>JAWZYV010012405.1:0-176154 GCA_038373885.1 Cheiracanthium punctorium | reverse complement strand
TCATGCATTCCGAATTGCAAGGCAATCGTTTGTACGGTGCAGAAGGCCATGCGGCGTAGCGCAATCTAGTGGCGAGTTTTAGCAAAATGGATACGTCGAAAATATTTTTCGCATTCAGATATCGATGTATACGAATTTTCATGACTATCGGCTGGACAGTCCTGAAGTTCATGTGTTGACGCGACATCTAGTGGCAAGTTATAGGAAAATGGATAGCGCCAAACTCTTCCCCGTGTTCAAATATCTATGTATACCTATTTTCATAGCGATTATTTGCACAGTCAAGAAGTGATACACTGCAGGGCCATCTAGTGGTTCAATAAAGTAATGATTTGCTACAGCGCCGTCAAGTGGCGAGTTATAGCAAAATGGATAACGCCAAAATATTCTCATTGTTCAAATAGCTATGTATACTGATTTTCATAGCGACCGTGTTCAACTATCTATGCATACCAATTTTCATAACGATCATTTGCACAGTCAAGAAGTGATACACTGCAGGGCCATCTAGTTGTTAATTAAAGTAATGATTTGCTACAGCGCCGTCAAGTGGCGAGTTATAGCAAAATGGATAACGCCAAAATATTCTCATTGTTCAAATAGCTATGTATACTGATTTTCATAGCGACCGTTTGAATGGTCAAGAATTTGGCCTGCTGCAGCGTCATCTAGTGGCGAGTTAAAATAATAATGCATTGCAGTGTCATCTAGTGGTGAGTAACATCAAAAGGAACGCAGTTAGAATATATTCTTCGTGCTCAAATGTGTAAGTATAAAAATTTTTATGCCGATCGTTCGAACGGTATAGAAGTTGATGCTTTGCAGCGCCATTTAGCGGCAAGTTACAGCAAAATGGATAGTGAAAAATATTCTCCGTGTTCTAATATTCGCGTGTACCAAATTTCATCGAAATCGGTTGGACGATATTCGCATAGCAAACGGCTAAACGGAACAGAATTCAACGTTGTGCTGCGGCACCAAGTGGCAAGTTAAGGAACAGCATAAAAACCTTCTCCATCATAAAACACTTAGGTGAACCAAATTTCATCGTGCAACGGTGCTCAACGGTGATGGAGTTTTTCAACCTCATAAACACATACCAACATTCATTTTTATCGGCACCAGTGTTATTATATATACCAGTCTCAAATAAAATCCAGTTTCAAATCTAAGCCTCGCCAAAGTGCCAACATACGCCATTTTGCAAGAGTTTTTTCAGGGTATCATTCGAAGCATTGAATTAGCAGCAATCAATATGGAAAATGGTTCGACCGCCAAAGAGTAGCACGCATTTATTTGAAAATTGGAATTCCTTAATACAGCCGATTTTTTTTTAAATTATCAACTATAATGTGTTTTATTCATCGTTACTCCGATGTACTAAATGAGAAGATTTCAATTTTCTGAAATTTGGCGGAATTCCCCCAATTTAAATCAATGTACTCAATTGGCGAG
Source organism: Cheiracanthium punctorium (assembly GCA_038373885.1). NCBI lineage: Eukaryota > Metazoa > Arthropoda > Arachnida > Araneae > Cheiracanthiidae > Cheiracanthium > Cheiracanthium punctorium. The sequence goes on along the minus strand of JAWZYV010012405.1, from coordinate 174,699 downwards.
AATTCTGAAGTTAGATCGCTTGAAATCCCTTAATAACTGCATTATTTCTTCACGGATCATTAAAATTTAATGCTGTATTCTAATAAAACCTTTGCACTTGTTTTCAAAAATCTATTTCCTTAAGCTCTCAATAAATTGCGCAAAGCCGAAAACTGTGCCAACCGCTAGAACTCACTTACTCAAAATCCATATTTCAGCCATTTTATTTTTTCGCCAAACTAAAAAAATTTACACATTAGCCTCGGAAATCTTCAATTCTTATTGTTTTGCGTGTAAAGCATTACATTCCTGCTCTGATTTCCCATGCACACGATATTATAATTTAAAAAAAAATAACCTTACGAATATAAACTAACAAAAAAAAATCATTATTATTCTTTTATTTTTACTTTGAGAATTTAAAACATTTTATTCGGCAAAATCGCCACACATGGCAACCACGATCCTTATTTCACACTTTTTTCACTACAGGGGTTACAATTACGGAAAGATTTTTGCGTGAAGAGCATAAAAAATCTCTTAAATTCCGGGAACGGGTGGACTTTCAAAGTTTTAAAGTGGACTACGATTTATTCTATATTATTTTACATATCTGTGCTAAATTTCAGGCCGATAGGTCCATTTTTGTGGATTTGTATACGAACGACATTTTATTCGGCAAAATCGCCACACATGGCAACCACGATCCTTATTTCACACTTTTTTCACTACAGGGGTTACAATTACGGAAAGATTTTTGCGTGAAGAGCATAAAAAATCTCTTAAATTCCGGGAACGGGTGGACTTTCAAAGTTTTAAAGTGGACTGTGATTTATTCTATATTATTTTACATATCTGTGCTAAATTTCAGGCCGATAGGTCCATTTTTGTGGATTTGTATACGAATCAAATCCACAAACAAACAAACAAACAAACAAACAAATAAACAAACAAACAAACAAACAGAATTTCATTTTTATTTATAAGAAGATATACAGCTAAGTATTTATAACATTTAATTGTAGCTAAATGTAATTTCGTATGAATTATGAACTATTAAACGATATTTAAAATAACACCAAGAGAAGCAGAGTCAACAAGGAGATTAAATTCCTAATATTCATGGTTGTCGCGCATAATTTTATCCATTTTGTTATTGATAAAGCTATACTGATCAAATTTTTTTCTTCCTTCAATGGAAGAAAAAAATGGTGGCTTCCAACCACCATTCCATCCAGCTGGTTTCCAACCGGAAACCAGCTGTAATAAAAGGATATTTCCCTATTATTCTTCCTCTACTTTTGATGATTCCTCCAATCAGCTAATTCTGCAACATTTCTTTTCGCCCTTCTCCCAGCAAATTTCTAAACTCAAATTGTCGGTTTCAGAGTTTCGGTTTCAAAGTCAATAAACTAATTTTATTTCAACTGAGAACCGTTGGGGTGTTTATTACACTCCTTTTGAACATAATTTGGGCTACATTGGTCACACCAAAATAGAGTTTAAGTTTAGATTCAAATAGCCTTTTGCCTATCGTTGTTGGAATTCTAATCCTAGTTTTCAATTTTCTACAACTAAGGCCTTTTGCTCTCCTCAGTCTTCATTCCATTTTGATTTCTTGGAAGGTTTTTTCATTACCCAGCTCTTGAAGCTTCTTGTGACAACTCTTCAAGTCCTTTCAATCATTCTTCTTGGAAAAAGCTGTTGTAAGTCTCTGTTTACGTTTTCCTCTTCTCCTTTTATTTTTATATTTTTCCTCTTTTTATACGTATTTTACTCCCTTATAATAATTAAAAATTAATTAATATTGTTCTGTTTCTTTGGTATACAAAAAATAACTAGGAGCTAAAACTCAAAAGGGCACTTTTCTCTTCGATTGTAATGCGCATGTGCAAGAACTTTGCCTCTGATCTGCTGATGTGCTCTGATCCTTAGACTAATGGTTACCAACATTGGCGTGAAAACCGTGTGTTCGGCTAACTACAAAAGAACAGGAAATGTCAAACAATCTGTCAGACAGGAGAGCAAAACCTTGTCTTAGCAAGCTTGTCTTATTTCAAAAATATAAATGCTGCTAAGAAATTAAATAATTTTAAATATTGCTTTTAAAGGATGTTTAAAAAAAATCAATTCCTAACATGCATTTTTTAACTAAAATCTGGATTAGTTTAAAAAGGAAAATTTTAAATCAGCATTAAATTTCGTAACAAAAATTTTGAACTAAAAGATATTCCTTTTTAAAAATTAAACCTGGGTTAGTTCTAAATTAGAAATTTTAAATTAACATTGAAATTCTGACAACAGTTCTATTTTTTTTTTTTGTGTGTGTGTGTGTGTGTGTGTGTGTGTGTTACTTTGAGGTTAGAGTGAAATTAATGAAAGTTTATACAATAAATAATTGAAACATCTTCATTTTTGAGGAGTTAATCAGTAGAAAGGGGGGGGGATTGAGGATTCACAACCCCCCCCCCAAATGAGGAATTTTTTGCCATACAAAGAGTATATTCTTTACTCTCCTTATCAACACGCGTATACACGGAGCTGGGGAGTAGCGCGCTACAAGTAGCGAAACTACAGTAGCCGCTGCTTTTTTTTATAGTTTGTAGTGTAGCGCGCTATTTTTTTAAAAAAGTAGTGTAGTGTGTAGCGCGCTACAAAAAAACAGTAGTTTGTAGCCCGTTTTGGAAGCTACTTTTGCCATGTCATCATTTCCGGCGATTGATCACGTGGTGCAATTTCTCTTTCTTCTAACTCCAAGCATAGAACTGGAACTGATGCTTGAAAGAACACCCAGTCCCTCCCCCATGGACGCACAAATTAGTATCTCTGCTCCAAGCCCTCCATTTATATCTCTCCTCCAAGCCCTCCCCCGACCCTCCCAGGGGGAACATACCATAGAACTAGGATTCCCCTTAAAAGATCTGTGGAACATACCACACGCACACGAGCACGAGTGAGCATAGAAGTATAGTTTGGCTGCCTTAACTTGGCAGTCAACCTTAGGCGATTTCATTCCCAGAGAGGGGTCGCTCGTTGAAAGGTTACTATATGCTACCGCTTAATTGGCTACAGCTTCTTTCGCCAAGTGGAGAGAATTTCTGGTGGTCATCCGGTCTCCCACCCCCCAGAGTGAAAGCGAATAAAAGGGTACACCTGTTCCGCTCACCACGCACGGTCATCCTTCATTGTGGTAGGAATTTCCGGTATCCTCCTATCCTATACGCATTCTTTCACATTTTTCATTAGCGAACTGATCGAACCACTGTCCTGCAAATAGTAGTTAGAATGGCTGAAAATAAGAAAGTTATCCATTCCAAGGAGCGCAATGTTGTTTTAAAAGTTTTAAACTTTTTTGAAGAGGAAGCAGCTGCAGGAAAATTGATAATTCCTATACAACAAGCTCGAAAAAGAGCAGCTCATGCACCTGGTGTCTCTTTGAGAACAGTTGACAGAATTAAAAAAGAAGCTCTTACAGACCCAGTCCTTCACACGCCTGGTAAGCGAAGAAAATTACAAAGAAATCGGAATGCTTTATTAAGTGTTGATGATTTTGATTTGTGTGTTATTCGCCAGACGGTAAATTAATTTTACGCAAATAACAGAATGCCGTCTCTGAGAACTTTATTGCCTGCAATCAAGAAAAAAAATTGATTTTCCTTGGGAAAGGGAAACCCCCGAGGAAGATTCTACTGAAAATTGGTTTTCGTTGGAAAAGATGCGAAGACAAAAGAAAGATTGCTATGGAAAGACCAGATGTCGTAAACTGGCGATATAGGTACCTGCGAGATATAAAAAAGTACAGAGAAAACAATCGTACTATCATATATCTGGATGAAACCTGGATCGACAACAATCTTTGTTTTAGGAAATGCTGGCAGCTAGAGAAAATTGGAGCTTTTCAAAAGCATAATGCCGGAAGAAGATTAATTGTTGTTCACGCAGGAAACGAAGAGGGCTTTATAGAAGGGGCAAGTTTGGTCTTCCAATCTGGCACTACCTCAGATGATTACCATGGCCAGATGAATTTTGAAAACTTTTCGAAGTGGCTGGAACAAAAATTATTGCCAAACATACCACACAATAGTGTGATCTTTATGGGCAACGTTTCCTATCACACAAAAATTCTGAATGCAAAACCCAGCAAGTATGCCACAAAAAGGGAGCTTTCTCAGTTTTTAGAAAAAAAAACCAAATTCCCCACACTCTGGACATGAGAAAAACTGAGTTGTACGACTTAGTAGTGGCTAATGCACCCGCTCAGAAAAAGTATTGTGTGGATGAATTGTTAAAGAGTAGAGGCCATGATGTATTGAGAATTCCACCATATCACTGCGATCTAAATGCAATTGAAATGGCCTGGGCTGCCACGAAAAGATATGTATGCGAGAGAAATGTAAATGGAGAAATAAATCTTACAAGAATGAAAATTTTAATTTCTGAAGCCTTTTCATCCATTACTAAAGAGCAGTGGTCCCAATATTCTAACCACGTTAAAAAAATTGAAAAATACTATTGGGATATAGATAATTTGGTCGAAAAAACAATTGACAATATAAGTTTTATAGTAGGGGGGAGATTCCTCTGAAGACACAGATACTGCAAGTGAAGGTATGGAATCCGATTTCGAAAATGATAGTGATTCTACCTTAAGTGGAATAGAACCACTATAAGCACACATAGCACACATAAATAGTCTTTTTCAAGGCTCATGGTTTTGATAGGCCTCCTGGGGAAACACTCCATGTAAAAAAAAAAGTTGTTAACGCGCCTAACGCAATACCTCAAAGGTGGTGTGGAAAATTGCATAATAAAATAATAATGAAACTAAAAAAGCTATTATACAGAAACAAAACATATAAAAATACGCAGTTATGGCTCGGGCTTTAAAGACAAATGCAGGTTGAAGGGGAATCACTGACGTTGCGTATTTCCCGAGATAGGAGCGCACGGATAAGTGGGGAAAAAAAGATAGATGGTGCATTGTAAAATTTTACAAATGCTATTAGAAAATAAATTTATAAAATTCCTAAGTCTAGATTTAAAAAATAATGTAATTATATTCATAAAATTCACTTAAATAGTTTTTTCAGGCTCCAGCTCAACTTAAAGGATATCCTGCCTCTACACTGCAAAATTTACAGAAAAAAACCTGTCAGCCAGGGCGCTAGTTTATTTCTGTATATTTTACAGAAGTCTTCCGTAAATTTTCAGTTTCTTTTACAGAAATCTTCCGTGTATGAAAAAAAAATACGGAAGACTTCTGTAAAATATACAGAAATAAACTGTCGTCCTGGCTGACCGTTTTTTTCAGTCAGTTTAACAGACTTTTTTTTTGCTGTGTAGCCCCCATTAATACATGCTGAGTGTTCTTTTCAAGTACAAAAAGTTGTTACAATACTTTTAAACAGCTTTAGAAACAAACCACGTTATAAAAGCGTGCGTGTTTTTCAGTTTTTAAACAGAAAAAGCAGAACATTTTCATATTATTATTTCAATTTTTTTTCATACATATATATATATGTGTGTGTGTGTGTGTGTGTGTATGTATATATATATATACATATACACATACACACACACAAATACTAAAGATACTATTTGGGTATTCGTGAAAAAAAGGTCTATAAATAGAACAAACTTATTAAATTATTGTATTGACTTGATAAATGTGTAAAATTTCAATTTAATCCGACGTTCTGAAGTTCATGAAAGTTACTTTTGAACGCTCTTTACATACATACATACATACATACAGGTGAATTTAATAAAAGCGTGTTAGTAAAAAAAAAAAAAAAAGAAAGCAAGAAAGAAACCTAGAATTATTTTGTAGATACATATACAAGTGTGTTCGATTTATTGGAATATTTCGACGGTCATTTACAGTATATATTGTTCATATTTCCCCAGAAAATTTTTAAAAATCCACTGTAAGTTTACTAGCCGTGTATGCGCGATAAGGCGCCAATTTCGGCCACCCGACGCAAAATCTGTTACCGAATTTCCCCAGTGGACTCGACCAAATTCACGTGACCGACTGCCAAGTTATCGTGGCAGGACTATACAATTCTGTGAGAGTGAGGGGGGGGAGAGGGTTTGCTTTGCCTGAAGGCCTGACCTTGTGCATCTTTTTTCTTTTTACCGTTCTCAGTATTATTTGTAGAATCACCAATCTGCCATAAAGAGGACAAAAAAAGAAGGACAGGGAGGTCCAAACCTGATCATATTTAGACAGGGCCTTGAGTCACTGACTGGATTACTTCGGGTCACCCTTTACCCTCCCCCCCCCCCATACCAAGCATTTTAACATACTTTCAGAGTCTCATTATCACACGGGCGCGAAAAATAAAATTGTTGATAACTATCTACTTGAAAACATCATTTTAATTCGTATTAAAATATAGCATTGTCACAATGCATTTTTACAACAGTAAATACGAATTAAAATGATGTTTTCAAGTAGATAAATATCAACAATTTTATTTTTAGTAAATTTCCGTATGATTTTAATAACTTTGCATGAAACAAATAAAATCTTGTATTTTTTAATTGTTTTCCTCTTGTGATTTCACAATGTTATTTCAATATTATATCAATGTCCATGCTGAAACAATGTGGTAGAAAACTGAACAAAATCATGTGGAAACGACATTGAAAGTTCACATGGAAACAACATTGTTGTGTTGCTTGGGATCTATGATGGAAGAAGGCCAAGAAACAAAAGAGAAAAAAATAGCTGGTCGCTATGAATTTTTAAATTAAAAAATTAAGCATGCAATATGATATAATCGGTGATCTATCAAGACCTAGAGAAAGAATCACTAGAAATAGCGCCCTGGGAAAGAAAAAAATAAAACGCATCTTGAAAAATGCGCCCTGTACACATTATCCTTTAAGAATATTATTTATGGTGAAATACGGAATATACTTTAACGATGTATTTTACAAAAATTCATAATTAATCAATGGTTTTAAGCAAGAATTGATCAAAACTACTTCATTGTCTTCTATGTACAACTAAAATAAGAAATTGAAACGAATAATTATTCAATTAAACTTGCGAGTAATAAGAACGTGGACTGTGGAGCTGTCACGTCCCCGAAATTCGTATTTTTGTTTACAAAATTATAATAATGTTTCATATTAAATTCAATCTTTTCCAATTTTGCCCCCCCCCCTTCATTTTGTGTGTGTGCGCGCGAGCCCAGCAAGTGGCATTTTAAGTATTTTTTTTTTAATAAGTGATTATATAATAATGATAAAATTGCAATTGTTAGCTTTTTAGGGGCCGTGGTTAGCCCAGTGGTTAAGGCATTTTTCTAATTAAAATATCAATAGTTTTCTCGAATTAGGATATAAATATCCTTAAATATGAATGTAATGCAAATTGAATCTGTTAGCAAAATTTGTCTCCTAAAAGTAGCGACTACATTTCAAAAGTTGTAGTTGTAGTTAGCTACATTTTTCGAAAAGTATCTGTAGTTGTAGCTCGCTACAAAAAAAAAGTAGTTTTTCCCACCACTGCGTATACATATATGTGAGTTGCAGTAGTCGTAACCGCCCGTTTCGTTGCCACACAAAACTTGGTTTCTTTTACAATCCGTTTGGTGCAATCCGTATCTTTGTATCTTGATTCGTTTTCGAATTATTAATTTTTAAAGTTTGTCCTGACTTTTGGATCACCCGGTATAGTTCTTTTGTTAATTCCCATTATGGACACATAATTACAGGTGACCTTAATATAATAAAGGATTTAAAATTACGACAAATTATGAACAAAGGCACTAAGTATAGACTTCCCTCTAAATACAATATAAAGGTTTTATTGAACAATTTACTCATAACATAGACTATTTTATATATAACACTTCATTCAAATTCAATATTCCTACTGCCTTTTTTAGTATGTAGAAAATCAACATATTGGCTTCATTAAATAATACTTTAATAAAAACCTTCACATCTCCAAATAAACTCTATCTTTCTGATCAGATTAAACTCTTTCAACAAAACTTTGTTATTACTTATGTCGATATAAATCCTTTAAATAATTATGCAATTATTTGTAAAAAGTTATACCATAGTCTTTTATCCAATTCCGTTAACAACAATTCTAACTTACAAATACCTCTGATTCTATATTTAATAAAAAGATACTAGCCTACCATAAACTACTTAAACTTAAACATGATAATCTTAATTATCCTTACTTAGTACTAATTCCTAAATTTCATAAAACTCCTATTAAGTTTAGAACTGTAACTATTGGATGTAATACTTACAATAATATAGCTAGAAAATCATTACTTAAAGTACTAACTTCTATGCTTAATTTATATATTACGGCTAATAGCAATTCCAAATCAATTAGTAACAGCTATGAGCTAAAAAATAAAATAAAAGATTTACACTCTATATCTTCTATATCTACCTATGACTTTAAAGATTTATTTAATAACATATATTTAGATGATCTCTGTAATACAATACTTGATCTTTTTAATAGTAGCATAAATAGATTAAATTTACCATCACAATATTCTTGTACTTATTTCAAAAATCTACTTATAAGTTTATAATATACAATAACTATATACTACACAACAATAAACTTTATAAACAGGTCTTAGGTACTCCACAAGGTGGATCTACTTCTAGTTATTTAGCTGATCTTTATCTTTTTAATTATGAGCAACATTATGATAATTCCTCTCTTATAATATATAGGTACGTAGATGATATTATAGTTATAGCTACAGATAAATATACCAACACAGATATATTGCCTATTACTTATCCTGTTAATTTAGAATTAATTAAAAATCCTCTACCTAATAACAGTATAAATTTTCTTGATCTAATAATACTAATTAATAGCGACAAGCAACTCATATTTAATATCTATTATATAAATGTGAAAGTTTGTTTGTTTGTTTGTCCGGGAACTCCTCCCACACCGTCTGACAGATCGGCTTGAAATTTTGCACAGGTATGTAAAACGACATAGAATAGTCCATAGCCAACTTTAAAATTCTGGAAATCCACCTGTTCCCTAATTTTTAAAGATTTTTCGCAATTTTCAGGTTAGAAAGCTACTCAAATGTCCGATTTGAGCGCATTAGTGAGAAAAGTTGACAAAGTTATATTTATTCATTTATTACCTTCAATAATTCAAGTGAGATTGACTTCATTTTGATGTCACGAGTGTAAAAATGCATTGGTAACCCTGTTTAGATTAACAAGCTTTTACAAAAATTACACCACGAGCGAAAAATAACTTCCACCTTATCAGATGATGTAGAAAAATAAAACAACGTGTTTTTTTTTTTCTTCTTCATTCACCAAGTAATGTTAGATATCGAACTAAGAATGATGTCGTTTTGACGTCATGAATTTAATAATGAGTTAGAAATCTAATTAGGGCTGGGATGTAGTCCTCTATTGACCGTCATTATAAACCAGTTAAAAGTATTTTGCTTAATGCGGGAGCTACCCTTGGCGATTTTTGAATACTATGATTTTTCAGACACAGTAATAAAGAAAGGAAACTTGAGTTTTTTTTAATCTTGGGAAATTCCAATGTCGTCTAAAGGTGGAAATACTAATTAACATAACACATAGTGTTCGCTATCGGTTTGACGACGATCGTCGTATGTATTCCCGAAAATCGTACAAAATGACGCAAAGTTTCGACGACTTTTGGCAGTATATATATATATATATATATATATATATATATATATATATATATATATATAATATATATATATATATATTAGATATACTGCACAAAAGTTACATCATTAGCAAAATAGCACCGGAAAATATATAAAATACCGATTAGCTAGGAATAAACCCAACATTTCTCGAATTATCTTTAATAAGTTCTGTTGCAAGTGAGAATTTTTTAATGTCGTATGGTTCAATATTACTCCGTTTGAAAACTACTGCGAGAAATAACCTGACTCAACTGCTCGGGCTCAGAACGTGCGGTCATAAATTAAAAGCTGAGTGAAAGTCTAAACTCTGCGGCACAATTTAACGTCCTATTCGCAATTTGAGCGATTCTAAATAGTTCATTGAGGTTATACAGTTTGATGTTTTACACAAGACCATGGAAATTTTAAATTGGGACCGGTTGGATATTTTCCATCACGTCGAGATGAAATTTTTTGCGGTGGTAAATACTCCAGTCTGACAAGAATTATGCTTAAAAATATATGGAGAGCTGTTTTAAAAGCAATTCATAAGTTCTAAAGAATCATTAGAGAGTAGAAAGGCACCATTAAATATCTAATCTGTTTCTTTAGATTGAGCTTTAAAGAGGGAGAAACGAAGATCGATAATATTAATATAAGTAGTAGGTAGTAATAGTAGATTTGTTAGCTTAATATGGGTTAAAGCACGGTATGTCACGTTAATAAATATATTTCATGAAATTAAAAGTGTTCTATTCATCTTTTTCAACGCGCGCGATCGACTTACAACTAATTTATTTATCTACGTTGCGTTAATATAACCGGCGGTAGTTTCAACAAAGGTATTACTTGAACCTTTCTTTTTAGATTTTGTTTTCGCACAGGTACGATTATGTTTTAGGAAAATATTCGTTTCCTACCGTGCGAAGAACGGGCACGCAGCTAGTGTACAATAAAAGAGATGAGTTTACTTTTAATGTAATTAGTTTCACATATTTTACATCATGCATGCATATATCTGTATTTAGAAATATCATAGCTAATCATCTACCTGGAGTACTGTCTCTTTGTACTAATTATAAGTCTGCGAATATATCTTCTCTGTGTATTACACTGCTTTGAAATACAATTACCCTAAAAAGTTTCTTCATTCGATTCTATTTTCTAGTTGTAATTAGACCTACTCTAAACATGTGTCCTTATTGGGAATTCTTGGATGGAGAGGTTCTTGTTTGGTTGATGGCCTGCTTATAAAAAAATATTTTTAAAAAAATGAAGGGGGGTAAAATCTGGCTACAAATTAGTACATGGTTATTGTTCTCTCTCTCTTTCGCACACACACGCACACAAAAATTAATATATGAGTTTAAATTTAAACTTGTCTATTGCTTTAAAAAAAAAAAAAACTAATGATCACTGGTACTATTCTGAATGCTATTCTTTAAATTAATTTTCATTTTCAACATATTTCTTCGCATATTACGCACAAGTGACCTTTAGGAGTAGTTAGATATATTCCTATTAAAATATTATAAACCCAAACTATCTCTTGCTATTATTCTTTTTAACTTTCTAATACTTCTAGTATATTTTACTCTCAAATTTATTGAATTTTTATTGAATTTTTAATTTTTTCTTCTTGCTCATCTTTCATTTATTTACTTTTAACTTATGTTCAACATTTAACCTAACATTCTGGCAACATGTATTTTTCACTCTTCAATTGGCAACAGCCCCTTGGATGAGCCATGTTTTTAGGCTTAATGCAAAAGCTGGCCATGTCGTCTCCATTTTTATTTTTTTAATTTCACGCTTGCTTTCTAACAGGATAGCCCCGTACTTACACATTTAACTTTTTTTGTGCTAAGTAACTACAATGAAATCCTGTTATTTTGTTTTTATTTTGGTAGTAAGTATTCGGTTTGTGGGGCCTGAAAAGGTTAATCGATGCTTAAAACTAACATTTTAGCCTTAACATTATTTTCGTTTAAATTAGTCTAGAAATTTAGTCAACACTGTCTTAACTATAAAGAAAGTAAAGTTTTTCCACGCTAAATTTCTCGCTAATCTTCAAATTTTATTAGAATATCATACAAAATACTATAAATATCTTGAAAATGGCAACATAAGATTGGATTTATACAACACACATATAGTTTTAGACGCCAGCCATTTACAAGGCGGCCAACAACCATCAGGCCGCCATTATCATTTTATATAATAATAATTCAATCTTTAGAATACCCGCACGAACTTATTTCAAATTCCAGCACATGTTCTTTCAATAACTCCCTCAGTTATTAAAACATCGGGTGCGTTTATAAACATCCAATCTTTACTAACAGTAAGGTATGGGCCTGCGAAGCTGGCTGCCTCGGCGGCTAGTTCTTTTATAAACCGCTATAATATACATTAATGTCGTGTTTTTGTATTATTAATCCTTCATAACTTACATTGATTTTATTTTCCTTTATCAAGAACGGTCATGAAAGAACATAATTCTTCAAGAGAACATAATGAAATTATGAAAGAACATAATGAAATTATAAACTCATAGCATCAAAATGACGTCGATTGTTCTTGCGATTAGAAAATAATGTGCATCTAGGAAAAAGCCTTTTGTATTTTTGAGATTTGGGGTTTATTTCCAGCTTATCGTTTTTTATTCGGAAGTGCAATTGACGTCATTCTAACGTCACAAATACGTAATTCGATTGGGAACACAAACTCAGAATAAACCCGTGACATTAAAATGACGTCGATTTCACTGGCGCTTTTGAAAACAATGTTCTGTATATAATCCTCAATCTATACCAAACGTTAGTTGTGGCCAGACATTACTTAGCGTAGGTCAAACTATTCAAGATATTCTTTACATCTATCTAATGCGGATCTATACTGAAAAAAAGGTAGAAATTTCGGAAAATACGGAAATTGAATCTTGAACAAATAAATAACGATTGCATTACTCTACTCGCGTTTTTGCTTATTCTACAAAATGTATTTCGTACTCAATGGAAATTGTAACGAAGCAGTATTAATTAAAAATAGTGAAATCATCTCACAAAATGGGGGATCATCAGAAGATATCAAAATCTGAAAAAGCGGGACTACAATTTTCCGTTGCGAGAGTGAAATCGATGTTGTCTGTCCACAAGTATTCAGATCGTATAAGTGATTTGGCAGCGGTATATCTAACATCGGTTCTGGAGTACATAGCTTCGGAAATATTAGAGTTGTCATTTAATGCTGCGCGGTCTGCTGGTGCTGAAAGGATAAAACCAGACCATATAAATTTGATATTGAAAACAGACCCAGAGTTATCTGAAAAATTCCAGTTCAGCATAATACCGTCTACAAGATTTGTTCAAGCAAGAGGAATTTTTGACTTGGTTCCTAACAATATTGGCAGAGGACTTGAAAGAAGTGTTCATCCAAGTAACTCTAAAACTAAGACAACCAAAAGAAAGATTTATAAATCGATGTATTCCCGCAAGAAAAAGTGAAGATAGTTGCATGAACTAAGATTGGTGATATGATCAATTATCAAAATGTAAATTCTTATAGTCTATATTTTGTCTCTGGTAAATAAACAAAATTCCACACTTTTGTTGGATTTCCAATTAAAGTGAAGGGAGCAGCTTCCATAATTGTCACATGCTAACAATTTTCCATAGTTGGGCTATTCACGCGTGCGCGTAATCGATCGCAGAACACAGGCCGCCATATGGAAGGACGATAAAACGCAAGTATGGTTACCAAGCAAAATGGAATTTTGCCTTTAAAATAATAACAACAGTTTTGCCGCTATTATTAAAAACTGGCTGGTTTTTCGATATTTCCTTTTCTTATTGAAATTAGGCAGGAATACGGCACGTCTCGCATCTGGGAGTGGTTGCGTTTACTTGTTCGTATCTGGCCTGTACAGGCAAAAAGTGGAAATTTTGAAATAAATATGGCAAGGTTTTTTTTTGTTTTTTGACAACAGAGAGCGTCTTGAGAGTCACAGCTGCTATTTTTTACCGAATTCAAAAAAAAGGAGGAGGTACTTTATTCAACGCGTGTATATCGGTATAAATATATACATTTTTACTTCCTTGTACGTAGTATAAGGAAGTAATGTGATCCCGAAAAATTTTGGGGGCCAAATTTCGACATAAAAACCGATTTTGACTACCTCTAAATTTAATTTAAAAATTTTTTTCGATGCATCTCATCGTAGGCTAGCATGCACGATCATATTAACGCGTCTGCAACTCATTTTGACCAGTGGCGAGTCTACTGTGGCCAGTTTTTCCATGCCGTCTGTACGTACGTACGTACGTACGTATGTATGTAACTCGCATATCTCAAAAACTATTGGTCGTAGAATGTTGAGATTTGATATTTAGGATTGTTCTATGATCTAGTTGTGCACCTCCCCTTTTGGTGGCAATCGAATGGATAGTTTATGTACAGGACCGCCCAAAAGATTCGAAATACATTACGCTCTATGGGCCGAAATTCATTAAACTCGCCTAACTCAAAAGCTACTAGGCGTAGAATGTCGAAACTTCATATTTTGGATAGTTGTAACATCTAGTTGTGCACCTCCCCTTTTGGTTCCATTCGACTGGATAGTTTATCTACAGGACTGCCCAAAACATTCGAAATACATTACACTCAATGGGCCGAAATTCATTAAACTCGCATATCTCAAAAACTGTTAGGCGTTGAATGTTGAAACTTTATATTTAGGATTGTTGTAACATCTAGTTTTGCACCTCCTCTTTCGGTTCTATTCGACTGAATAGTTTATCTACAGGACCGCCCAAAAGATTCGAAATACATTACGCTCTATGGGCCGAAATTCATCAAAGCGTTTTTTAGAGGTATTGGGATATTTCAAACGACTCAGAAGTGATATATGCTGTAAAGAGTTAGAAAATGAATTTCTCCATTAAAAAAAAGTGTCTTTATCATTTATAGTTCTGCTACAGGAAATACATTACGGCCAATAGCAATTTTAGGGGCATTCATCCATTTCAAGCACAATACCGTCCTACCACATAAGTTAGGTAATGGTCCGACCACGGTCACGTGCCTCCCTCAAGAACTGTGCCAAAAGTCGCCAAGCTTGGCGACTTTTGGTGTACGTGTGTGCATATTTAACTCTCAAATCTCAAAAACTATTATGAAATTTCATATATAAGAATGTTGTAACATCTAGTTGTGCATCTCGATTTTTGGTTCCAATCTACTGGAGAGTTTATTTACAGGACCACCGAAAAGAATTTCAGTACCTTAATGTCTATGGACATCTTCATTATAATACAACTGTAGACAGTCATTGTTTGGTACATACCCAAAATCTCGCCGTCTGTCCTCGACCTTGGCGAGTTTTGGCGAAATATCGCCAAATTTGGCGATAGTCAGTCATTTGGTCCATGCCCAAAGTATCGCCATTTGTCATCGTTCTTGGCGAGTTTTGGCGAAATATCGCCAAATTGGCGATAATCTGTCATTGTTTAGTTTATGCTTAAAATCTCGCCAAATGTCGTCGACATTGACGAGTTTCGCCGAAATATCGCCAAATTTGGCGCCAAAAATTATTTCCTATTTTGTATAACTCTAAAACTTTAACCCGTAGATTTTTTAACTTTGTATTTAGAACTATTGTAATATCTAACTGTTTTCAATATCTTTTTTGACAGCAATCGACTGAGAATTTATTTACATGGTGAGCCAAATGACTTTAAATACATTGAGGTGTATAGATGCATTCAATTCATTGAAAGTCTGTGGTCAATGACTACTTTGGCTATCCCCAAAATCTCGCTGACTATCTCAAGTTTGTCGGCTTTTGGTGAAATATCGCCAAATAAAGTGTCAGAAGGAAATCTTTTAAATTGAACTCAGCTTGGCGATATCGAAATATTTGGCTAGAAATCGCTAAACCTTACTATTATTGATATTTTATCTCTTTCAAACAAATAAATTTAGAGGAAGTGCGTCGAAAATATTTTTGATCTAATGGACGTGCAAGGAAGTCATGTGTTGGACACATTAGATTTTTTTATGTATGTGCAGCGATAATTTTTTAACGCGTCGACCGATTTCATTTTTTTTTATTGGAAAGGGGATAGCTCAGGGGTGGTCCCATATTATTTTGCGCATGCTCTGGTGATTTTATCATTCTGAAAATCCGAAAAAAAAAAAACGTGTTTTTAAACCGTTGCTTAAAGGGTTGCCGGTTCAGCGCTGGTCTGATGTCAAAAGTTACCAAGGTTGGCTACTTTTGGCGATTTATCGAAAAGTTTGGCACCAAAAAAGAAGTTTTATAATTTGTATTCCGCTTGGCGATATATCCTAAATTTGGAGAAAATTTGCCAAACTATACTATTTTACAATTTGAAAAATGGTATAGCTTAGAAAAGTTTGCTGGGTACTTACGTATTAAAACGGCGGTCCTCCAGGACGAGCGATTTTACGCCAAGGTAAATGCCGGGACACATGAAAATATGGATGGTTCAGAATACGGTTGGCAACAGTTTGCCGGTATATTTGACGCAAAAATAGTTTGACGGGAATGACCGCCGGGATAATACATAAGTACCGTTTGGTGGTACCGGTAAAGACAAAAAGGTCGCCAAAGTTGGACAATTTTGGCGATTTATTGCCACGTTTGACGTAAAAAATAAGTGTCCAAGTCTGAGTTCAACTTGGCGATATCTCTTTTTTGTGAAAAATCGCCGATTCCTAATGATATACAGTCGGAATTTTTAAAAAGATTCAAAATCTCCAGCATAATTAAGCCAATATCGCCAAAGTTCGCCACTTTTGCTGATCAATCACCAAAT
Organism: Cheiracanthium punctorium; assembly: GCA_038373885.1. NCBI lineage: Eukaryota > Metazoa > Arthropoda > Arachnida > Araneae > Cheiracanthiidae > Cheiracanthium > Cheiracanthium punctorium. The sequence continues at coordinate 158,186 of JAWZYV010012405.1, read as the reverse complement.
TTGGCGCCAAAAGATAAGTTTCCAAAACTGAACCCAGCTTCGCGATATCCGCTATATTTGGCGAGAATTTGCCAAACTCTACTAATTTAGAATAAGAGTAATTTAACATATATCATACAATTGAGAAACAGAAGTAGAACTACGTCAGTTTTAAGCCAAATTTAAAAAGTATGAGAAATAAATGAATCAAAAGCTATTACACAAAGCTCACAATTTTAGATCACAATAGCAAGTAATTTCTTTTAGATGACAGAAATTTAAAATTACAGATTATTCGTTTTTCATTGCCAAATAACTTGTTGTTTGTAACTGATTTAAAAAGTGCCATTTCGGAGTCACAGATACGAGCTGGGAAAAGGCTATCTCTCCAAGCAGGGTAAATCTAAAACTGCGTGTGTTCCAAAATGTTAGCACCCGGTATTTTGAAATTGAAAAATAATTCAAATGCAGATTATAGTAATGCCGGTTAGATTCAGCTTGGGTATTTGACACCTGTAGAAATATTTCGCAGCGTTAGCTATTCCATTATAGCATAACTGCTTTAATGGCATATAATGTACAGTTTGGATATTTGCCATAGCGCGGCGAGATGATATATATCGTGGTGCTAAATACGCCAATCTGCAAAGGATTATGTATATGATTATATGGATGATGGTTTTCCCAGTAACTTTAAATGAGCAGCAATTATACGATATGAGCGTGTGTAAATCGCCAAATAATAAATAGTTTCCATTGGTGGCATGCTATCCTAGCTGTTCCGTTGTTTTTATCAAAGAAAACATATGAAATACTGTTTTCTTAGCAGTAATTATTAATTATACGTATACGTAAGTCACTAAATTATGAAAAACCACCATGGAGGGCAAATGTGCAAGTTGTTTCATAAGTTTTACACAATTAAAAATAGAGTGAAGTTTAAATTTTTATGTTCCAAGGAACATGTAAGAAGCAAGCAATGTGTAGCTCGGTAACATTCTATCTGATCCAATCTTTGGGCTTTGTCTGTGGAAACTTTACCTTTTTTACGAATAAGCCTTTTTAGGGGCCGAATGCCTCTTACGAAAAGTGAGCGTAGCGTGTGTAGGGGCCTTGATCCCTAGTTTTTATTATTGTTCTAAAATTTTTAATTTGTCTCCGAGACAGTCTGCAGGTATAAAAGATACTTTACTATGTTTTGAACTCAGTTAACATATTTTCGAACAAATTAACATATTTAAGAAGTTGTGTCTGAATTCTAATATAACACCTTCGGAAGCATCCGACTACACATCAGCTGTATTCGATTTTGGTAGTTTTAAGAAATCGGCAGACTTATTCGCCATTTAAAGTAAAGTTAATAATTCTGCATGGTCGCCATAATAAACTTAAAACTTTTTTCCCACATTTTTCCTTATATTTATGATAGGTTAGATGAACATAGAAGACAGCAAATCTTTTATAGGTACTAGGCTTATACCGGGAATTTCTTTACACATAAATCAAATGATATTCTACAAAACTACAATAAAATTATCTCAGTGTCAATAGGCATATTTTTTAATGTGGTTTTAGGAAATGTAAAATTTTTAAATAATTTTATTTTAAAGTTTTAGTATTTTTTTTTTACTTTAAAGGGATTCTAAAATCAGGATACGACAGTATTTTATTAAACTGAAATTGTATCTCTTTTTCTTCCAGAAAATACAGAATATTTTTTTCTCTCTCAAAAAAAAAAAAAAAAAAAAAAGAAAGAAAGAAAGAAAGAAAATTTTAGACTATAAATATTTCATTCATATTGAACTAAATATTTATGCTTCAATATGCTATGGAATTTTAGAAATAAAATTACAGCCCGTATAGAGAGGAATAAATATACTTAAAATTCGAAATCAAGTGGCAAACGGATATTTACATAGGGCAGTTAGGAATTTTTAATGATTTATGAATGATAAACACCGCTTTTTGCCGAGGAAAAATACTGATAAGTCACAAAAAATAGCTTCTTTATTCGAAGAAAATAAGATATATTTATTGAAAATGTATTCATTTTATTCAAGCTTTAGACATAAACTACGGCTTTAGAAATAGAAATATCACTAGGTAATTACAAAATATATTGTTACGATTTTACTAATAAGGTATGTAATGTTTGTTTCCCTCCATTCGTGTTACGCAAAAGCCTAGTATAACCGTTGCCTACGTAACACTACACAAGGCCGGGAAATGCGGCTTTCAAAACTGGGAAAATGTAGATAGCGCTTTTTAGTCCTATAAGTACTCATCGTTGCCTTATTAACATGTTTAAACGTCTTGAAAACTCATTGTTTACAGTCAAACAGCGGTAAAAAACAAACGTTGAAGGGTCATAAAAGCGCCCCAACCGGTCATTTTAGTGAACTAAGTTTTCGCCCGTTTTATTGCTGAAAAACACGACCTTTTCCCGGCCTTGTGTAGTATTACGTAGGCAACGGTATAACTCAATTACACTTCTATTACGCAATCAAAATTCGCATTTGTTTGGGATCTTTCTGGAGATGAATTTCTCTCGAATGTAGGCGCGGCGTCGATGGAAGATATATGAGTGGCAGGGCATCCGGGAGTTTTCAGTTTTACTGCTGTCAGCCGTCACGAGCAGATGTTGAATCTGCTAAGAGCATAAGGCTGTGTATTGTGAGTACTTTTAGAAGCAATATTTTGCTTCTTTTGAGAAGCTTGTGTCTGAATGCTGCTTGTGAAATCTTCATTATTGAATCCTCAAGAACATTTTATGGTTTCCCTCGATAATTTCCACTGAATTATAGCCTGTGGAAGCATTTTGTTGTGTGTGAAATACAGCATCTGAGGGAGCTTCTGTGTTTATGTGCTTCTGGGTGACTCTTATAAATCCCGTTAGTCCCGTTAATCCCGTTAGTGCTTATTAATTCCTCTGCACTGTGTATAGCAGATTGTTCGCCGAACTTCTAAAATAAATAAAATTTGTGTTTCATCCAGACAAGTGAATAACTGTTTACTACAACTTTCTATCTACAATGGATTTTTACTAAACGAACCCAAAAACTAATCTAAGTTTTCTGCAACAGTATTTAAAAAGTTATGATATACAAAATTTTTAGGTATGATAAAGACTTGGACAATATATCTTCCTACCTGAAAAAACATTAATTTCATTTCCTTTAAAGGGATTCACTAAGTCACACTCTGTACATTCTGCAAAAGGAGTGGTTAGTAGGGTTATGAGGGAGGGCTCAAACCCATCTGAACTTACATAGTTACAGTTTAACCTGTTTATTTCAGCCGTTACATAGGCATGATGTCGACAAAAAAATATTATATTCATTCGGCAAAAAAATTAATTTCACTCAGTTGACATGAATAAAAAACTGATGTGGATTACATATGATTTCCTTGCATGTCTATTAAATCAAAAATATTTTCAGCGCACTTCATCGAAACTTATTTTCTTTGAAAGAGATACAATACTACAGTAATACTAATGTTAAGGATTTCTAGTCAAATATTTCCAATATGGCCAAGCGGGGTTCAATTTCAAAGATTTGCTTTTGACACTCAATTTCATGGTATTTCACGATTTTCGAGATTTTGGGAATAGCCAAAGTAGTCATTGACCACAGACTTTCAATGAATTGAATGTATCCATACACCTTAATGTATTTTAACTCATTTGGCTCACCCTGCAAATAAATTACCCGGTCGATTGCTATAAAAAAAAAGATGCACAGTTAGAAGATTCAATAGTTCTAAATACAAAATTTAAAAATTCTACGCTTAACGTTTTACAGTTATGCGAAATACGAAATTATTTTTGGCGCCAAATTTAGAAATATTTCGCCAAAACTCCATAAGGATTCACTAAGTCACACTCGCCAAAGCTCTCGACGACAAATGACGAGAGTTTGACATGCACCAAACACTAACTGACTGTTAAAACATTTGGTGATATTTTGACAAAACTCGCCAAGGTCAATGACAAATGGCGAGATTTTGTTCATGGAGCAAACAGTAACTGACTACAGATGTATTATATTGAAGACGTCCATATAGACATTAATGTATTGAATTTTTTGGATTTTGGGTGGCCCTGTAAGTAAACTCTATAGTAGATTGAAACCAAAAATCGGAATGCACAACTAGATGTTACAACAATCTTATATATGAAATTTCATCATTCTACGACTAATAGTTTTTGAGAGTTGAGAGTTGAATAATTATACACGTACGCCAAAACTCGCCAAGCTTGGCGACTTTTGGCGTAATTCTTGAGGAAGGCAAGTTACCGTGATCGGACCATTACCAAACTATATGGTGTTGTGCTTGAAATGGATAAATGTCCCTAAAACTGCCATTGACCGTAGTGTGTTGGAAATCTTTTGATTGTTCCTGTAGTAGAACTATAAATGATAAAGGCACTTTTTTCGATGGAGAAATTCATTTTATAACCCTTAACAGCATTTATCACTTCTGAGTCGTTTGAAATAGCCTAATACCTCTAAAATACGATTTAATGAATTTCTGCACATAGAGCGTAATGAATTTAAAATCTTTTGGGCGGCCTGTAGATAAACTATCAAGTCGAATGGGACCAAAAGGGGAAGTGCACAACTAGATGTTACAAAAATCCTAAATATAAAGTTTCTACATTCTACGACCAATAGTTTTAGGGATATGCGAGTTTAACGAATTTCGGCCCATAGAGCGTAATGTATTTCGAATCTTTTGGGCGGTCCTGCACATAGACTATCCATTCGATTGCGACCAAAAGGGAAGGTGCACAACTAGATCATAGAAGAATCCTAAATATCAAATCTCAACATTCTACGACCAATAGTTTTTGAGATATGCGAGTTACATACATACGTACGTACAGACGGCATGGAAAAACTGGCCACAATAGACTCGCCGCTGGTCAAAATGAGTTGCAATGTATTTAGTAGTGCGCAATGTAGTTAGGATCTTTTCGGTGGCCCTGTAGATAAACTATCCAGTCTATTAAGACCAAAAAGGGAGGTACGCAACTAGAAGTTACAGCTAGCTACCTTAAATACAAAATTTCAACATTCTACAACCAATAGTTTTTCAGATATGCGAGTTACGCCCGTGCATACGTACGTACAGACGGCAAGGAAAAACTGGTCTCGCGGTCGGTCGAAATTGGTTGCACATGCATCTATAATCTATATGAAAGTGCATGCTAGTACGATGAAATGCACCGAAAAAATTCTTAAAAGTAAATTTTGTGGTAGTCAAAATCGGTTTTTTCGACGAAATCAGGCCCCCGAAATTTTTCACAATCACATTACTTTCTTATACTCCGTACAAGGAAATAAAAATACTTTCTTGTCAACAGCCATGATTATAAGCTTTGTATTCCTATGCAAATCCTACATATGCTGCTGAGATCGGTTATTGTTTGCAAGATTGAAAAAAAAAAAAAAATTTGGATCAAAGTCTTTGAAAATCAGATCTATAAATGCCAATTTTTATTTACAAATCATTAAGAACCGGAATATCTAATTTGAGGGTAAAGTTTGAACTGTACTCCATATTTCAAATATCGGATGTATTCAGTGTAATTCATTTTAGAAAGTAAATACAAAGATATTTTTTAGGATTATCAATATTTTAGAGTTCCCCATAATAAAATGGCCAGTAATTCCGTCCTTGGCAGTGGCAAAAATGCTTGATGGGCAAGTGCCCGCCCGTTCAAAAAATAATTTCGTTATGATTGTATTATATGAAATTATGTTTCGCAAAAAAATATGAATAAATACACACAAATTATTTCTTCGTTAGTAGCACAGGGTGATCTAAAAGAATCTTCCCCTATATATGAGTCACTAGTGGCCAAACCGTTCGACCAATAGAAATGAATGTTTAGATATAATTATTTGAGTGTGTGGCGTCCACATTGTGATGATTTAAAACAATAAACATCTCACTGTTACGGTTACAGTGACAAAATTTCGAAAGGCAGCACCCACTGTTTTCGTGCGCTAATTGATCAGAGCATGGAAAAACCTTAAATGGCGGTGGAACGAGACACGTATGACGTAAATTGGCGGCGTAAAACATTTTCAAAGAAGAGCATCGTAAAGAACCAATGATAACAAACGAGAAGAGAGGGGAAAAGACTTTAGAAAGACGTTCGAATTACAAGTTTTCAACGTGGCCACCTTCGCAGACGATAACGCATTGCATGCAGGAGACTGTTGATAACAATGACGAGCGTATCATAGCAGGAGAATTTTTTTAAAACTTCTCGTTTTATGGCATCTTTCAAGTGTGACAAATTCCGAGGATTTGATGTGTACACCTTTGATTTCAGATGACCGCAGAACCAGAAATCCGTCGGAGTGAGGTCGGGGGAATGAGGTGGCCACGAAACTGCAAAGGTACGAGCGATGACTCTATCACCAAAGTGCTGTTGCAGTGACTGTCGAACACTTCTGGCAATGCGTGGAGGAGCACCATCTTGCATCCATACAATGTCAATAATGACATTTCGCTGCTGCAATTATGGAATTCGGTAATTCTCCAACATTGCTTTATACCGAGCACCTGTGACGGAGCATGTTTGCATACCACTGGATGCAGGGCCGGTTTGAGGCGTAGGCGACGTAGGCGGTCGACTACGCTTGAATTTCAATCGAGGGGCGCCAATTTTCACTTTTTTTCGTGTTTCCAAACATTTTTTTTTTTTTTGTTATTCAGATGGGCGCACTGACTGCTCTCATAATATTATCAAGCTTTTAAGCAGTAATATTGTCACAAATACTTTTAAACACTTCTAAAGTTGCCGCTGTGTATTGTCAGGAAGCGTTCTTTGATCGCTTCTTTTTTTCATTCATGGGAAACAGATGTCCACTCAGTGTCCAGGCCTCCACCTCCAGGGTATGCTAAATTACCCTCTTCCGCAGGGGTGGTCTTTGAACCTGCTGATTCATTACCTCTTATAATTATTTTGAGCTGTCACTGCCACTTATCCGTCACTGATCTTATCCGGATGTTTAAAGAAATGGTTTCTCAAGTTACCTTCCTTGATATACTTCAAAAGAAATGCCGCAAAAAAATATAAAAGGACAAGCTATAATAAATTTTGAACAAAGCTACATAAAATCTATTTTTTTTTCTTTTTTTAATAAAGTTAGCGGAAAAAGAAAATGCACGTAATTTGATGCCCCTCTTTACAAAAATATTATTTTTAGCTACTTCTGCGCCCCGGTGAATTAAAGTTCTGGGATACTTCCTAAGTTTTTTAGCTTCTAGAATCGGTTTTCCAAACAGGGCCGTAACAGTAATAGGGCGCAAACAGAAGAGGGGGCGCAAAATCAGAAAGGATCACATAGGTTTATATAGTTTTTTCTTATAAGTGTTTCTCTTTTCAATACACCGCATCTGTAGAGGCGAGGAAAGGACAGGATTTTATTAGTATAATGATTCTGGGCAAGTGCGGATAATAGGGAGCGCAGTCGCACCCCCAAATTAAAAAAAAAAAAAAAAAAACATTTTATTTATTTCATATTCTGGATTTTAGTACATCAAATCTTGCACCCCTAAATGAAAAATTGAAATGCCGCCTCTGATTCCTGGGGCTGAAAAATTGTGAAGTCGTCATTAAAGCTGCATAAAGGGCTGGGGGGAGCAAAATTTGGACGGTTCTGCTAGATTACACCGGGCTATACTCCTGTTTCCAAATGAAACATATATCACTCCAGGAGGAACAGACTTTTCAGAGCGTAAATAAACGAAATAACAGTAATAAACAATATAAAATTTCAAAAGATCATGCTAAAAAAGTTTCAAAGGAAGATGTAGTGTTTAATCGTGTAATAGCCTCCCTCGCATAATAGTCGCACCCCCGGTTTGAAGCAGAAAAATAACTTTATAGTTACAATATTATGTAGTAGATTTTCCTCTCATAATAGTCGCACCTACATTTTCACATGAAAAATTGACAAAAATGGCCGACTAATACTCGAGTAAGCACGGTATATTTCAGTTTTCACTCCCTTAGTACGCCGTGATCCACCAGAATATATTTTAGAGTGAGGGAGACAAAGAATTCGTCTAACCATTTGACAAGAACTGAAAAATAAATTAAAAAGTAAATTTTTGCAGCTTTGCAGCTGTGGGATACTTCAGCCTTAAGTGTTTTATATCGCGTTGGCAAAAGGGAAATGTGACTGATTTTGACGCCCCTTACTAAACAAAAATCTTTCATTTCGCCACTTTTGCGCCCTTGTGAATTATAACTGAAGAATGCTTCAGTTTCCTGAGTTCGCAGCGAGGGTGAGGCGGGGATAGTACTTTCGAGGGGCGCAAAATCAGCTTTATGACAGGATGTTTAAATAGTTTTTCTAATCTGTTAGAGGATAAAGCATGACTGTGTCCATAGAACAGCAAGGGTCCATTTACTGGGAACTAAGCTCAGGGGCGCAGGTAGAAAATTTTAACGGGGAGATATGAGAGACATTTTTCAGATGATAAATAAACCAAATTCCTTCACGATATGAAATTCCGAAAGATCATGCTAAAAGTTACAGAGGAAGATTCCACTCCATTAGTGCACCCCTCATCAATCGGAATGTAATATAGGGCGACAAAGAATCGTTTAAGTCATTAGACAAGAAATGAGTAAAAAATAAAATTCATGAAGTTTATATCACCTTGGTAAAAAGGGAAATTCGTTTGATTTTGACACTCTCCTTTAACAAAAATTTTTAACTTAGCCACTTCTACGCCCCCCGTGAATTACAGCTGTGGGGTGCTTCGGGCTTAAGTTTTTTGTATAGCTCAAGTTTCCTGAGTTCGCAGCTCCTGTAATAGGTATTTTAAGCAAAGTCGCAGCGAGGGTGTTGCGGGGATAGCCCTTTCGAGGGGCGCAAGCAGTAGAGGGGGGCGTAAAATCAGCTCTATCACAGAATGTTTGAATAGAGTTTTTTAGTGATATCCCAGTGGTTAAGGCATTGGACTCGTAACCGGAAGGTTATGGGTTCGATACCGGCGTACCACTAAAGACCACTGTGTACGTGCACGTTAAATCCGTAGTTCCGAAAGTCCTCTTGGCGGTCTGTAGCAGTTTCCAAGGGGTGCCAATATTCAGAACTCCCCCACCTTCTCATGAGGTTCCAAATTGAGCGGGTCTTAATCTTATAACGCTGCATGTTCTATAGCTAACGTGACCATTTATTTTTTCCTTCAAAACGGGACATCTACTTTTTTTGGCAATGGTGTATATATTTTCTTCTTCAAAACGGGACATCTTCTGTTTTTAAGGTAATAGTGTAGGGAGACTGAATTTCAGGTCTGGGTATCTTTTAGTTGTTAAGAAAACGTGCAGAAAAGCTTGTGTTAATGTTAATTTCAAAATGAAATATAAAAAAACCTTTGCTTAAACACGCATATACTATAAAAAATAGGTCAAGACGTGCGTTTACGGCTGGTACAAGGGGTAGTCCCTTCTTCGACTTCAAAAACACCATGCGACACAACGCAGGAAGGTAAGAAAGTGAGAAATGTAAACAAAAGGACACACGGAAAAAAGGAAGTTGTCATTCGGAAGGAAAAAAAAATCTTAGAGAACCTGAGTGAAAAGGGAAAATAAAGGTGGAGATCGGGGGGGGGGGGGGGGAGATAAGCAATAGAGGAACATGACTTTAAAAAAAGAAATAAAAATTAAATACATTGAAATAGCAGACAAAAAAAGAACAAAAAAAAAAAAAAAAAACACTGCATCCCCCATCGTTTTCTTTGTGCTTCGAGAGGGGAGGGAGGTTAGGTTTTTTTTTTTTTTTTTCCAGACACTGCCGTCGGATGATTTTAGATTTTTAGCGGCCTTTATTGAAATCGTTACCGCAGGTTGCTCTCTTTCTAAAAACGGGACATTACGGAGTCCCGAAGCTGTGCTTGGGGACAACGGGACAAGCCACCTAAACACGGGTTGTCCCGTTCAAAACGGGACGTGTGGTCACCTTATCTATAGCCAGTAATTTCGACAACTGCCTTTTTTGCTATAGATCATGTACTAGTATTTTATTAACAGAATATTTCTCTGGCATGACATTAAAGATTTAATTGAAATCGTAAATTAAGCATTTAGCTTATTCTAAAGAATATTTAAGATAACAGTTTACACTGCCGTCGGATGATTTACCAGGACAAGGGCTCAAGGGCAGAAAGTTTTTTGCCAGAAAGACCACCCGCGGAGAAAGAGGTTAGGGCAGCATATGCGTAGACTAGAAATCGGAAACATATACTTTCCATTAGTTTACTATAAACAAATGACAAATGACAGAAGTCCAGTTGTGCGGAGAGGGACATACAGCTGGATTCTCCGGTCGTCGTTAATTTTTCGCAGTCGTTAACTTTGCCCCGCCTTGAGGTGGGGTTTTAAGGAAGCGTCAAGGGATTCATGTGATTGGCTAAAAGACCTCCCGTTTCCCTCCGGAGTTGTTATCGCAGTCGGTAACCAAACAACTGGTTCTGCCCAGTTGGTAGCTAACAACCGACGATTTCGTGAACCACCGGCGGAGAATTCCACCCATAGTTTACCCAATTAGGTATTCTCAATTCTCAGGGTTTAGTCAGTTTTCATGTCAGTATAGCACTTGATTCCCTGCTCGGTCGTCTGGATATATTTGCAAGTGAGGTTGCGGGGAATACTCATTCTTTCTGTTTCAAAGGGGATATTTTGCTAACGATTTTCATCTTTAAACATGAATAGAAAACGTCCATCCGGAGCTTATTTCAGAAAGCAAAAGAATGATTAAAAAATGAGGGAAAGCTTGGGTAAATTTTTAAAACAAAATTATAATGAAGATAACCACTGTGAATCGGCGACTCCGGAAGCTAGCAGCCAGACATTTGGTAAGTTCAAATACTATACTGTTTTTAAATCTTTAATTGTGCAATTAAATTTTCATGAGCAATGAAGTATCGATTAAAAAGTTTTATTTTCAGTTCTTATTTATTATTATAATTGATTAAATGATTTTACTTGCAATATTAGGACTTATTTGACAGATTAGTTTTTTTGTCGACAAATCTAAATGTATTTTAAAAACTAAGACTGTTATAATGTAAACACAGTTTAAAAGGTGATTGAAATTCATAATCATACTTTATTTAAATGTTTTGAGGCTATTTATTTTTATTTCATAAAAAATACCCAAATTTGCGTTATCACATGACATACTTTTTTTTAAATGAATGAGTACCTGTAGAATATTGTATTTGAAATACTTGAAATAGAGAGAGGAAGAGGTTGCGATTAATATAAGGACGTTGTACATTCCTTTAAACATGCAAGTACAACAGCATCTAACTTCATAAAGCTTTAAACATTTCAATAATACATAAATATTGTCTATTTAATAATCTAAAACACATTTAAAACAAATATTCACTGAAGATTTTTCATAAAGGTATATTTTTTGTAATAAGAAAGGATGTCAAAACAATATCTACTTAGTGTATTACTAGGAAAATTATTTTTGAATGAATACATGAAAATTTTAATAATCTAAATTCTAATGAAATGAATCACGTTCAAACGATGATTCCTGAGACTAGCAACAAGATATGTTTGTTTATGGATTAAGGCCGACTGACTGCACTAGGTTCCTTATCCTATAGGAGGGATGCTCACCGTGGGGACTTTCTAAGGGATTCTAGCCCGTATTCAAGCGAGGTTTCGGAGAAAACCATGCAAGGGGTAAGTTCAAAGACTAAGCGTGTACATGTACAATTGTTCAATTACATTTCCATAAACATTGCAGCGTAGCATGAATTTTTACTTTAAACTCTTATAATGAATTTTTACTTTAAATTCTTATAATTTTTACTTTCCGAACATGTATCATGCCAGGAAAGTGTTGTAATCATGAAAAAGTTCCACTTCGAGATTTTGGTGTATTTACACGTTTTGAGGTGTGAATTAATTTATGCTGTTTTTACGAGATGTGTGTGTGTGAGTGAAGACGATAGCTCCTAACGGGGCATTCATTTGAGCTCAAATTGGGTATATATGTTATAAACCACTGTCTCAAGACCGGTATTGATTTTGGTGTGTATAGGACTTTGAGTTTTTCTACAGGGCTACGACAAAGATTTCTTTTACATTATGGCCTATGGGGGGAAATTCTTGAAAGTGCGCTAGCGTTTAAACGGTACATTCCATTGAGCTCAAATTGGGTATACAGTGAAACCTCTCTGAGCGGCCACCCCACTGTACCGAGAATATTTGGCCGCTCAGAGGGGGGGACCGCTCTGAAAGGTTTTACTTTCTATTATTAGATAACTGCTTATGATGCATAATATACGCAAATCTGACACATATTCCTTATTTAAAATGAAATTTAAAACTTATCTAAAAAGAAACTAGTACTTTATTTAATGCTTTCTTATATTTTTTTGAAAAAAAAAAAGATATAATTTGTGCCTGTATTAAGTTTTTATTTTTCTCAGAGGCAGCCATTTTTTGATGTACGTTTTTTATTTTAATAAGCAGATCTCACCCGTTCAACACCACAAAATATGAAGTCTTCGCGTTCTTTCAAAATAAAATCCTTTTCTTTAATGACTTTGCTGATTTGCGTTTTTACGCAGTTAAATAATTCAGCTAACTTTCTTTCCGATTTGCAACTCAGATCACTGACCAACTAATAAAATGAAACTGGCGTGAGCATGGACGTGAATGGCATATTTGCTCCAATGGACTTTGCAAGTTATTCCTGGGTCTTATATTCGACCATGAACCTGACCTTGAATTTTTCCATTCAAAATTAAAGCATGGAGTGCGTAGAATTTCCCGAAAAATGAAATGGGCGATCCTACTCGGTGGCCGTTTAGAGGGGGTTGGGTGGCCGCTGATAGAGGATATTTTAACATTAAGTCTATGAGCCGAAAAATCCGTGTCGTGAAAAATTGGCCTTTGAGAGGGGTGACCGCTATACAGGGGTGGCCGCTCGGAGAGGTTTCACTGTATATGTTATAAACCACCATCGTAAGACCAGTATTGATTTTGAAGTGTATAGGACTTATAGGTTTTCTACAGGGCTACGACAAAGATTTCTTTTACATTATGGCCTATGGGGGGAAATTCTTGAAAGTGCGATAGCCTTTAAACGGTAGATTCGATTGAGCTCAAATTGGGTGCATATGTTATAAACCGCGATCGTAAGACCGGTATTGATTTTGATGTATATAGGAATTATACTTTTTCTGCATGGCTACGACAAAGATTTCTGTTACATTATGGCCTATGGGGGGAAATTCTTGTGTGAAATGCGCTAGCGTTGCAACGATACATTCGATTGCGCTTAAATTGGGTATATATGTTATAAACCACCGTCGCAAGACCGGTATTGATTTTGGTGTGTATATGACTTACAGTTTTTCCACAGGGCTACGACAAAGATTTCTTTTACATTACAGCCCATGGAGCGAAATTCTTGAAAGTGCGCTAGCGTTTAAACGGTGCATTCGATGGAGCTTCCATTTGCTATATATGTTTGAATTATTCATCGAGTGTTCGGAAAGTCGAGTGGAGTCACTTCAGATTTTTTAATTAAATAAATGGATTTTATTTGCATTATTATGAGTTATTTGAATTTATTTTTTAAATATTTACTACATGTTTAAATGCAACAATGTAAATTGTTATAACACTAACTTCGTTTAAAAACTGATTTCATTTATGCTTTATTTTTACTTACACTTTATTAAAATTATTTTTTTGCAGAGAATATTTATTTATTTTTTATTCATTGAAAACATCAACATATATATATATAAGGTTGTAATTGGATGGTTAGGTCGGACGGAGGAAGTTTTTCTCATTTAAAAAAAAAAAAAAAAAAAAAAGTAATATGTTTAAAAACAATTTGGATGCGTATATGCATGCATATATATATCTGGAGGAATAATAATAATAAAAAAAAAAGGGGTTCCTATATTGTGATTATTCTGTCCTAAACATAATTTTTTATTAATCTTCTGTCATACAATAACTTATTATACATATTTTGTCAATAATAATATTCATTATATTTTTAAACAATATGTTATATTTAATTTTGCTATACCATTTATTTTATTCAATCATTTTAATTTATTATTATTCAATATATATTTATTATATTAATATACCTGGATCTTCTTAAAATTTAATAATATTACCTTTTAGTATTTGGCAACTCCTATGCTTTCTTCTTTCCACTTTTGCACTTTTATTTAGTGGCAACACCATTTTTCACTTTTTACAATTCTTAGCACTGGCAACACATATCAATTGTTCAAATGAAATTTCCATGTGCTCAAGGTCTGGTATGTAAAATTATATTCCTATTTCTAATTTTTGTTATCTTTTTGATTTCTTCTTTTCTTTATATAGTTGGGTAGGGCCCAGATGTGTGGAGTTAATATCTCTTCTGATATGCCACACAACCGAAACCCTACTATTTGGTTTGCTGTAAATTATAATCCACTGTTTGTGGCCCCTGACGATGGTGACAGTGGTTATAATTTCCGTTCCATTATATTATCACAATAATTCTTGCACTTTATTTGGCTTCAAAATCTGGTTTCTAATTCTTGCTAATAGCTGTTATATTTTTATGCGAGATATGTCTTATTTGTAGTATGTTTTGTGTTTTACTTGTTAGTTAGTTTTATATATATATATATATATATATATATATATATATAATTTCTTTTAAGAATTATTTACCACAAAAATTTATATTTGGAAATATTAAATAAGGGTGGGAGGGGGAATGGGGAACATGTTGTAAATAATGCATGCATACGTCTTTGATAAATAAAGTGGAATAGTACATAATTTCATAACGATTCAAACTTCTCAATATCATATAAATATAGTCTAATTAATAACCTAATATAAGTGGAATGGAAAATTAATATCAGTAAAAACAATATCAAACGAGTAGATTTCATTTTTTCTTCGATAACGAAAGTAAAGCTACTGTATCTACTTATTACTGTAGGAAACTTTTGGAATGAAAATTGTAATAAGAAAAGTGAAATGAACCATTTTCATTTAGCGATTCCCCAGACTAGCAGCCAAACATTTGGTAAGTTCAAAGATTACATGTTTACATTACATCTAAAATTTTGCCATTAAATTTCAATGACTATTAAAGCATAGCATGAATTTTAATATTTAATTGTGAAAATCCTTTTACTCTTGTAGTGTGGATTTTATTTTCATTATTATGAGTCATTTCAAAAATTATATTAATTGTATAATTATATCAATTGTATAATTATATCAATTAATATTTTTCAAATAGATTCGTGATGCTTAATATTGAGAGAAAATAATAAGGACGCTTTATCTTTCAATATTTTGCAAACTTTTAACAGTATATAAATTTCATAAAATTTAAAAATACATACATCAATTTTATTAAACTACTTTTAGTGCTTTTCTGATGACTGGGCAGGGGAGTGATAAGGGAAGTAGTTGAAAGAACGGGGGGGCGTAAAACCATCTCTCATATGAAGGGGGCGTAAAATCAGTTCTCGCCTACGCCTGTAAAATGCCTAAAACCGGCCCTGACTGGATGTGACTTCTTCGAAGAAGTAAGGACCTTGAGTGAATGTCCCTGCGACGCCACACCACACAGTCACGGCTGGGCCCAGGGCAAACACAAATTTTTGGGCCTTTGCACCGGACCATAAATATTTTACGGGAAATTCCACGAAAACAGTATTACGCATTTAAGTTATTTTAGATACATATAGCTACTTAAATATACTGTTTGTTTAAACACTAAATATAAATACTGCATAGCAATAAATAAAGGATTTTTGTATACATAAATAGCATGTATTTATGAAAGGAATTGCAAAACTTGCCTAACATTTTAGAGGGGCTTCAAAATACTGTCACTTCTTCATATCAAAAGATTTCAAGTGTTCAGCATTTCAAAAGATAAAAAAGACATATTTTTCGATACAGAATTTTTAAAAGAAAATAAATTTGTTAACAAATGAAATTTTTTTATCAAGCATAAATTTGTTAAAAAATGCAGCATTTTTTAGGCCCTTGAAATTGGTGGGCCCAGGGCAAATGCCCCGGTTGCCCTGCCGATAAACGGGCCCTGAGTCACGGGTCTGTCGTATGAAGGCACTGGTGCCACACCGTGAGGATTTTCTTCCGCCCAATGAACGCAGTTCTTCGCGTTTACGTTCCCTGTCAGGGTGTCAATGAATCCCACATAATATCCACAGCGGACACCTGCTATCTTCATCATATCTGATTAGGAAAAAAATCGCAAAATCGACACTGTTGGTTGTCTCCAGGTGCCAACGCCAGGACGAGCTGGAATCGATAAGGACACATCCGCAGAACAGAGCGCAGAATTTGGAGAACTGTGGTTTTCGGTACCTCCAAATTGTGGAAAACACTTCTTGCTGTATGCAATGGACCTGTAATCGTATTATGCACTTCCGCAACAATTTCAACAGGAACACGGGGTCGTCCGGATCGCGGTCTATCACATGTGCATCCCGCTTCTTCAAACTTTTTTACCAAATTACGTACAATTTTTACGATGTTTGTAATATTCGGATGAAGTTTCTACATTCTAGAAGCATTTTTGGTATAGCAACATGATGTCGTAAATGAAATGCTGTGGGGTTTCAGCAAGACGGAGTACCCCAAAGAGAAAGATGTCCTCACAGATTGGTAATGCCCGATCTTACAATGAAATATTGTATTGCAAAAAATAAGTGGGATATTTTCTAATGAAAAAATCCCTTATGAGTAGTGCTATGTGCTAATAAAAGCATGCGAGATGATATATTTCGCGGTGCTAAATAAGCCAATCTGTAAAGGATATGTATATGAATGTATGGATAACGGTTTTCCCGCTAACCTTTCATGTGCAGTAATTATAGGTTTTGAGCATATGTAAATCGCCAAATAATGAAAAGTCGCTATTAGCAGCAAAATGTAATAGCTGTTCCGTAGTTTTTATCAAAGAAAACATATGAAGCACTGTTTTCTTAGAAATAATTGTTAACTAAAGTTAAACATAAGTCGCCAAATTATGAAAAATCGCCATGGATGACAATACGCAAGGTGTTCCATAGGTTTTACACAATTAAAAATAGTGTGAAGTTGCTCTAAGGTACATGCAAGAACCAAGGAATGTGTAGCTCAGTAAAACTCTTATCAGATCCAATCTTTGGGTTTTGTCAATAATGCCTTTTTTACGAATAAACCTTATTAGGAGTCGAATGCCTTGTACGAAAAGCGAGTCTACGGGCTTTGACCCCTAGTGACGTAAAACAAAACTAACCTAATTTCCATGCCATTTCATGTTTTTCAAATGCACATGATTGTGCAAATAGAATTTCTGCTTTATTTCAAACCATAAACCATTTTGTGTGGGCCAAGCATGACCACCTAAAAACGGTTTTTAATTAATAGTTTTAAGTAATTAAAATTTCAAAATTCTGAGCCTCAGGTGAACATTACCAAAGTTATGGGCTTATATGTTCAAATTTTCAAAGGTCTGCGTGGTATGCAGATTTGTCTGGAGAACATGCATTTTTATTATTATAAATATAGATAGATTTGGCGTAAAACTGGCATAATTTCCGTGGTATTTCATGATTTTCAAATGCACGCGATACTTCGTGGAAGTAATAGCATTTCTGTTAGCTCAAAACACGAATCATTTTATACGGTTTTTAATTAATAATTAAAAAAGTAATTAAAACTCTAAAATTCTAAGTAGCCTATAGCCGTCTCCAGGGCCGTAGTAGCCCAGTGGTTAAGGCGTTGGACTTATAACCGAAACCCAGATAGCACAAACTTTTCCAGAACTCGCCTAGAAGACGTCATATAGACAAGCTGACATGTCCATTAAACATCCATGATTCGTCCAATTCCCGTCCATTTTACGTCAATATGGCACTATAGGACGCCCATATGACGTCTTATAGACATGCATATGGACGTAACAATGGACGTGTTTGTCTATTTATAGACCTTTTACGGTCGAATCCTGGTCATCAACAAAAAACATTTAATAATTTTTATCTAATTTTATGTAATGATTAATTTAAATTTATCGCTACATCTTAATAACGAATTTTGTAAAAATATTCGTACCTAATTCTTTTAAACCAACCTTTCAGTACTTGCCCCGCTTCAGATTCGAACCCTTAATCATGGACTTCACAGTAGAGTGTGCTAGCCACTATACGCAGCGGGACTTTCGCTGATGCGTCAAAATGTTGAAGTAAAGATTTTTTAGTTTCGGAGTGGGAACTTAGAAGCAAGTATGCAGCTATTGGTTTTTGGATGTTGAGTCGCTAGAAAATTTTCCTTTTTTTGTATGAGGATATGAGTTTCTTTTTACACAATATTGCTTTTATAGGAAATAATAATACATAAAAAGTATTTTAAATTTCAAAAGTTCCCCGACAAAAAAACAAAACAAAAAAAAAACACTCTAGAATTTAAAATGTTTTTAAACTTTTTTGGGTTAAAATGTAATATCAATAACAAAAGAGTATAATAAATTCTTGCGTCGTAAGTACAGTATTGGGTAAAATGAAAATCAATGACAAAAAAGTAACTTTTCCATATTTTGTCCATTTCTGGACTTATACACACATCCATTTTATGTCGTATCACTGACATTGTGTGGATCATCTGGAATAAGTCCATAAATGGACTATAATGGATACAATAAATGGATAAAATAGACATAAAATGGACAAGTGTGTTATCTGGGAAGGTTGTGGGTTCGATACCGGCGTACCACTAAAGACCACCGTGTGTATGCGGTGTACGTGCACGTTAAATACGTGGTTCCGAAAGTCCTTTCGGCGGTCGCTAACAGTTTCCGAGGGGTGCCAATATTCAGAAGTCTCCACCTTCTGATGAGGTTCCAAATTGTGGCGGGAGACTCCGGGAAGGACGCATATGTAGCTCTAAGTGACACATTCAGTGACGCGAGCTGTCCTTTCCTGGCAAATAAATAGCCGCCTCCACGGTCCCATCTATCTCTATACCAAAATTCATCACAATCGATTTAGCGGTGTAGGCGTGAAAACGTAGCAAACAAACAAAAAACAAACTCACGCATTTATAATATTAGTTAGGATTATTTTCTTTCTGAAATGTAATCCTTACTCGTATGAATTCATTGTCTGTTTTATTCTCATGCATGGGCAATTACTAATTAACCATTATTCTATATTATTTATGTATAATCGGCATTTTGAGTCATCTATAAAACTTACAAAATCCAGACTATAGTTGCGTTAGCAAACGCTAAATCTGTTCTTGAATTTCATTGGTTGCAAACCGACAGGCTTGATCCAATGAAGTGGTGGGAGTTCGGGTAAATTATCCGCTCGTCAGACACGGAAGTCAGCAACATTTACTGTAAACAAACTTATTTTACTGTTTCACGGGTGATGTCTGACCAAAGTAAGTGATACCAATTTTATAGAATATTCAAGTTTCGATTAAGTTTTATATTTCTTAGCTGTTCATTTCCGTAATTTTATTATTCATGAATCCAATAGTTTATGCTCATGCTCACAAATTTACGGATTTGGACACCATGTACCATTCGTTTACGTATTATTAAGTTAATGATTAATCTTTAATTTCATTTGGTATGTAAACAAGGAACGAGCATAATAGAATTATAGGTTGTGCTTATTTAAGGATGTAAGATTAATCATTAACTTAATAATACGTAAACGAACGGTACATGCTGTCCATATCCTTAAATGTGTGAGCATGAGCATAAACTATTGGATTCATGAATAATAAAATTAGGAAAATGAACTGCTGAGAATGTATAATGTATGAATATATGGCAAAAAATATGTTTAAAAATAAAGAAAGAATAAACCGACGTTAATCATTCCGCATAGTTTTTGATAATTTTCTGTTTCATTTTCAATTTGTAAAAAATTTTGGAAGCTATCTTGTTATTTAAGCGCTCAGAATTTACTGTAACTTGAGTAACTTGACGGTACACTTTACAGTACTTTACTTTACAGTAACTTGACCGACTTTTTTCATGCAGCGATTAATATACTACGACATTGAAAATTAGTTAAATATTCATAAAACTGATTTATTAAACTTTCATTTTAGAATATTTTTTTCCTGTGACTTTTCTACTAATGACCTACTTTGATCAGTAGTTTATGTAGGCATCAGTTTCGGCCAGTAGGGAGCGATTTGTTATTTTAAACCATTATTGTCACTAAAGTTAATGTATATGTTTTAAGAAAGCTGTTTTTTAATAATTTCTTAACGTCGGGGGGGGGGGGGAGATCCCCCCTTTAAATACATCACTGTCTTTCATTGTGTCTTTTTTATTTTATATTTATATATTCTGCATAGTAAGGCATGTAAAAAGGTTTCAAAAGACGAAAAATGTTAACGATAACAGGAGCTCCTTTCATCAAAAAATTAATCCTATTTTAAAATTTTCAGTATAATGTTTCTATTAACCTATAAGATAACCTACAGCAGTACCTTGTTAATACAAATAAGATCTATTTATGTGTGTATGTCAGGGCTCGAAAATTATATTGCTCGACATGCCCGCCCGCAGCTTGTAAAAGTTCAAATCGAGCATGCATTTTTTCCCTTACATGCCCGACCAGGCATCTAAATATAACCTAAAAGTAACAGGCATATTTAACAAATATTCAGCTACTTATAGAAATAATGCTATGTGTTTCTCCTTGTGCATCATGTGAGAGAGTATTCAGTGCAATGAATTGCATAAAATATCAATTACGATGCAGTTTGTCATCTGAAACGATGAATCATTTAATGCGAATAAGCATTGATGGTGTTAAATCGAAAACTTGACAGGTTTGGGCGGTATTAACCGTCTGATGGTATTTACCGGTTTTTACTACGGTTTTTACCGTCTTTGGAAAAACATGTTTTTACCAGGGTTTTTACCACCTTTGAGAAAAACTTATTAGTTTGACTATTTTTGTCACTTTTTTGAAGATTTATCTCTCCACCAATGACTGAGAGGTTCTGCTCTCGAAACTGGATGGTGGGAGGTGCCAGGTTCATACCCCGGTCCTGCCTGTTGATCTGGCTGTTTCCGTGTTTTTTGGGGGTTTTTTTTTCAGAAACTGCGCATAAATACTGGCTAGGATCCTTTAGAAATAGGAAGGTATTCCCCTATAGGACTGGGACCCTAGTGCAGTCAATCGGCCTTAATCCACAAGCAAACAATGAAGATTTATCTGCTATTTTTTCATTTTCTCAGGGATAAAAGTTCAGGACATTTAATATCACTATTTCCATTTCCATATAACAATATTCACCTAATTCAGTGTCTGATTTGGTAAGTAAAAGAATGCTATATGAAAATAGTTCATTTTGAGGAATATAATAAACACAGAAAACTTTCATCCATGTTTTCATCTTACAAGAATTCAAATTTATAGATAATGTACATTTATCATTATGAAACTTATTAAAACTATTATTATGAGAAGGCACATTACAATATTTATTACAATTATGTAATGCAGGCTAGTTAAATAATTTTTACTTAAAGGACAATTGTAAATATACTTTTATTACACTGAACTTATCTTAACCATTTTAATGAAAACCAAATGCTTACAAATATTACTTATTACAAATGTAGTTTGCACAATCACATAATGTAGTTTGCATCATCAGTATGTCCTGATGATGATATATCCACATCAATTACATGAAAATACAGTTTTATAAATAGCATTAATATACAGTTTATGACTCCGGGAGTTTTTTGTATCATTAGGTTTTTACCCCTTTTTCCCAGGTTTTTACCGGTAAAAACCTAGTTTTTACCATGCCCTGGTAAAACCCAGTTTTTACCGGTAAAAAGCCAACCCTGAACTTTGATCCATCAGCAGTGATTAAACATAGCCTATTTAGTACAAAAAGATCAAGACATGTGGAAGAACATGCACTTGCCTGTAACTAAAAGTAATTTTTTTAGTGATATGTGTATAGTATTATATTATAATTTTAAAATATGTTACTGTTTTTGTAACTATGCAATTAAAGTATTTGGGCATGTACAAATTTTAATCAGGCATATATTTTTTTACTAACATACACAGAAGGGTACGTAAAAATTTTAATATTTTTTTAGCCCTGGTGTATATCCTTAAACTTTTATACTTTATTCGTGGTAAAACATTTCAACAGTCAGATTCCAAAGCAATTCATTATAAACGGTAATTTACTGATTTAAAATTTTAACTGTAAATTCCGATAATTATTTTGGTACATCTGTAGTATTAGTCCTTTTTGGCACACTTTCTCTTGGCGTGATAAAGGAAGCCTTTATGGTAACCCTGTAGTTTGATGATCCGAAGTTAAGACATAGTAATCCTAAAGACAGCTTTTTATTTCCGAAAATGTCTACTCGCTGACAATGACAATGTGCTTTATGATTTTATTTAAATTGCTTTATTTTATATTAAATTGGGGAGTAATTTCGTAAGCGCGTGTCGCCTATGTTTGGCGACTTTTTTTGTCGTCAACATCACGCAATTTGGCACCTCTTTTTTTCGTCACCAAATTTTACGTGTATGAAACACCATTTTACAGAACGATAAAATCATACAAGACGGTGCGCACGCTCAGCAAAGTCAAAGTATTCTAACACATTAAAACTGCACATATATTCCACTAACAAAGACATTAAAACAAAATACACCGTCCATATTTAACCTAAACTATGTTTGCAAATTCAGTAACAAGCAATTTAAAATGAGCAAACAGTGGACCGTTTATAACTAATAAAAACTACAGTGGATTAAGCAACTTAGTTGTACAGCTATGTAAACTAGACAAACAGTAGATCTATTTTAACTAAAAAAAACTGCAGTGGATTAAGCAACTTAGCTGTATAGCCATGTAAAAAGGGCAGACATTGGCCCGTTTTCAACTCAAAAAAACATTGGTGGATTAAACAACCTAGTTATACACCTCATATAAAGTCAGTATAGCACTTATGAAAACATAACAACATCAAATATCAATTTAAAATTCCCTTTAGAAACCTTAAACATTGCAAAGTTCCGTTAAAAACAGTACTTACCTTTATTTTTCTAAATTAACCGCTCAGAAATATACCTAACACCCACCAGTTTGTAACATAAAACCAGCATGCTTTCTTTTATTTAGTTTTATATTGACACTACATTTCTAACAAACACACACACCAGCTGATAACGTAAAACCAACATGCTTTTACTTAGTTTTATATTCACATCCTATTTCTAACAAACACACACTTTCTTTTCATACAATAACATAACATTCAATACACCTTTAAGCAACGGACGACATTACCGCATTAAAAAAAAAATACGTCTTATAATCCCCATAACAACTACTCACGGAACCCTCAACAAAAAATTACGCATCAAACTCCAGCTCCCACTCTTATAAAACTTCGGTTTACCGATTACAGTTAAACTGCCCAAACCAATCACAAAATTCCTTTACCAAACATTCTGCTACCGTTGAATCAATCAACTGATCATTTTTTCTTCAAACTACAGCACCACCCAACAACTCAACTCCATACACAGGTTGCAACAGATATCTGAAACTATAGCTACCGTAATCAAACTTTCTTATGAACTTCAAATTTGGCGACTTATCTGACTTGGCGACGACATCCGCTTAAGAAATTTCCCCTTAAATTGTATAATTTAATTACTTTTTAAATTTAAAATGGATGTTTAGGTTCATACTGACTGTTTTTTTTACAGTTTTTTATGAATTAACATTCTTTTGATTGTATTTTACGGGAAAAATTTAGGTTAAAATTTCTGTATTCCGTTGTTTATTTGTTAAGGGTAGAAGCAACAAATAATTACATTGTTAATATTTTATACCGTAAAATAATTTTAGATATTTTGATTTTTATTTCAATATTGCAATAATTTAGCAATTTTAATCAAGGTATGAGATAAGTATTGTTTTTTCTTTGTTATGATTTATAGTTCTTTACTTTTGCTTATGTATGCTTTTGTCAGAATTCTAAAATATATTTAAATTTTTTAATGTCTTTTTTATTTATGTTATTTTTGTGAGGTATTGTTTTTACAATATTATTTGTTTGCATTATTAAATTTATTCTACTTAAAAGTGAAAGGGGGGGGTTTGAGGGAGGCATAGCCCCTTCACGGAAAAAGTAATTAAATTTTACTAAACCAAAGCTTTATATGTGCATGTAAGCTTGTAGTCTGTTAAAAAATATGTTTTTCATAAAAATATTGAAAAGCCATTAAAATAAATCATAGCAAAGTTAACATGCAAGGATCATCAATAATCTCGGAAACTAGCGCCATGCGATCCACCATGTTTGTGACATGATTTTGTCACCAACCCAAAATATCGCCAAAAGGACTAATACTAAAGCTGTTCCATTATTTTTATTAAAGATAATATTATTTGCTCAATAAAATAATATATATATATATTTATTGACATACATATACATATATTTTAACGATTTAAATAAATAAGTTTTCAATTTCATGCATTGATTTTATATTTCATTTTCGTTTATAATTTTTGTCCTTCCCTTCAAAATCACAACAAACTTTCATTACAGCCACAACTTCTGTTCCAACTATTTTTGGAAAAACAAAAGATAGGCTTTGGATTTAATGTATCAAAATTTCAACTAGAAGTACTGTTTATTTCATCATAAATGAAAATGATTCATTACAAAAATCCTATGCTGTGAAATTCATATATAAATGCAGTCAAACCTCATTAGGGTAAGATGTCACATTACCTTGTAGAAGTCCCAACCTTTTTAGTGCGCTTTTTCATATAGCATACTCTGGTTATCGGCACTTACATTTTTTCAACCACTCCCCTTAAGATGTCACATTTAACAGTGCAGTATACAAACTTGGTCCCATTTCTTTGTGAAGCTTATCTGCACTCTGTTTAGTAATTGCCATATTCTCAAGAGCGAATTCAACGCGAGCTTAAGAGGGAGTTGTCCGATTTCCCCCCTTGGATTACCTGGGAGTAAATTTCGAATGGTATTCACCATAGCGGATGGAGAAGAGTTTCAACAACCCCGGAACAATCCCTGTTTGAGGAAGTTTTAACTTATTTTTTCAGGGGGTGGAAAGTAAAACACACTGTGATTGGTCGGAATCAGTGCCGTAGCCAAGGGGGGAGGGGTTAGGGGTCATACCACCCCCCCATGAAAAATTTCTGGCAACGCCACTGGTTAGTATATATCATGTAGATGTCTGTTCTCTACACCGGAACATCTCCTGGCTCTCTTCTGGAATTTAAATGTTATCGTGGCTCCCAGACTGCACTTGCTACACATAAAAGTGGCCACCTTAAGTGTCTTTCGTATGAACTTGGCAAGAAAATTCACCCCACTTGCAAGAAATGCTGTGATCATCTAGCCTCTCCAGAGCACATACTGAGGTACGTCGGACTTTCTAAGGAGGACTTAGCATCTGCTCCCCTTTTGGTTATTGATTTTCTGTCAGTCAACAATCTATTGGAGGTGATCTGACTTATGTCTGATCTTTAAAGAGGATAAGCAACAACAACAACAACGTGGATGTCTGTTTGTAATCAATAGGGGTAGGAATTTTGCATTCAGCACGCAGTACAAAATTTTATGCGGGGATGTGTGTAGAATACAAATCAGGTCCTAAATACGTAAAATCTACTTCTTTTAACACCCCCATGCACTCTCTGTAGCACGCAGTACGGTTTTTTTTAGCTTCCTTTCAACAAAAGGCAAAGCAATTTATGGGACTTACATAAAAACCTTTATTACTCTAACATAAATCATACAATTCCAACGCCAGTTTTATCAGGCGTCCAAAACAAAAACAGTCCCAACAAAATTTTATATAAAACTAAATTAAATCTTTAGAATCCTCGCACCTCTCATTATTGTAACGTGCCCTCATTCTCGAGTACATATTTTATATTTCAGCTCGAGTCAAATTTCTCGGTTTTATTACCATTGAGTTAGGTGCGTCTGTTAATTCATCATCACATAATACGTTGATAATGTCGACGGAACTTTACTACTCCCATGGGGGAAAGCACATCCGTCACAGGAGTGACGATGCTGCTGAAAGAAAATCTTTGTTTACGATCTTTTATTGGAACTGTACCTGATTATCCGGATCACTGTATTATTAATATTTTATTTTTTTTTAAACAGGTTCGAAAAATAAATAATTATATCCTCATAATACACTGTAATAATTCAATTTACAATAACACAATTGAATATAAAAATACAGAAACCTGATCCTACTTTATTAAGAAGGATCTAACTTGATGCCTGGATAATGCATCAGCATTTCCATGTTGAACGCCCCTTCGATAAGTAATTTTCAAATTGTATCGCTGCAACGCTAAAGCCCACCTTGTTAATTTGGCGCTGTGTGGAAGGCCATCTGTCAAATATGTTAAGGGGTTATGATCTGATATGATCTGGATTTCCGCGCCAAATATCCAAGTATCAAATTTTTTTAGTGCTTCTAAAACTCCATATGCTTCTCTCTCAATCGTAGACCATTTCATTTGGCTGGGGTTTAGTTTCTTGCTGAAAAAAGCAATAGGGACTTCCTCTCCCTTGGCGCCCTTTTGTGCGAGACACGCGCCAATAGCTGTAGCCGATGCGTCACTGTACAACTGAAACGGCTTGTCAAGATCTGGGGTGTGTAAGATAGGTATCTTCATCAATTCCTCTTTCAATCGAGTAAACGCTTGGTCCTCAGCGGAGCCCCAAGGTATAGTAATCGGTACTTTCTTCTTGGTTAGATTTGTTAGTGGCAAAATTATTTGCGCGAATTGTGGTATGTAACTCCTATAATAACTTGCTAGCCCGATTAAGCTTCTTAGCTCTTTCTTAGTAGTAGGTCTTGATATCCTCTTTAAAGGTTCAATCTTCTCTGGATCTGGTGTATGCCGACCGGAACCTACAATATGGCCCAAAAATTTTACCTGGGTTCTCCCGAACTCGCATTTTCCAAGATTCACAGTAAGTCCTACTTCCCTCAATGTTTTAAAGACTTGGCTTATATGCTTTAAATGTTCTTCCCAACTGTTAGAGAAAATGGCTACGTCGTCAATGTATGCTCAGCAATAATCACGATGTACGAATAATGCTTTATCCATTGATTTCTGGAATGTCCCTCCGGCGTTCTTCATCCCAAAAGGTAATACTTTCCATTGATAATGCCCCGAATGTGTTACGAAGGCGGTGAAATGCTTGGATTCTTCATGCATGGGAATCTGCCAGTATCCCTTCGTTAAGTCTATGACGATTATAAATGCAGCTTGTCCTACTCTGAATATTAAATCCCTGGCGATTTTCATGGGATATGAATCAGGCACCGTGAAACTATTCAATAGTCTAAAATCAATACATAACCTAACGCTTCCATCCTTTTTGGCAACACAAACAACAGGATGTGCCCATTCGCTATCGCTTGGTTCAATGAGGTCCATTTCAATTAGCTCCTCGATTTGGCGATCCACTTCTTTTTGTAAACTGATGGGTACTCGATATGGTTTCAGTCTCTTCGCACATACAGTTCTCCGTAACTTTAACATAATGCCCGTCGACTTTGGCATGTCCTGGCTTTGAACTAAAAATGTCCATATATCTCTTCAGTACATCAAATAACTCGTGGGTTTGCTCTTCAGTTAAATTATGATTTCTAGTTTTCTCCAAATGTTTTCGGATGTCCTCTACCTCTTTCTTTGTTTTATCAGTAGGCGCGTAATGGATTACACCAAATTCTTCATCCATTTCGTAAACAACACCAATGTGATTTACCCTCTGCACATACGGTCGTACTTTATTCACGTGTAGCTCTCTAGTACTACCATCCTCTAATTCAACTCTTACCGAATGCGGTCTGGTGATTTGAATTACCGTTGCCGGTCCAAACCAAGTGCTTAAAAGTTTGTGAGTTGATGATGGGAGTAATATGAACACTTTGTCGCCAATGGCAAACTGTTTTTCTCTCGCACGGAGATTATACCTGGAAACGTATTCTCCTTGAGCTTTCTCGGTGTTTTCGGAGGCGATCTCATTAGCTTTACGTATATTTTCAACTAAATCTTCAAGATATTTAGTGATTGGTCTGGACGCGGTCGTTGGGATAGTTCGTTCTCCCGTCCAAATACTTTTCAATAAAGATAATGGTCCTTGTGGTAACCGCAGTGATGTTAATTCTGCGCCGAGCTGCGCCGAAACACAAATTCTTGCGCCGAACTGCACTTTTAGCCGTTTTTTGCGCTGGTCTGCGCCGAATACGTCATTTTGACTCTTTCAGGGTGCGCCGAAACACAAATATTGCGCCGAACTGCGCTTTTAGCCGATTTTTGCGCCGGTCTGCGCCGAATACGTCATTTTGACTCTTTGTTAAATTTTTGCCACGCTCATTTATCTTTTAAAGCGTGTATGGAAAGCTAGTTAGCAGTAAAGCAAGATTTAAACTGCGTACGAAAGCTGCATTCCGAAGCCATTCTACCCGCCCCGGATCGGACCAGTCGGGCTTTGTTAGTCACCTCAATCAGGGCCGGCCAGATAGGCAAACAAGTAATCATCGCAACGGGCACCGTTTTTTGTTTATGAAGGGGCACGATTTCCAACTTAAAATCATAAAAGCAATTTTGAAAAAAGTAAAAGGGACGTCTTTTTCTACGTTTGCAGGGTGGAGTGGGTGTCATGTACCGCAGGGCTGCCCCTGATCTAAACCAGACCGGTCCGTAAAGAAAACAGTATATTACGGTGACGTCCCAGCCCCTAAAAAATCACGGTTTATGACCCGGCCCGTAGCAAGAATGAAAATTGGAAGCATGACCGGTTTAGAAATCAGAATCTAGGCTGTCTGAATTAATAGAATATTTCATTTCAAAATAATCCGGAAATCCGCTGCCAGTGGTGTAGTCGTGGGGGGTAGAGATCTGTGCAGGCCCAGGCTTTTGCAGCACGATTCATTCAAGGCACGGGCTGACCTCAGCATTTTCTAGAATGGACCGGAACAAGTGTATACTCTTAAAGACGGTCCTCTGCACTTGCAAAATCGAGCCTTTCCGGAAATTTTTGCTCTCCTAAAATTTGGACAAGACCAAACGATTGGCTTGTGATTCCCCCCCCCCCCTTCCTTAAATCATGATTAATATACGAGCTAGACCGGGTCTGAATTTTTTATTTTGATTAAATGCCGGGCCGGGCTAGACATTTTCGGCCCGTGAAGATCATGAGCGGGGAGATGCCGTCTCACTACTTTTTCATTCGAGCTTATGTCAGCAGAAGTAAGCGTTCTTCACTTTTCATCATGGACGCATGATTTTTGAGTCTTCAGTTGCGAGTGTTCCTAAACCTTTTTTCTTAAAACTACACCACTGTTTTTCTTTTTGTGTGTGTGCAGGCTCTGCGAGAGGGGGCAGACGGGGCGACGCCCCTGGGCCCGTGTTCAGCCAAAGTGCGTCCGCAAATTTTTCAGAATGTGTTACGAATTTCATTTATAGATCCGTAATTAAAATCTTTATTTTAAAATAGACTAAATTTTGAATACATAATTCTAGAATGATATAAACGGCAGAAATGGTAATTCTACCATTTAAATATTAGTATTTTTACAACCTTCGAACATGCATTAAAAGTACCATTGCATATAAGAAATACTTCCCTCCCACTCTCTTTCCATTTAGCATTTATATGAAAACCATTAAAAAGAGCAGTTTCACACACACACAAAAAAAAATTCCTTCCTTCCATGTAAATCCATGTATTGTTTTTACCAAGTTGCTGATAGCATAGCCTGTATACACCCTTTTTTTTTTCCAGAGCTTTCTTAAAGGGCTTTCAAATAGTGTTTGCTTTTAGCAAATGGTGTTTGCTTGCAAACTTTGCTTTTCTTGTATGCATTTATTGTGTTCCTAAATCTTCAATTTCATGCTCCAAAATCATGTTAATTCTGATCTCGAATCTTAGTTTTCCTCTCGGAAACTATTTTTTTGTGCTCCCGAGGTGCTCCCAAATGGAATTTTTCTGCTCCCAAATAGAATTTTTCTGCTCCCAAGGTGCTCCCAAATGAAATTTTTTCTGCTCCCGGGGTGCTCCCAAATCGAGTGTTGGAGTTAACATCCCTGTAACCGCCCATAAACCAATTGAAATGGTGATAGCCCCGTGGTGCTGTGTGGCACTTCACGATACGCGAACATGAGATATGGTATATGTATATCCCAGTCTCTCCCATACTCTTGTATGTTTTTATTCATCATCTCCTTAAGAGTTTTATTCCATCGTTCTACTGCCCCCATACTTTCCGGATGTCCGGGTGTCGAAAAACGTGGCGCTACCCCTAATAGATTTTCAAATGATTGAGTCAGCTTGGAAGCGAAATTCGTACCCTGGTCGGTGCATATCACTTTTGGAAAACCGGTGTGGGTGAAAATCTTCATTAAAACATCACACGTTGTCTTGGCACTAATCTCTTTCACTGGAATTGCCTCGGCCCACTTAGTACATAAATCCACGGCACAAATAATATATCGATGTCCTCTCCTCGATGCAGGCTCTAGTGGTCCAATACAGTCTACGCTCCAGACTTCAAAAGGATTTTCAGGCCTAACGATAGGCTGTATGGGAATATGATCCCGATAGGTGCTAGTTCTCCTCAATTGACATTCTTTACAACTTTGACAGTATAACTTTACATCTTGCCTGATATTAGGCCAGTAAAATGAATATCTGATTCTTTGTAGAGTCTTATTTTCCCCTAGATGTCCTGCCAACGGAATCTCATGTGCCATTCTTAAAATAAAATTCCTTCTTTCTTTTGGAATTACTACTTGCTGAATTTCTTCTCCACAGACATAATCCTTATGCTGTAGTATTCCCTGATCAATGAGATACGAATTTTCTTGCCTTTCCGCCCAATCAAAGCATCTCTTGAGTGTCTCGTCATCGCCTTGAAGTTTCGCCAACTCTGAAATGGCATCTAGCTTTCTACTCGCAGACTCACTTGCTGTCAAGACATTCACATTCGGCGTAGTGGAATTCAAATCCGAAGATATTTGTACATTTACGTCCTCCTCTGCTTTCCCTACAGTTTCTACTTCCACATTTGAAACTGTTTCTTGCCATAATTGTTTATTATGATAAAGTTCAATGTTCTCATTTAGCATCTCAAAAGCTGAACGACTTATTAACATATCACTGGTAAGTTTCTTTGAAACGGCACACATAATTGCTGTATCGCCATGTTTACCATCGTGGATTTTCATCTCATATGTCCGAAGTGGAGCTGTTTCATTATCGCCAAAAGCGGACGGTAACTCTATTTGTCCTTCTCCTTCAAAAGGCGTACCATGTACTAATTCCTCGCGAATTACAGATATCTGTGCACCAGAATCCACTATACCATTAAAATTTGATTTTCCACATTTGATTTTAACCTCAATTAGGTCATCCAATTTTTTGTGATTACTTGATTCAGATAATGGAACGGAGATCTTTGCTGTCAACACATCTGTTTTCTCGGCTGTATCAGCGCTTACAGTGTTTATTTTCGGTTGTGAAATTTGTCGAGTAAAAGTATTGTTTTGAGTATTCGTCATATTACTTTTAAATTGTCGTCCTTGCCCACAGAACTTAGAAATATGCCCCTCTTTACCGCAACTAAAGCATGTGGGGTTAAATCTGCGTTTAACCAACGTTTCATCTTGGCGTTTCTGAACCCACTTAGGAATGGTTTGAGACGGAGACTTCGACGTCATCCTAGCTCCTTGTTCCATTGGACGCATCCTAGCTCCTTGTTCCATTGGACGCTCATAAGTTCTCTCATTACCTTTATTTTTCGAATCACCTCCCCACGACCTCTTCGCTAAATCATGGACGTTAACATATTCGTCTAGTTTATCTGCCAACTCAGACGGGATTATCAACATAGACCACTGGTCCAAAAAATGCTCACGTATTTCATGTGGAACTCTCCTCTTGATTTGGTCAGCGATAATCAATTTCTTCAACCCGTCATAATCCTCGATTTCTAATCCTTTTACCCACTCTTCAAAATAGTTAGTTATTTCAAAACAGAAATCTCTCCACGTTTTCTCTGGCACTTTTCGATGGGTCATAAATTTCCTCCTAAAACTTTCAGGGCTTAATTTAAATCGTCTTAACAAAATCGATTTTATATTCTCATAGTTTTCTGCATTCTCTACCGGTTCTCTATTAATCAGCTGAACAATTTCCGTTGGTAATAAATTTAATAAACACAAGACCCATTCCTTGTTATCTACTTTCAATCTATTAGCATGATTTTCAAACATCGTTAAATAACATGTAATATCAGATTCGCGCGGGTCAAACTTAGGTGTGTACTTGAATAATTCTAACCTAGCTTTCCCAGCGTCTCTAAAATTTTCGTCTCTAACGTTTGTTGACAAGTCTATTCTACTATTTGCCTCGATTTCCAATTTTCTTACCTCAAATTCTCTCTGCTCTCTTTCTCTTCTTTCTTCAAATTCTCTTTGTTCCCGTTGTTTTCTTTCTTCAATAAATGAACTAAGCATTTCCTTTACCAATTCTAAATCTTCTTCATAAATATTGCTACTGGTAATCATTTTCTTTAGATCCGGTAGTAACAAACCAGGTGAAGGATTTTCACCGATCTCTTCCGCTAACTTAATTAAATCTTCCTTCTTCCCCTTATTTAAAAACGACATGGCTCTTCTCACAACTAAATAACTTCTCCACTTCCTAGGTTCTGATCCTACCGGCTGCGTCAGTACGGGTTTTTTTAGCTTCCTTTCAACAAAAGGCAAAGCAATTTATGGGACTTACATAAAAACCTTTATTACTCTAACATAAATCATACAATTCCAACGCCAGTTTTATCAGGCGTCCAAAACAAAAACAGTCCCAACAAAATTTTATATAAAACTAAATGAAATCTTTAGAATCCTCGCACCTCTCATTATTGTAACGTGCCCTCATTCTCGAGTACATATTTTATATTTCAGCTCGAGTCAAATTTCTCGGTTTTATTACCATGGAGTTTGGTGCGTCTGTTAATTCATCATCACATAATACGTTGATAATGTCGACGGAACTTTACTCACGCAAAAGCCCTATCTGAATGCAGTCTTTGAATATTGCACGCAATTACAATACTTGCTTCCCAAGTGAATGCAAACTGTACTTTTTTAAGTGAAATTTTGTACATAGGCTTATATTTTTAGTATTTTTCTACCCTGCAGCAATATGGGTGAAGTCTAGACGGATCAGAATGGAAGGAGCCTGTGCAGTGTGTAATCCAGATGTAGCACGATCACTATTCAATTTGCACATTCACAGTAGCTTCACTTCTGATAAGAGTAGTTTTGTTTCTCAGGGGATGCTTCTAGAATCTGAGGGGATGTTTATGGGAAATGGGTACGGATTTTCCATGAGGGAAGCATCTTGCGGTGCGAGGGAGTGGGGTGCAGCTGTTCCAGAATCAGTAGTACATTTGCTATCACTTCGCAAGTATAGGTGCAGCCCTGGGGTGCCACCTCAAAAAGTTTAGGTTTGTTTTTCTTTTGCCCTGTGACGTTGCTGTAGGTGATATGTGATGTGGTTCCCTGATCTCTTGATTGGCTACTTACTGAAATGGCGCTATCTTGTGGATGTGTATATGTTGGCGCAGCCCACATTCTTTTACAGACTTATGCAACAGCTTTGCTTTCTAATTTATTTAGAAACAAAATGATCCCATAATCTATAATAAAAATGAGTAAACTTGGAAAATCCAAGCTCCATAGTGTTTTAAAGTGCTTTGAAAATGAAGGATTTGAAAGTGATGGTACTTCAATTTTGTGCACATATTGTGACAAAAAATCAACGTAGATATTAAACACCAAAAGCTGCCACTGAGCAGACATATGGAATCCGCAACTCACAAAAAGAACAAGGAAATCAAACTGAAAATGAAGGGAAGCAGTACAAAATGTTCGTTCATTGTGGAAGCTTTTCCATTAGCATCTAAGAAAAAGGATAAGTTAATCTTTTTGTTGATATTGCTGCTGTTCTTATAGAATCTGGAGTGCCTTCATCTAAAGTGAACCATCCACCCCTAAAAAGATTTCTAGGAAAACATACTCAGAGAAAGATCCCCGATGAAATCACTCTGAAAGAACTATGTAGATACGAACTACGATGCCACAATACTGAAAATCAAAAGTATTATAGGAGATTCTCCTGTTGCTTTCATATTAAATGAAACAACGGATGCGCAAAAAAGATATGTTCTTTCAATTCTTGTTTCTCCTTTGAATGGAGAACCATCTAGTAGGGCTGGACGATATTGGAATTTGAAATATCGATACCATCTTATATCACGATATATCGATATTTTTGACACTTAATTTTAGTATTTTTGAAATGTAAGCAATCAAATAAACAAACCGTAAAACCACTTGCTATATTCAAAAATTAATTAAAATAGATTTTAACGAGTAATTGCTGGTACTTTATTTAATTAAAATTAATATATGAAGGGTCCAGGGGTAGAACGACTTTACAATAAAATTTGCTTCTGAGAAAACGACTTCGAGGGCCCGCAGTAAAGTGGTTTTCCCCATTACACCAAAACTTGACCCATTATACCATAGCTTTTTTTTTTTTTTTCTTAATAGTGTTTCTACCCCAAAAATAATTCAAGCGGTGATAGTGCTCATTTAAAGCTAGAAGATGGCATCACTATCTCATTTTCGAAAAAAAGGCTGTAAAGTGGTTTTACCCCTGGACCCTTCATATATCTCAGTTCATATCATTTAATGGCAGATTAATATAAACATAGTTTGAAAAGTTTCAGTTTAAAAAAAAAAAAACTGTATAAATACAAATACTGTCATCAAAATCTGAACTCGCCGTAAACAACAAAAAAAAAGTTAACTGTTTCCAATTAAATAAAATATGCCGACCGACAGCTATGGATTTGCAGGCTCCATACGAATCCCTCAAAGTTCTTTATTCCGTATTGTAATCGGACTTGGGAATGCTTGATTGACGTGTTAGTTTTTAGTAGCCTTGATCACTGTTGGAAAACTGACATAATTCGGTTTCGGTATTTTTTTTATCGGCGACCGCTATTTTTGGAACTTTACCGTTTTCCAGATTTCACTAAAATGAAAATGGGAAGATGGAATTTATTATGCTGGAATAAATCAGATAGTTCGGTAAATATTAATTTTTGGCCCAGCCCTATGCCAACATGTGGAAATTTGCCGGAGGCGGCTAACGTTTAAAATGCCCAAATTGAAAATGCAGGGGAGCTTCATATGACCCCCTGGGCCTGTAAATTAAAAGGTTTAAGTTTGGTGTCAAAGCATTCGAAATGTATTGATATGTACGTACCCCTATCAATACAAAAATTATGTATTGATATGGGTGTAGAGCCTAGTGGGGGTCGAGAATCAACAAAAACGCGCTCCAATGGATAGTTTCCGAGATATGCGTTAATTAATTATAAGCCGTTTACACATCATAAATAGGCTGGAAATAGCCGTTAATAAATAGCCGTTTACACATCATAATATCATTCACTCAAAATCATCGTTAAATAATAACTACTATTGCGCCTAGATATCTTCCACGAGCAGAGCGACACACTATACGCTACATCCCCTTCGAGGTATCGATCTCGGGATTTTCTTATCGCCGGCCTGTATTTTTGAACTTTATCGAATTCGAGATTTCAATGAAATGAAAATGGGAATATCGGATATCTGATGTTGAAATAATATCGATATGTCGGTATTTATCGATTTTTGGCCCAGCCCTACTATCTAGATTTATGTTGTTTAAAATGTACAATTTGGACAAAACTGTTTGGCAGAGTTCAAGTTTTCATATGTATCAGAATTTTCTAGAGCAGTGAAAGCTAGTGAAAATGAATTGAGAGCTTGCCAGGTAAAGGATGACAAATAAGCATTTACCTCGATACTTCTTTTATTTTGAGAAATGGGGTGTGAAGCTTTGTACAGATGGAGATGAACAGACAAAAATTTGATGTAAAGTAATATCTATATATCGTTGAACATTACCATGCATAATCCTGCTTATTGAACGAGGTCGGCAGCGTTATCGGAACTATAGTCTGTTCGCCGAGTCCAGAGAACGAAACAAAACATTTGCACATACAAACTGGCGAAGAGTACAGACCTGGCATTTTGCCAAAGCGCCAAACGCAGTGTAAATTTCTGCTTTCTTCCATTTACGCTGTTAGGCGAATTTAACCTTTCTTAATTCCAAACTAGGAATTTGTGCCAAAAAATGTAGTTCTTTGGTAACCCGTTTGTTTACTTTCGTTCTCTCGTTTCCGCGAACAGACTATACTTGTACGGACGGGCTCAAAGTTCCCTCGGAGATGGCGGCGGACAGGTTCCATGTCTGACAGCATCGTCGGTTGTTGCTGGGGCAGTAGTCTAAAGGTGCATTCAGACTAGCGTTTTTACCGCTCTTTTCGTAGCTAATGTCGCAAAAATTGTAAGCACCAAAAATCAGAGCGTTCACACTCTGGACTTGAAAGTTTTGCATCGGTTGGGGGGGGGGGGTGTTCTAGGTGAAACAATGAAGCTCGGGAGGAGAAACATCGACTTGTTATCCAACTTGGACCAACTACGCAGTATGAGAATTGCCGACGAAACTGCGGCTACCATTGATTGCGCCATCTATTGACGGTAGCGGAAAACAACATCGCGCGCGATTTAATGCTTCTCTAATTGGGATTTATTCATTTATGCTGAAATTTCATGAAGTATACACTAACATTTGAATAAATAAATATGATAATTAATATGCATATATAATAATTTTGTTTCTATATTACTTAGTTACAACGATGTAACATCAGTTTGAAAATTTAATAAATTAATTAATAATTTAAATAAATTCTCTTTAAAACTGCATGCGAACGATATAAATCAGTTTTTGACAAATATTTTTGGTAGCAATTCGCTAAAAATTAAAAAATATTCCCTGCCTTCTTTCAGGCTATAAATTCCTCTTATATACCCGCTCTTCCACATTATATTTTATTTATTATTATTATTATTATTTACTTTTTTTTGTCTTTAGTCTTAAAGTTGGTTAGTTAAACCAAAAAACCAAAACAAATATGGAAAGAGAAAAACATTTAACGCCGTTTTTCAGCACCACCAGAGCCTGATTATAACCAACAAGGGCCCCAGGAATTGATGAATTTGGGGGGGGGGGGGGGATCTATGAAATTTGTTTTATTTTTCATAAATTTTTGATATAAAGAAGGATGTTTCAGAACAAGATTTGAAATTGGGGGGCCCTGGGCAAAGTCCCGATTTGCCTGTGCGATAATAAGGACCTGAGTACCACAAAAAATTACATAAAAATCAATGTCTTTTCAGTTTCAATATCATTTTTCAGTACTACAAAAAATTTCATAAAAAGCATAAAGGAAAAAAAAATATTAATTCAATAAATACACGCATATTCAGTGATTGACTCTTTTGCATCAGTTTTGCAAGCTTTCACATATCAGAAAAAATCTAATATTTCTTTAATTTTGAAAAATTTTGTATTTAAAAAAAAACAGACTTTGAATTGAAAATATTTGTTTCTGTATAAGTTTTGCAGACTTATGCCAAAAATATCTATTCATTTGTGTATCTCTTATATATTATAAAATCCCCTCCCCCACCCTAATTAAATTAATAAACAGGAAAATATTATTCATAAAACTGTTATTATTTTTTTAAAAATGGACAATTTCAAAGTATTATACTGCTGTTTCAATTTGATTATTGGGCCAAATGCCAATTTTAAAGTGTTCATATTAGCATTATACTACTACTAACATGTACAAAAGGTTTTCTATTTACATAGTGTTACTTTTTATGTTATACATTTATAAGGGGCCATATTAAAGAAATATTATGGTGATGCTGTATTGATGCTGTTTGGAGCTTTAAATAACGTTGGATTTTTCTTCCCGAGCGATACATTTCTTTTTCTGGCTTCTGGATATCCACTGTCACATCCAGGTCCAAAGCAGTGACTCGCTCGACCCATATTCTATCAAAATAATTTATTTTATTAAAAAAATATAGCTCGTTCACAATCAAAACAACGCTAAATCCCTATTGGAGCGGTGCGCTGCGCCTCCTGCCGGTGAAAATGGATCCTGGTCCGTTTTCCCGCCTGATCGCCCATTCCCGATGATTCTCCTTAGAGCTTCATGGGTGAAACGAAAAAAGGTTGAGTACGGTGCATGCGGGAAGAATGATTGATGTTGGCATCCTTTCCCCACTTTGAAAAAATATCAACAAAAGAAGAGGGGGATCATAGAGACATTAGGCACGGATTTGGAAAGAACTTAAATCCCAGAATACTGGCTTTATCGTCGCTAACTGACGTCATAACTAAGACCGATAGCTACAATCTACAATAAGAACTCGAACGACAATAAGAACGTAGTCTGAACGCACCTTAACTCATTCTGTCTTAATTCCGAGCATCCCAACAGCCAGCTACCAGTCTCTGTAGATAACGGAGGACACGAATTACTGCGGACCTGTGACGTGCAAAGAAAAATAAAATAGCTCCGCGACAAATCGCCGGGAGTACAGCGCCTCTAGTGGCCAAACATAAAAGCACATTATGCAAAACGTTTTGCTAGCAATTAGGTGCTTGTTTGAAGCTTTGGTATTAGAACAGCGTTAAGTATGAAAAAAAAAAAAGGCTGGACGTGCCTTTAGATTTAAGATAACACCGGTCAACGATTTTTTTTCCGGGGGGGGGGGGGGGTTCTCAAGCTTAGATTCTGATTCTAGACATTTAAACACACTTAAATTTTCATTTTCAGTTCTTAAAGTTTGCTTTTGTCTGATTTAAGTCGATAAGTAAACTTTAATTTATTTCATAAACGAAAGATGGCAGCACTTTGATTCACTCGAATGTAAACTGTATTATTATTTCAAATAAACAAAACAACGGAAAAAACACTCAAAATACTGGTGTTAAACAATAAAGTAAATAAAAAACTTTGTAAAAAACACACATAAGATGTTATAGGTAAGAGGACTACCTCTTACCTATAACATCTTATGTGTGTTTTTTACAAAGTTTTTTATTTACTGTATTATTATTTGTAAGTCTGTAGTATTGCTTGTAGTATTATTTGTAGTATTCTTTGTAATATTATTATTTGTTTGTAATATTATTTGCTCATGCGAACATAAAAGAAATACGAAAAAATATTCACTTTTAGACATTAATTTCTTATAATTTTACATTTATATGTTATTGTTTATCACAAATCTTGAATAAAAAGACTTTTATACCCAGCAAAAACTTTTCTGATCATAATTTAAAGTGGAATTATGAAAAAAATATAAAATTCAGTGATTTTTGCCAAAAAGTTGAAAAATTCCTGTAATTTCTACAAAAGCAAACTTTCATTTAAAAAAAATTATTTTCTTAGTTTTGGCGTAGGAGAAACTAAAATTTAACATGTAGAAGTCAGACCCAAGAATCGTGTTGACCGGTGTAATCAGAGTTTTATCTTTGTTTTCAGATGAAAATGAACTGAAACTTAAAATGATGTTTCAATATTTCAAGCAAGTTATGACTTCACCAATGGTAACTATAATTAACCGTATGTGTTTACTTGTATAATTTTTTTGTACTTAGTGAAGCTAATTGTGCTGAAAAGCCATAAACATAGTCTAAAAATTAAATTTTTTGCCAAGTTTTAAATAAAAATTTTGCATTTTGTCCCGTATGCAACACATTTTTGTTTGTCATGCCCAACGTCTAAATGAAAAGCTATAATATATTAATTGAATAATTTAGGAAGCTAGTTTACTAGTTGAAGAGCGAAAGAAAATTGTTCATCAAAAAAATTGTCATCAATATTATTAGTTAAAAATTAAGCTTAAAATTGTTTCGCACGGACAAAATGAAATTTATCATCGAAAGTTTGTGATAAAATACTATTTTATTATTTTTTGTTTTCTTTCACATAATACTACTATTAAAAAGGTTTTATGAAACATAGGAACTTTGAAATAAAATAAAATATTTTTCGAATAATACTTAAAAATATAATGTCCCGTATGCAACACATTTTTCTGTATGATTGCAAACAAAATGCTCTAATTTCTATTTCGTTAAAAATAAAGGATTTTTGTTGATAAAAGAGAAGAGATTTCAAGTTTTAAAATGATGTGTTGCATTTAATTTTTTATTTATTTATTTATTTTTTCAAGCTTGTGAAGTCAAATACTGCGGAAAGACTCTTGTACTGATCAATTTGTATGTTCAGTATTTTTTACGTAAGGAAAATATTTAAATTTTTTAACAATGTATGGTAGGGAATTTCATCAACACCTTTACTCGAGTGACTAGCTTATGAAACAATGCTTATAACACCACATTCTTATGCGATTCTGAATCATTTTATAGGTGCTCTGCCTTCCCTAATGTTTGTCACTATGTTTTTTACGCATTCGTATATGAGATATCCTTATATCATGAGGTACTCGTACTTGGCATGAGGCTTCCGTATTTGCGGTAACTGTATGTTATAAGGTATCCGCATGAATCATGGTTTAATGTTATGTGTCAATGAAAAAAAAATGACTTGTTAATTTATTTTTCTTTGTACTAGGTAAATGGCGATCTAATTGCCCCAATTTGGGTTATGTTATGTCTAAAGCTAAGGATAATAATTTATTTACCGACATTCAATTTGTAATTGGAGAGGACTCAGTTAAGAGAACTTTTCATGCTCATAAATCAATTTTGGCCTGTGGAAGTCCTGTTTTTGAAAAGATGTTTTTTGGGGACATGGCAGAGAAAAGAAATCCTATTGTCATCCAAGATGATGATCCTGAAGCTTTTGATTTGTTAATCAAGTAAGTCTAAGCGATTCATTCCTGTTTCAACTTAAACAGCATTGCTCTTAGGAAGAATACATACTACAAACGTTCTGTGGACACTAGGGTGGTCACAAGTTACATGCGGAAAAAATTTTTTAATGTTATTTTTGGGGGCACCCCCCCCTAATAGTTGCGAATTGACTAGAAAATGAGATTGGTAAAGTTTTATCCAATTGCATAATATTAACCCGTGCCGCATCGAGGTTGAATTCTTGAAAAATTACGATAAAATATCTAGTTTTTCGTTCATTCATTATAAACTATTTGCTCTACAAACCTGGTTCTTGTTTTATTTCATAAAAATGTAGTTGCTTTGAACTTTTACTCTCAACAAAAACAATATTCAATGACATTCAGTGTGTGGTTTTTTTTTCAATCGTACCACCGAAATCTGCATTTTTTTAACATTAGTGAAAAAAGGAAAAATTAAGAATTTAAAAGAATTTTGACCGTTTTTTGTATTATTTGCATAAAAAAAAAAATAATAAGTCAAGAATTTTCATAATTTAAACTACAGTGAAATATTTTTATTTATTTGGTATGTATTTCTGTGCTTCAGAAGAAAGATCTTGATTTGTATTTCAGTTGAAGCACATCTCTAAAAAAAACCTCTCGTATTCTTTTTATTACAAGGCTATTTTCGTAATAAAGTTGTGTATCTGTTGTATATCTATTCTCCTTATTTACTTTTAGAATGGACATGGGCGCCCATACGTATAGGCAGGGAGGGGCTATGCCTCCCTTAGCTCCCATATTATCGTTATGATTTACATACTGGTACATATAACGTAGAAGTGGTTCAACACTAAGACATAATATTTCCTTTGACGTGCAATAAGACTCCTAAGACAATAATTGCGAAAACAAAGAATGATCTCACAAAAAGCAGATTTTAAAATTCTGCTTTAAAGGGTGCTGTTATTCACTGGGATGGGAAAGTACATCCTCATACTTCGAATATAAAGAAAATGGAGAGAGAATAGCAATTCTAATTAGCTGTGCCGATGAACAGTTAATAGGAGTTCCTCCGCTTGAAAATACGAGTAGTATGCGAATAACTCAGGCAAAAGCTGTATTTTCATCAGTTGAAGAATGGGAGGGGGGCAGTTGGTTAAATCCAGGTAATGTGATTTAATACCACTGATTGCCTTAGGGGAATGTGCATTTTTTGCTGCAGCAATTACTGAATCGAAATCTATATAAATAAAATTAGACTTTTGTCTGTACATTTCTTGGAATTATAAAATTTTGCGATTTCTATCCGTTTCAAGCCCCTGGGAATCCGGTGCGACCCACAAAAAAAAAAGTTTGTCTGTCTGTCATTCTGTCCGTGACGCTTTTTTTGTTCAAGCATCACGTAAAAACGACTGAAGCGAATAATATGAAATTTTGTGTCATGATAGGTGGTCACTCAACTTAAAACATAGGCGTCGAATTTTTAAAAAATCTTGATTAGATTTTCAGATTTTGCGAAATTCGTTTCAAACTGCGTAAATTTGTGTTCAAGCATCACGTAAAAACGACTCAAGCGAATAATATGAAATTGGGTGTCATGATAGGTGGTCACTCAACTTAAAACATAGACGTCGAATTTTTAAAAAATCTTGATTAGATGTTCAGATTTTGCGAAAATCGTTTCAAACTGCGTAAATTTGTGTTCGAGCATCACGTAAAAACGACTCAAGCAAATGGTATGAAATTGGGTGTCATGATAGGTGGTCACTCAGCTTAAAACATAGGCGTCGAATTTTTAAACAATCTGGATTAGATTTTGAGATTTTTCGAAAATCGTTTCAAACTGCGTAAATTGGTGTTTGACAGTCAAGTAAAAACGACTGAAGCGATTGAAATGAAATTTGGTATCATGATTGGTGGTCACTCAACTTAAAACATAGGTGTCAAATTTTTAAACAATCTGGATTAGATTTTGAGATTTTGCGAAAATCGTTTCAAACTGCGTAAATTTGTGTTTGACAGTCAAGTAAAAACGATTGAAATGAAATTTGGTATCATGATAGGTGGTAATTCAACTTGAAACATTGGCGTCGAATTAAAAAAAAAAAAAAAAATCTTGATTAGATTTTGCGAAAATCGTTTCAAACTGCGTAAATTTGTGTTCGCACATCACATAATAACTACAAAGGTGAAAAAATGATATTTGGTGAAATGATAGGTAGGTGGTCACTCACCTTAAACTATAAGCATCTAATTTTTTAAAAAATCTATCAGATTTCGAGATTTTGCGAAAATCGTTTAAAACGGAGTGAATCTTTGTTCAAGCATCACGTAAAAACGACTGAAGCGAATGATATGAAATTTGGTGTCATGATAGGTGGTCACTCAACTTAAAACATAGGCGTCGAATTTTTAAAAAGTCTTGATTGGATTTTGAGATTTTGCGAAAATCCTTTCATACTGCGTAAATTTGTGTTCGAGTATCACGTAATAACGACTAATACGAATGATACGAAATGTGGTGATATGATAGGTAGTTGCTAATCTTAATTTATAGGCGTTGAATTTTTAAAATATTTTGATTACATTTTGAGATTTTGTGAAAATCGTTTTAAAATGCTGAAATTTTTTTCCAGCATCACGAAATAAAGACTGCAGGGAATGAAACGAAATTTGGTGACATGATAGGTTGTCACTCAACTTAAATTCCAGACTTCCAATTTTTCAAAAATATTGATTAGATTTTGAGATTTTGCGAAAGTTATTTCAATATGCATAAATATTCGTTCGCGTATCACGTAATTACGACTAAAGCTTATGAAATGATATTACTTAGTTACTGTCTAACCTTTTGGCAACATACTACATCCATTCTGTGTACTCCTACAATGCTGACGAAAGTTCTTGCTTTTTGGAAATTTGCGTTGAGTACTAACCTACGACGGGTAGTCAACGACGGGTACTTCAGCTAGTCTTCTATATTTACCTTGTCGCCCCCATATTTTAGATATCACCCTAAAATCTGTTTTGATTGCTAAGTGGGCCAAATTACTGCTCCTCATCCAGATATTTTTAAAAAATGTCAGATATGGTGATCTAAGTTGGACAAGACAAAAGTACAAAACTGCTATTGAAGATATCATCCGAATGTTACCTCTGAGCTTTTCCAAATGGACATATAATCTAATTTTTTTTTCCACGGCAAAATTTTCATGCAATTTTTAAATTATATAAAAAAATTAATAGGAAGATTTGCAATTATTAAAAAAGGGTCCTAAATTACATACAAGCTTTAATATCAAAACATATTTTATGATAAAGTAAATAAAAAACTTTGTAAAAAGCACACATAAGATGTTATAGGTAAGTAGATACGTACGTTTCGACCAAAAATTGTTTTGGCCTTCGTCAGTCCAAGCCCTTCGTCACAAGGAACACAGGGAACTGAAAAGAGATAAGCAAGCAAGTATGTTGCCACAAGGAACAAAGAAAAGCCGAACAAAACCACGGAGAGGGGAAAAAAGGGGGGAGGGATAAAAAGGAAAGGAAAGAAGCACAAAAATACAAAAATAAATATAAATTAAAAAAAAATTAATAATTAAAATAAAGAACTTACGAATACAAACACACACACAAAAAAGAGAAATAATAGAAAACAGAACAAACAAAAAACAAATATAACATAAAAACACAATTTTTTTTTATAATATAAAAACCACGAACAGGACAGCACAATATATCTATATAATTTATATATATATAAATGTAAAGGAAAGTCAGGAACACACATACACACACTTAAAAAAATAAATAAATAAATAAAAGGGTGGGGCAAACAAAATAAAAGAATAGAGGGGGAAAGGGAACGAAAGAAAAAA
Source organism: Cheiracanthium punctorium (assembly GCA_038373885.1). NCBI lineage: Eukaryota > Metazoa > Arthropoda > Arachnida > Araneae > Cheiracanthiidae > Cheiracanthium > Cheiracanthium punctorium. Next base: position 113,324 of record JAWZYV010012405.1, on the reverse strand, counting down.
GGGGAAGGGGGGAGTAAAGGAAGAAAGAATAGAACCTTACAATAGCAGCTTCCAAGCAGAATGAACGAAAGGAACGGAAGAACCATCGATCACAAGACGTTCTAAGTGCTGGGTAATGGAAAAATATTCCAACAAATCAAGATGAGACAAAGACTGAGAAGTGCACAAAATCTTAGCCTTAGAAAACTGAAAACGATGATTGAAATTCCAACAATGTGAGGCAATAGAAGATTTGGAAAGTTCGTGCTCAGAAACATAACTCTAATGCTCTTTGAGCCTAAATTTGAGAGTTCTTCTGGTCTTACCAATATAGCCCAAATCACAAGATCCACAAGGAATATAATAAACACCCCAACGGTTCTCAGTAGGGATAGGATCTTTAAGGGAAGAAAATGTAAGTTTATTAACATGTTTAAAAATGACTTTGAAACCGAAATTTTTGAGAAGTTTAGGAATTTTGTAGCATAAAGGTGAAAAGAAAGGTAGTACAATTAATTCGTTGTGAAAATTAATAGTATTAGTAGAAGTATTAGGCTTGTTAAATTTAGAAACAGCTTTATCAATAATAGAGGGGCTAAAACCACGAGAAACAGCTAATTATTTTAAGTAACTAATCTCATTATTAAGAGATGAAGAATCGGAGCAAATTTTGATAGCACAAAACACATAAGTGTAAAAAGCAGAAAGTTTTTGCTGGTAAGAATGATTAGATAGGGCATGAGGAGGTAAAGATATAGAAAAGGGTTTGCGGAAAACAGAAGTAAAGAAACCGTCAGGATTCCTAGAAACAAGAACATCCAAAAAAGCCAAAGAATTGTTGCACTCCTCTTCTAGAGTAAATTGGATACACGGATCAACAGAATTAACAATCAAAAGTAAATTAGAAATATCACAATTGGAATCCACTAGAACGGAAATATCGTCAACATATCTGACCCAGCACGGAAAATTAAAGACTTTGAAGAGCTTCTCTTCAAAATAATGCATATAAATATCACATAAGAGAGATGAGAGAGAATTACCCATAGCAAGACCCTCGGTTTGTTTATAGAAAGAGCCATTAAAAATGAAAGCAGTTTGTTTAATACAAACGCTTACTACAGTTTTAAACTCCTTAATCTCAATAGAAGAATAATGAAACTCACGTATATATATATATATATACTAGCTGAAGTACCCGTTCTTCGCACGGGAATGAATGGACTTTTTGATATTACGATTTGTGGTGATTACTATTCATTGTAATAAACAGATATAGCAAAGTGGATGTCGCGTTATATTGTGTCCAATAATCATGCATACCGAATTGCAAGGCAATCGTTTGTACGGTGCAGAAGGCCATGCGGTGTAGCGCAATCTAGTGGCGAGTTTTAGAAAAACGGATACGGCGAAAATATTTTTCGCATTCAGATATCGATGTATACGAATTTTCATGACTATCGGCCGGACAGTCCTGAAGTTCATGTGTTGACGCGACATCTAGTGGCAAGTTATAGGAAAATGGATAGCGCCAAACTCTTCCCCGTGTTCAAATATCTATGTATACCTATTTTCATAGCGATTAGTTGCACAGTCAAGAAGTGATACACTGCAGGGCCATCTAGTGGTTCAATAAAGTAATGATTTGCTACAGCGTCGTCAAGTGGCGAGTTATAGCAAAATGGATAACGCAAAAATACTCTCATTGTTCAAATAGGTATGTATACTGATTTTCATAGCGGCCGTTTGAATGGTCAAGAATTTGGCCTGCTGCAGCGTCATCTAGTGGCGAGTTAAAATAATAATGCATTGCAGTGTCATCTAGTGGTGAGTAACATCAAAAGGAACGCAGTTAGAATATATTCTTCGTGCTCAAATGTGTAAGTATAAAAAAATTTATGCCGGTCGGTCGAACGGTATAGAAGTTGATGCTTTTCAGCGCCATTTAGCGGCAAGTTACAGCAAAATGGATAGCGAAAAATATTCTCCGTGTTCTAATATTCGCGTGTAGCAAATTTCATCGAAATCAGTTGGACGATATTCGCATAGCAAACGGCTAAACGAAATAGAATTCAACGTTGTGCTGCGGCACCAAGTGGCAAGTTAAGGAAAACGGATAGCATAAAAACCTTCTCCATCATAAAAGACTTAGGTGAACCAAATTTCATGGTGCAACGGTGCTGGAGTTTTTCAACTTCATACACACATACCAACATTCATTTTTATCTATAACGAAATAAAATCCAGTTTCAAATCTAAGCCTCGCCAAAGGGCCAACATACGCCATTTTGCAAGCGTTTTTTCAGGAAATCATTCGAAGCATTGACTTAGCAGCAATCAATATGGGAAATGGTTCGACCGCCAAAGAGTAGCACGCATTTATTTGAAAATTGGAATCCCTTAATACAGCCGATTTTTTTTTAATTATCAACTATAATGTGTTTTATTCATCGTTACTCCGATGTACTAAATGAGAAGATTTCAATTTTCTGAAATTTGGCGGAATTCCCCCAACTTAAATCAATGTACTCAATTGGCCAGAATTCTGAAGTTAGATCGCTTGAAATCCCTTAATAACTGCATTATTTCTTCACGGATCATTAAAATTTAACGCTGTATTCTAATAGAACCTTTGCACTTCTTTTCAAAAATCTATTTCCTTAAGCTCTCAATAAATTGCGCCAAGCCGAAAACTCTGCAAACCGCTAGAACTCACTTACTCAAAATCCATATTTCAACCATTTTATTTTTTCGCCAAACTAAAAAAATTTACACATTAGCCTCGGAAATCTTCAATTCTTATTGTTTTACGTGTAAAGCATTACATTGCTGCTCTGATTTCCCATGCACACGGTATTATAATTTTAAAAAAAAATAACCTTACGAATATAAACTAACAAAAAAAAATCATTATTATTCTTTTATTTTTACTTTGAGAATTTGAAACATTTTATTCGGCAAAATCGCCACATATGGCAACCACGATCCTTATTTCACACTTTTTTCACTACAGGTGTTACAATTACAGAAAGCTTTTAGCGTGAAGAGCATAAAAAATCTCTTAAATTCCGGGAACGGGTGGACTTTCAAAGTTTTAAAGTGGACTACGATTTATTCTATATTATTTTACATATCTGTGCTAAATTTCAGGCCGATAGGTCCATTTTTGTGGATTTGTATACGAATCAAATCCACAAACAAACAGAATTTCATTTTTATTTATAAGATTGTGCCGTCCTGTTCGTGGTTTTTATATTATTAGAAAAAATTGTGTTTTATGTTATATTTGTTTTTTGTTCTTTTGTTTGTTCTGTTTTCTATTATTTCTCTTTTTTGTGTGTGTATTTGTATTCGTAAGTTCTTTTTTTTTTAATTATTAATTTTTTTATTCTTATGTATTTTTGTGCTTCTTTCGTTTCCTTTTTATCCCTCCCCCCCCCCTTTTTTTCCCTCTCCGTGGTTTTGTTCGGCTTTTCTTTGTTCCTTGTGGCAACATGCTTGCTTGCTTATCTCTTTTCAGTTCCCTGTGTTCCTTGTGACAAATTGCTTGGACTGACGAAGGCCAAAACAATTTTTGGTCGAAACGTACGTATCTACTTACCTATAACATCTTATGTGTGCTTTTTACAAAGTTTTTTATTTACTTTATCGCTTAACACCAGTATTTGAGTGTTTTTTCCGATATTTTATGATATCTCAGTGTTATAAATTAGTGTTATAGATTACAGATGAATTGCAGGGAAAACGTAAAGTGGACCGGATTTGATATCACAACCGCTTGGAGGGTTAAATCTGTAAGTTTTTACATAAAAGTGATGTGTGGCTCATCAAGGCAGAAAGTTTTTTTTAATGAGACCAACATTATGTTACCACACTCAATTTTATCCATTTTATGATGGAGAAACTTTTTTTTTTTCCGAAAAGCCGCGGGTTTTCTAATAGTCCAAGAGCTAGTAACACGCTTTCCATGAAGTGTTTGATGCACCTTGAAATTTTTAAATTTTATTGTGTACGGAATAAAAGGTGGGAATACCTGTGTTTGCTCGACGCAACCCGGGACACCAGGTACTGCGCATAATAGAAAGGTGTAATAAAATATAACCCAAAATAAATGCTTGATTCAGAGGCAAACAACCATAAATTAAAAGTTCAGATAATTTAAAATATAATATTAAATAAGGCAGACAGTTTTGAAGGGGTTCACATTCAATGAATCCTCACCAAAGTTGCGTTTTTTTAAATACAATTTGAACTGTTTTATTCACTCTGAAATTTTAATAGCGTCTTAATTAAATATTGAAAAAATTAATGACAAAAAGCCAGACACTTTGTCTGGGGTTTAATTACCGGCAGACATGAAAATGAATCTTAGTTACAATAGAAAGAGATGGACTGAGCGTGGTTGGCGATGTGAGTGAGAGCACCGATCACCCAAATAGCTACGCTCTCCTTGGTTGTTGGTCGCACGTATTTTACCAGCTGTACAAATTAAAATTCATATTTTTGAGTAGAACAAAAAAATTACAATTATTTAGACTTTTTTTAAAACTTTTAATTCCTCAAGATAGAATAATAGTGCAATTAAGTGACAATGAAGAATTTGAATTGAAATCTTATCGAAAAAAGGAAACTGTGAAGTTATTATCGAAAATTCCACGATTAGTATGTATAGTCAATTTTATATGTTTATTATTATAAAAAATATTTGTTATAAGTAATTTCCATAAAAATATTTTGAAAGGTATCTTTAATTTTCGTCCTCATCACCACTGTCCTCTGATTCTTCTTCTGTAGAATCGTCACTTGAAAACATGTCTTGACCATAAAAAGCTTGTTCATTAGCTGAAAAAAATAAAACATAATTAACATGATGGCAAGATATGTGAAAGAAGAAAATTAGTAGAAAATACAAACCTTCGTTGTTAGGATTGTGCTCGGTAGTTGAACCGGTCTTAATCGCATCTAAAACAGTTCGTGGCATACAATCACCCTCAAACCATTTAAACTCATATATGTCGTCTTTTATAGTCCAACCGTGTCTTCCAATCAGAATTACACCAACATCTTTTGCTGACTCAATATATTACAAGTATTTGGCGAAACGCTCATCTATGTACTCCAACATCTTTATTGCCTGGAAGACACTGTAAAGATACCTTTCAAAATATTTTTATGGAAATTACTTATCTATATAAATAAAATTAGACTTTTGTCTGTACATTTCTTGGAATTCAAAAATTTTGCGATTTCTATCCGTTTCAAGCACCCGGGAATCCGATGTGACCCTTAAAAAAAAAGTTTGTCTGTCTGTCGTTTTGTCATTCTGTCCGTGACGCTTTTTTTGTTTAAGCATCACGTAAAGACGACTGAAGCGAATGACATGAAATTGGGTGTCATGATAGGTGGTCACTCAACTTAAAACATAGGCGTCGAATTTTTAAAAAATCTTGGTTGGATTTTGAGATTTTGCGAAAACCCTTTCAGACTGCGTAAATTTGTGTTCGAGCATCACGTAAAAACGACTCAAGCGAATGGTATGAAATTGGGTGTCATGATAGGTGGTCCCTCAACTTAAAACATAGGCGTTGAATTTTTAAAAAATCTTGATTGGATTTTGAGATTTTGCAAAACTCCTTTCAAACTCCGTAAATTTGTGTTCGAGCATCACGTAATAACGATTAATACGAATGATACGAAGTTTGGTGATATGATAGGTAGTTGCTAATCTTAATTTATAGGCGTTGAATTATTAAAATAATTTGATTACATTTGAGATTTTGTGAAAATTGTTTTAAAATGCTGAAATTTTGTTCCAGCTTCACGAAATAAAGACTGCAGGGAATGAAACGAAATTGGGTGACATGATAGGTTGTCCCTTAACTTAAATTCTAGGGTTCCAATTTGTCATAAATATTGAATAGGTTTTGAGATTTTGCGAAAATTATTTCAATGGCGTAAATATTCGTTCGCGCATCACATAATTACGACTAAAGCGTATGAAATGATATTACTTAGTCACTGTCTAACCAGTAATATTTTAACAATACAGAAAAATTATAACTTCGCTTTCTTTGGCAACATACTACATCCATTCTGTGTACTCCTACAATGCTGACGAAAGTTCTTGCTTTTTGAAAATTTGCATTCAGTACTAACCCGTCAACGACGGGTACTTCAGCTAGTCAACCTATAAAATTGACTATACATAATAATCGTGGAATTTTCAATAATAACCTCACAGTTTCCTTTTTTCGATAAGATTTCAATTCAAATTTTTCATTGTCACTTAATTGCACTATTCTTCTATCTTGAGGAATTAAAAGTTTAAAAAAAAGTCTAAATAATTGTAATTTTTTTATTCTACTCAAAAATATGAATTTTAATTTGTACAGCTGGTAAAATACGTGCGACCAACAACCAATGAGAGCGTAGCTATTGGGGTGATCGGTGCTCTCACTCACATCGCCAACCACGCTCAGTCCATCTCTTTCTATTGCAACTAAGATTCATTTTCATGTCTGCCGGTAATTAAACCCCAGACAAAGTGTCTGGCTTTTTGTTATTAATTTTTTCAATATTTAATTAAGACGCTATTAAAATTTCAGAGTGAATAAAACAGTTCAAATTGTATTTAAAAAAAAACGCAACTTTGGTGAGGATTCATTGAATGTGAACCCCTTCAAAACTGTCTGCCTTATTTAATATTATATTTTAAATTATCTGAACTTTTAATTTATGGTTTTGCCTCTGAATCAAGCACTTATTTTGGGTTATATTTTATTACACCTTTCTATTATGCGCAGTACCTGGTGTCCCGGGTTGCGTCGAGCAAACACAGGTATTCCCACCTTTTATTCCGTACACAATAAAATTTAAAAATTTCAAGGTGCATCAAACACTTCATGGAAAGCGTGTTACTAGCTCTTGGACTATAAACTTTAACTTCGATGCGGCACGGGTTAATATTATGCAAATGAGCTGAAACTTTACCAATCTCATTTTGTAGCCTATTGTCAACTTTTTGAGGGTGCCTCCCAAAAAATTCGAAAATTGATTTTCTGTGGTCACCCTAATGGACATGTTTCGATATGTATAGAAAATGCCTGCTGCAACGTTTATGCACTTTCTCAAAATATTTCCATAGGTTCGATATTTTGTATGATGGATAAAAATAATTCATTATTAATAATAATAAAGCAGAATTCTTTTACATTTTAATGCACTATAATGTAACCCGCTTTTATTAGTTTTATGCTCGCTTTGTTAAATATGCAATCTGAATTCGTTTTATTTATAACAGGTCATGGCTGCTTTTTTTTTTTCTCTCCTCACAAGCATGTTGTTCAAAGAATTTTTTCATTTTACGTGTCACCCATATATTTGCTATCATTTCCAGTTTCATTTTATCCATGATACTTAAATCAAAAGGGTATTATATTGAAATTTTGAGATTTGCAGGCTAAAGTATCACCATATGTGTCATTTTATTATGGAAGTGTATTTGTAATAATAAAAATTACTAGAAAACGTCTGCATAATTGTTGTAAAGTGTTTTGTTTTTTTTTTTTTTTTTTTTCATTTGCAGCTACATTTATGGCAATAATGAAAGTATGAACATCAAGTCATTTCTTGGTGCTTGGAAGTATTATTGCATAGGAGACAAATATTTAGTGGAAGGAATTGCAGAAGATGTCAAACGGTTCGTTCTGCTGTCAAGCATGAAGGAGGAAGACTTTTGGGATTTAATTGAGTGTGGCCTTCACACAAACCCACTGTTCACAGAGAAATTAATATCTTACCTCTATGGAAACGCAGTTAGAATGTTGAGATCAGAAAATTTTATCAACGTACCTGAGAACCTTGTTAGAGGCCTTTTGCAAATGGAAAACATAAATGCTAATGAAAGCGTACTTTTGCAGTGCATTACAAAATGGGGCGATGCCAATTTTGACAGCGGAGAAAGGCCAAACAAAATGTTGCAGCTAATACGGCTTATCAAGTTTTCTTCTACAAAAAAAGATAAGTTCTGTGAAAATAAAAGAGGAAAAAAGTTCTACTTCAGTTGATGGTGGCAAATTATTATACAAGAGATTATTTTGGTCATTATGCGAATTCATCGGAAAATGAGCCACATGTAAAATGAATAATAATAAGTTCATTAGAAAATTTTAAAATGTTATCTAATGCATAAGTTTTACATTAGTGAAAGCAAATTACGTTTCTTTTTCTGGAATTTCTAAAAAATTAGAATGATTACTCAAATACGGACCTGTGGTACGATTGACAGAACGCCATCAGATATATTGCACGTTGCTCCCGAACTAAAGTGCAAGTTGTATTTATAAAAAGTTAAATGATCTGTATGAATGTATATGAAAATTAAAACCACAATTTAAAACTTTAATGATTCATTCATGAAATCCTTGATAAGATACAATTGTAAGCAAAGTTCCAATTCAATTGGAGATTTACAGACAGTTGGATTTTTCTACAATGTGTGTGTAGTGAAAAATTTTTTGGATTTGCCATGCGAGATAATATCGCCAATATTCGTACCGGTGACAAGAAATATGTATTCATGATAATTAACTAAGCTCCGCTTAAACAATTCATTCTTGTTTGTTAGTTGTAAAAACCGTAATAATCCAGTTATCTCATTTCACCAGGAACATGAATATAGTAATTAGCTTAAATTAAAACCGAAAACTGAGCAAAAACTCGATTAGGAAATTTTATTCGGACATACAGCATAAATACGGTGTGAGTTAAATGAAACAGTTTAATTAAATACCATTTTAATAACAATGCCACGTCTGAGGAATTTTTAAAATTTCAACATCGATGTAGTATTTCTATTGCAATTTCTTTCTGAATTTTACATGTAGCTTTATTAATTGCACGCTTTTTGCGAAAGTTATGCAAATCTTCCTATTGATATGGAGCAGTTTAAGCTAAATGAAAACGAGATGCTGATTTTTTTCTAATGCTCCTTAAGGTTCTCTCACCGTGTGTTATGAGACTGTATATAAACATGGTACATTCCCTGTTACTGTTCTAAATATATCCTATTTTGCATGTATCAATACCTTGAAACACCACAGGAGTTCCACATTGTACGATTTCATAAACATAGTAAATTTAAGGGATTTCGAATGTAAAATTATACGATCCAAATGCTTTATGGAATTTCATTATGTAAATAAAGTAACTAGTAGTCTAGTGAAGTATATAAATTGAAGTGCATGTATGGAAGCTACTGAAATATGAATACAGTGAAACCTCTCTCAGCGGCCACCCAACCGTACTGAGAATATTTGGCCGCTCTGAAATGTTTTATTTACAATTATATGATAATTGCTATAATGGGTAATATGAACAAGTCTTCATGTTCCTTATTTAAAATGCAATTTAAAACTTATCTAAAGAGAAAATAGTTCTTTATTTAATGCTTTGTTAATTTTTTTGAAAAAAAGGATACAATTTATGTCTGTTTTAAGTTTTTATTTTTCTCTGAAACAACCATTTGTCTCCATGGGCATGAATGACATTTTTGCTCCAAAATTATCGGAATCTGCCTACAGTCAATAGTAAGCATTTAATTCCGAACAAAGGCCCTAGGACACCTTCAACCCCTGATTGTCCAGTTCCTCCCTCAGTTTCCATGGGTGGTGTAATAGGGATTCCGCATCTTAAGGGTATGTGGAGAATACAAAACTGATAACAGATTCAATCTGTAACCTGCCTCTAAGCAGAAAATTCAAGGGGAAGTAGAAGGGAAATACCACTGGAGATTCCGACCGCAGGACCTGGGGTCGGATGGTCGGAAGAAGGGACAGATTTCCTACTAGTGGGCGTTTTCCGTTTTCTAGATCTCCCTTCGGGTCGCGTACAGACAGCTGTCACGGTGCATCTTATCATTTATCACTAATGGACTAGAAAAGCGCTCTTCGCCGCAAAAAGTGCATGAGATTAGAGGGATGAAGAAAGAAATATACATATATTTTAGGCATTTGCAGTTTTACATTTTATGATCAAATTAATAGTAGTAACATGATCATTTTTTTTTTCTATAGTGATACACTGTGACACATATCAGATCTTGAGATAAAACTCAATTTCTATTCATAGATTTTTGAGGAAAGGTAAACATTTGATTAAAATATTTTTTTTTTTAACGGAGCATTTCGCTATACGCAGGATAAATCAAATTTAAAATGCATGAATACTTATAGTTAAACATACTTAAAATTGCAAATGAAGTGTTTGCAGAATGAATGAATTTAAAAAAAAATAAGTACATATCTAGTATTTTTTTATTTGATTTCAAATTATAATTTAAAATATCATTACATACGTATAGTAATACATACGATTGTAAAAATTTTAAACATTTTTCTCATCCAGATTTAATATTAATTCATTTATATTAACACCAGTTACAACTTGGAAAGTTTCATTAAAATAAGACACATAGAGTGAAATTTGGTTATGTTATAGACAGTTCATGAAAAATCATTTTTTCCTCTAAGAAGGGGGGGGGGCGTTGGAATGGACTTCGCAAGTTACTCCTGGGTCTTATATTCGACCATAAACCTGACCTGAGTTTTTCCGCTCAAAATTAAAGTATGGAGTGTGTACTATTTCCCAAAAAATGAGATGGGCGATCCCACTCGGTGGCCGTTTAGAGGGGAGTCGGACGCAAGACGGGACAGAGATTTACAGCTTTTTTGCGAGAAGAGACAAACATTTTTAACATTACGATATAGGGATCTTGCGAGGCGAGACAAAGCTTTTTAGCTGTTTTGCGAGACGCCTATTTTTCGTCTCGCGTCCATCCCTAGTGGCCGCTAATAAAGATTAGTTTAACATTAGGTCTATAAGCTGAAAAATCCGTGCCATGAAAAATTGGCCGTTTAGAGGGGCGGCCGCTCGGATACGTTTCGCTGTATTTAATTTCGATATTTCACCATGGAAATCGGTTCACAGATCTCAAGAGGGTTAGAAAAGCAACACGATCTTCTGGGAAATTTTAAGTTACAAGGTAGGTGTAATAAAACATTTATAATTAATGTATAAGTGGATTTAAAAAATTATTAAAGTATGTCATTTAATTACTGAAGAAATTCTGGTTTTTTTTTTTTGTAATTTTGTGGTTTAATTCTGTGTGTGTGTGTGTGTTGACCGAATGTCAATTCATTATACAGTGACATGCAATGCCATAACAGTTGTTTAAAATCATATGGTATCAGAGATGTGCTGAGTATCCGTATCTACGGATACTTGAAGGGAAAAATCTGCAACCATATCCATATCTATCTGAGCAAAACGAAATTATCCATATCCGGATCGGCTTTTTTTCAGCGGATCTTTGAATGGCTTGTCCGGAAATGGTAAAGAAATTTTTTAAAAATGCTGTTATTAATCTTTTTTTTTTTGTGTGTGTGTGTGTAAGGAAGTAAACGTTTTATTATTTAAAACTAGTAATATTTTGCTTATTACTTTTAAGTGGATCTTCTTGCTTATCACAAATGGTCTGGTTTGGATAATTGCTACAACACGAATAATATTGTGGTCATTATAGGCGAAGCAAGCACAATGTTCTTTTCTCACACTCACCTAACTATGACTTATGATTGTGTGGTAGCGTTGCAGACATGAAGTTACACATATTTGAAAGTGTCTTTTGACCAAAAGTTATTTTGAAACCTATTACAGAGGAAATCATTCGTCCTGTCCCAAACATGCTGATATTGCTTAAAGAGCCACTCCAGGACTTTAAGCACTGAAATATTGTTGCGGAAAACTGATCATTTCTGGGTTAGTCGTTCTTAAGTCCAGTAGGTGAAGAAAGTTCTAGTAAAGCGTCCACTAGTCAGGCTGGAACACGATCTTTATTGCTTCCAGAACTTCGTCGTACAATCAGCTGTACAAAATTCACAGGCACAATCAGTAAGTAACGTGCTTATAGCATTCCGCTTAATACAAATGCGTATTTCTCACACAAAATAAAACTTTTCCACACAGAAAAATGTAGTGGACACTTACGAAGGAAATCGGAAACAGTCCCTCAATACTCAGCAAAGAATTTATGCACAGCACTTTAAAACAAGCGAAAATGCCGCTTCTATAACGTCAATACAAAGAGTAAACCCCACGGACATCTGTTCTCTGAACTAGCAGATGCAAGAGTGATTGGAACGGGGCAGCCCGCTTCTTTTCATAGATGGCGTAGAAGCTATTAGAAATTTCCGGAAGAAACTGTTTCTCGAAAGACTCCCATAAAGCGTGAGTTTTAATTACTTAATACAGCAATGTTAGGCTATATGTGATGCTAATGCAGGAAAACTAGCTTTGACTCTCATTGGGGAAATCGCGCCAAATGACCGAAATGTCTCCAAGCGTGGCGACATATCCCTAAAGTTGGCGCCAAAAATAAGTCTCCAAAAGTGAGGTCAGTGAAGGCCTACGACCCATATTTCTCGAGATTCTAGTAAACGCTATGGAAACCAAAAACACCCTATCTCCGGCTCTAGTTAACCAATTTTGATGCAACTAAAATCAAAATTTAGCTATTTCACCCGTAGAACATGAATTTTAAACCCCTGAACAGCGGGTTGCCCCGAAAATTCGTAACATTGCCTCCTTCTCAAGGACTGCACTCCCTTGGCAGTACCATCCCCAGTTAGGAGGTTGCACAAATATTTACTAGCCTTCAACAATAGATCTTAACAACATAATTCCAGTAAGTAATCAGTAAGTCAATACACACTAATAAATAAATAATAGAGGTAATGAACGAATACCCATTAATAAACAGAAATATGTACACTAAATATGGCGTAAGCACTGAGTAAAAGAGAGTAGAAGAAATTAGGAAGAGAAGAGAGACAGGAAAGAAATGGATGGTGAAGAAAAGAAAATATATGCCATAGTGACCATGGTCTAATATTCAAATAATTAATTACAACCGAGGTAAACGGCTAGGCGATAGTAATGAACGACTCTTGGTTTCGAGTTAGGTGACTTACGGATCCGTACGACCATATCGTTCAGTCTGTATAGGACTATGTAAGGACCGTCCCACGGCGATTGCGGCTTCGGAGACAGGCCTTTCCGTCGAATAGGATTCCATAGCCAAACTTTATTGTCACCTACGTTGAACTCGTGCCCCGTATCGTAGGCATATACATCCTCTCCATGTTCAGGTTGATCCGCTCTCGAGCAAAATGATGCACGTCTTCAAACCGTGCCTGGAGATTTTCCATGTACTCCTCTGGAGATGAAGGCGTATCTGGTTCGCGACCAAACACTAGATCGGCGGGTAGACGAAGATCTCTGCCGAATAGCATCTGGGAAGATGTGAAGCCGGTAGTTTCATGGACGGCACTTCTATTAGCCAGCAGGAAGAACGAGAGTTTTTTGTCCCAGTCCTCTTTATTAATAAACACCAGGAGCGATAGGTTGTTCAAAATAGTGCGATTAAACCTCTCGACGATGCCGTCACTCTGTCGATAGGCGTAGTCTGGGTTTTGTCGATTCCGAGAAATAACATAGTCCTTTAAAATCTGCAGAGGTAAAAGGTAAAGTTCATTCCTTGGTCGGAATGAAGTTGCAGAGGGGTACCAGTACCTCAACTACAGTTGTAGCTTCTTAATCGGGAATAGGAAACGCTTCAGGCAATTTAGATAAGTAATCAATGACAACTAGGATGTACTTATTGCCATCCGCAGTTCGCGGAAGGGGCCCGAGGTTGTCAAGGCAATTCTCTGGAAAAGCACTCCTACGTTTTAGCGATGTAGTTTTCCACGGCTTCGTTTCTTCCGGCCTTTACGGGCAGCATAGGCACTACAAGCTTGACACCACTTTTCAACGTCGTCTCGAGCCCTCGCCCAGTAGAAGAGCTTCGCGAATTTTCAGCAGTGTCTTCATTATGCCAAAATGACCCACAGTTAAGCCATTATGCAGCTCTTCTGGAACCTTCGGAATCCTCGAACGAAGGAATACTAACTGCCATCGAAGCATCTTGCCATCGTCCGACTCCCATTTATGATACAAGACTATTTCTCAGGCGAAGCGAATTCCACGAAGCCCAGTATTGCTTCGTTGCTGGGGTACATGACGATATTGCCAAATGGGCCCTGGATTTTTCCATTAACTCCAGGATTTGTTTGATGTCGCTATCAGATAACTGGTCCACCCGAGCATTTTCGTCACTCCAGGGATCTTGAGGTAATACAGAGGATGTAACTTGGCGGACAATGGGATATTTTAGATGGTAATGTCCTGGAGCAATAGCGAAAGCTGTATGCAGGGCCTTCTCGACAAAGCATGTGCGTTTTCTTAATATGCTTCTTTTTTATTTAGTATTTCTATGTCAAATTTTTGCAGTCTCTGTATCGATCTGGCTGTCTGGCCCTATGGCTTCTTGAAATTTAAAAGTCACGTTAAAGAGGCATGGTCCGTTCTGAGCAGGAAATTACGGATGCATAGATAATGGTGGAAATGCTCCATGGCCTTGACGATAGCAAGAAGTTCCTTTCTTGTAACACAATAGGTACGTTCTGCCTTCGAAAGGCATTTGCTCCAGTAGGCAATGACGTGTTCTTGGTCATCTATATCATGGGACAAAACGGCTCCGACACTCTCCTTACTTTTGTCTGAGTCCAGGTTAAATGGCTTGTCAGGTTGAGGATACGATAGGATCGACACAAATGAAGGCGTATCTGGAGCGCGACCAAACACTAGATCGGCGGGTATACGAAGATCTCTTCCGAATAGCATCTGGGAAGGTCTGAAGCGGGGTCGCCGCGACTGAAGAAAGAGAGAGGAGAAAGCAAGAGGGGGTCTGGGTACTGGTTTTCGTGACATCACAAGAAAGGATGGGATTTGGAACAGTTTGCATTGAGTTCGATGGAAGTAATGGAATTAATAATGCCAATAAATACGAGTAGCTTAATTTTTTATGACGCATTGAAATAGCATTTTCGTTTTACAACACTTTGTTTTTAAATAATAGTGAATCAACAATATTTTTTGTCAGAAATTAATGAAATAAATTGGTACTGAATTTAAAGCAGTTTCAGCATTGTATGCAGTATGTTTTGCATTTCAGGCTAGCAAATACATTCTAAATAATATAATGGTTACTCAATGTTATCATTTATCTAAAATAATATGTATATGGATTAAATTTATACGTTGTATAAGTATAAAGTCATATTTTTAAGTAAGTAAAAGTAAATATAATTTTAAGTAAAAATAATAATTTTTATTAATTTTACTTAAAAACTGAAATACATTATTTAGTTTCGCTTCGTTTTAATAAGCTTTTTGAAAGAATTGATGTTAAAAATATCCAGATTCATAAATAGTCATCTTAAGCCATTTCGTGACGTCACAAGAGAGGATGGGATTTCAAAGAGTTTGTATTGAATTCTATGGAAGAAATCTGATCAATAATGTCGATAAACAGTGGTAGCACGAGGAATATAATCAGAAATTTCCACAATTAACATTTTAAAAACTTGTACAATACATACTATATATAATTATGTTATACAGACTCCTAATGTCAAATTTTATTAGAAGCAATTAAAGCACAAAAAACAAGAAAATAAAAAGTAAAAGCTTTTATTACTCAAACCTTACAAATACTATAAAGTTTTTCATGAAAGCACTACAAGTGTTTCTTTAATTTTTTCTAGATAAGACTTTCAAATATCTCATTGAGACATTTGAAATATACATAATTAAATATTTTTAAAAATTAGTGAGTATAAATCTTGAATATGTAAAACTGCCTAAATGCTCTCAGGGGTTTTCATGTAAAATATATTGCAGTAATACATATACTTTTTTGTTATTGTTGTTAGCATTGCAGTAATACATTTTCTTTTTTGAGTCAATTTCCAAATCTGTGTTCATACTGAATTTCAGAATTTTCAACAAATTCCGATAAACCGTTTAGTTGGAAATATTTCTTTAATAAATACCTTCTATATTTTTGTTTTTCTAAGTATCCAGCAAATAGATTTCTCTCTCTCTCTCTCTTTTTTTTTTTAATAAATAAATCAACCATGAGATCCGCATTGAATCTTAAGCTACTTGGTATGTGCAGTGGAAGGGGATCTGCGTTTAATTTATAATTAATGGTGAAATTTTCTTAACATAGAATTGACATGAAACTCTTGATACATTTCTTAATTTCAAAATAATTTATATTTTCTTTTGCATTATTTTTTTCGGTTTCCTCAATATCTTTTTCCTAAACGTTTTCTCTTCTTTTAGTAGGTTCAGTTCTTTCTTGTTTTTTGGTAATGTCGGATATATAGGCTGGTAAACTCGAAAAAATGCACGGGATAGCATTCAGTTCTAGTTTATAATGCTTTCCTTTTACAGTTAAAAGTGCCCCATCTGATTTTAAAATAGCATCGTCTTTTAAAAGATCTTCATCTCGAAAATGCTCAAGACAAACAGACGTATTTTTTCCTGGGGACCAATTTTTTCTTGGAATATTTTTAGTCCATTCGGCCCGCTTTTCTTCGTTTTTTGGGAAAAGTGAAAACTTTTACATTTTCTCCTCTTTTGTAATTAGCCTGGGACGCAGCAAACGGAAGCATGGTGATTGCTAGAACAAAAGAACAGAAATCAATAAAACTAACGCAAAATACGGCAATTTTATATTTTTATGTACTCTATAGCTTAATAACTATTATCAAATATGTCGTATTAAGAATAGAGATTGCTGACTTACCATTAGTATCCAAAAAAGGCACAAAACATCTTAGTTTCTTCTACTTTTCCGTATGATTCTAATGCTTTTAACGGAGAAAAGTCCATCCTCTCTTGTGACTTCACAACACCTCCACGCGTTCAGTACCCAGGCTCGCCTTGTAATTGTCTACTCTCCCCCTCCCTTCCCGGGGGCTCCGTCTGAAGCCGGTAGATTCATGGACGGCAATCCTATAAGCCAGCAGAAAAAAGGGGAGTTTCTTGTCCCAGTCCTCTTGATTAATAGACACCAGAAGCGAGAGATTGTTCAAAATAGCGCGATTAAACCTCTCCACCATGCCGTCACTCTGTGGATGTGAAGGCGTAGTCTGGGTTTTGTCGATTCCGAGAAATAACATAGTCCTTTGAAAACTGCAGAGGTAAGAGGCAAAGTTCATTCCATGGTCGTAATGAAGTTGCAGAGGGGCTCCAAACCATGAAATCCATTCTTGTAAGCCATGCAATTCATTCTTGTCTTGAACAAATGCTAAAGTTAACTTCAGTTAGTTGAACGCATCCTCATTGTGCAGTCCATAGGAATTTCTGTCCAGTCTCGGCCAACTTGTGAAGTGGTCTTGCCATCGGCGAAAAACCCTTCACGAATTTTTGATAATAGGTACATAATCCATCGAAACTTCGTAACTCATGGACATTCTCAGGATGACTCCAGTTCTTCACTGCAGACGTCTTTTCGTGATCGGGCGGATATTATGTGCCCGGAATAACGCAATTCTCGATGAAACAGATTGCACTAAGATGGACTTAGTTTCAAGCTTGCCTCCTTCAATTTCTGCAGCACCTTTTGGATATTCTCTAGATGTCACTCGAAAGTCTGTCCGACGATGATGATATCGTGCAAATACACCAGACATGATTCGTAGGAAAGTCCTCTCAACACTGCTCTATTAGTCACTCGAGTGTAGATATTGCGGTAAGAGTTCAAAAGGCATAATTTTGAACTGCCACAATCCTTGTCCCGTAGTGAACGCAGTCTTTTCGTGGTCATCGGGGTGAATTTCTATTTGCCAGTAACCACTCTTGAGGTCCAGAGTTTCAACTTCTCTTTAGAGTCTTGAGGTCCAACCGTGAACCATTCATTTCCCGATAAAGTGTCCTCTATCCTGGGAAGAAGGTAGCTGTCTTTCTTGGTAATATCATTCAGACGTCTAGAGTCAACGCAGAACCGGGTGGAACCATCCTTCTTCCGGGCCAAAACAATCGGATAGGTCCAGGGACTAGTGGATGGCTCGATGACGTCATCGCGTATCATCTCCTCTAAGAGTCTGCTCACCTCTTCTTGCATAGCAAACGGCAGCCGCCTAGGATGTTGCTGGCTGGGAGAATGGCTGCTTGTATCTATTCTATGTTGTTTTAATTTCATACGACCAAAGTCACCCGCAGTACGAGAGAAGAGGTCTTCAAATTCAGCTATTACTTTCTCCGCAGCGCTTCTCTGTTCTGAAATTAATTCTGTGTCTTGTAATAATTCCTTCGTCAGACACTCAGATGATTTAGCTGTCGTTAGGCTGAGGAGTGCATATTTCCAACACTTCATTTTTTTATCACCTTAGACTTGTCTGTCACATTTGCTACTCTCACTGGAATGTTAGTTCTCGACAAGTCCACAAGTGTTGCACCCGCAAGTACTCCTATGACAGAATCGCTATTGTTTGGGTGTTCGATTAATGCAAACAGGAATTTATTAATTTCTTTTTCTGTTCCAGAGCATACGTGTTTGGAGGTAGAGCGATATCAGTCTGGGATATTATTCGCTGAACAGGTAAAACGGCTTCATTTTTAATGTCGAAAGCTGCTGTTTCTTCTGAGTCTGAACAAAGCTCATTATTCTTAAAGTCCGAGCTAAATTTATGTGATTTTAGAAAGTCCAAACTTCTAATTACCAATTTTTCAAATTACGCGTCAAAATATTCATCAAATCATAGAACTATTCGTCAAAATCATCAAATAAATTCATCAAAATAGAAAGCCAAGAACACAGAAGCGATAAATTCAGCATCAAGTAGCATCAAAAAAAGAATTTCGCATCAATTAAAAAGTTCTTGCATCAAAAGAACGTTGAAATATTTCCCCACTTTTCTTACATCTTGAATGAGATGAGCATTTCATTAATCATCGACATTTTCTTGAACAAGCATCAAATAATTGGAATATGATTAGAATGTACTTACAGTATGTGTTTCTGTTCTTGTCTCGACATTCCATCAAAATATTATCCTCTGTAAGCACATCACTTTTAATTTCACTGGCGTTATTAGTAATATAAATCACAAGAACAATAAATATTACAAGAAAAGTATGAACTTTTTTAGTTTCGGTACTCTGTCTAGGGGATGTGCGAATTCGAACGGCGAGAACCCATGTAGGATGGAGTTAGCACTCCAGATGTCCTGATAAAATAGAAGGTAATCTTTTTAAACATTTAATGAGACGGAACATCGACTACACACTTTTAATACATCGACTACACTAACATTTAAAAACATTGAGAGGAAGAAATAAAAATTAAAACATCGAGAGAGCTATTCTGCTCTTTTAACTTCGAACATCTGCTCGAGTCTCGTTCTCCGTCTAGAATGTTCTTTGGCGGGGGAACCGACTGGCGAGAGTTTAAGTTATAATTCATTCAGTGGTGTTGCCACAACAGAACTAATTATTATCCACATTTATCTTAATAGAAATCAAATTTTTAAGAATATAAAAAACATATTACAAATTTTCCCTTATTTAATTTTTTGTTTCGTGTATGGTTTGTAATTTTTTTCAATGAAAAAAATATTTTTAGAATCGATACAAGTATTTTGTAATTTCAGACCGTGTTCAGATTGCTTGACTCTTGAGGTGGCAGGTGGCGAATCTCAATAAACAATGTATATCCACAATGCATTCCTAAAATAAACATCGATTTTGTCTACACTGTGTGGATTATGATTTACTGAAATTTTTCCTTTCTTTTTTCAAGGAAAAAAAAAACATAATACTCAAAAGAAGTTTTATTGGGAGGATAAATATTAAAATCTACTTTTTTGTTTCTAAGAGATAAAATTATTCATTATAATATCTAGCAAGCTTTATAATATTAAATGAAGTTCATTAATCGTTACCATTTGAATAGTTATTAAAATCATTTATCCTTACTGTTTAATTTTATATAACTGCACTCATTTGGTAATTCACTTAAAAATTAAAATGCGGGTAAAATCATACAAGACGGTGCCCCTCATGTAAACACGGCGATAGCCAAGTGCGAGCGCTACGGATCTTGGCGCCAAGCTCCAGCCATGGCGCCAAGCCACCCTGGCGACCGCCAAGCTTCAACGGCTATCGCCTTCTTGTGACGAATAAACACAAGTATTTACCACTAAAATTTTTATAAAGAAACACAAATTCTAAGTAAATATATAAAACAGTCAAATACACAACAAAACATTAGAAAAAGTAGATTAAAAGAGCACTTACCTCACCTTTCCCACCTCATTTTTTAATGGAAGGACCGGGAACATCCATTACAACGAAAGGACCGGGAACATCCATTACAACGACGAAATTCCCCGAGACGCTCACTAACTTACGATAAAGGGTCCGCAAAGCGGAATCAAAAACACAAGGAAAATCCAACACAAACTTATTCCACTCAGAATCAAAGAACACCAAACTTCAATCTTCATGCAATTAACACTAAATGAAAATTTTATACTTCAAATGCACCGCGTTTAATTTTCAGAATTGCCAGTCAAATTCTGATTTAAAAAAAAAAAAAAAAAAAAAAAAAAACGATTTCCCAGACCAACATGTGATAAAAAATCCAGACGATTTTCAAGTTTATGACGTCAGCTTTACATATGTTCTCCAAGGGCGGAACCAGAAACTCTTTCGGAGGAGTGCGCAAATTGTGAATATTCATTTTATCTAGTGTAAACATTGCTAAATATTGGTAAAAGCCCCATTTATGTAGTGTAAAAACATTTTTCTTGGAGGGGGCGCGCGCCCCTCTGCGACACCCCCAAAAAAAAAACAGTGGGTCTGGCCACCGCCTCAAAAGGGCCCCCTCGAAAATATGCTAACGCGGGCCCCTCTGCGAGACCCAAAAAAACATCAGTGGGTCCGGCCAACGCCTCAAGGGGGCCCCCTCGAAAATATGCTAACGCGGGCCCCCCTGCGAGACCCCCAAAAAAACATCAGTGGGTCCGGCCAACGCCTCAAACGGGCCCTCTCGAAAATATGCTAACGCGGGCCCCTCTGCAAGATCCAAAAAAACATCAGTGGGTTCGGGCGGGCCCCTCTGCGAGATCGCAAAAAAACATCAGTATGTCCGGCCAACGCCTCAAGGGGGCCCCCTCTAAAATATGCTAACGCGGGCCCCTCTGGGAGACCCAAAAAACATAAGTGGGTCCGGGCGGGCCCCTCTGCGAGATCCAAAAAAAAACATCTGTGGGTCCGGCCACCGCCTCAAAAGGGCCCCCTCGAAAATATGCTAACGCGGGCTCCTCTGCGAGACCCAAAAAAAACATCAGTGGGTCCGGCCAACGCCTCAAAAGGACCCCCTCAAAAATATGCTAACGCGGGCCCCTCTGCGAGATCCAAAAAAACATCAGTGGGTCCGGGCGGGCCCCTCTTCGAGATCCAAAAGAAACATCAGTGGGTCCGGGCGGGCCCCTCTGCGAGACCCAAAAATAACATCAGTGGGTCCGGGCGGATACCCTTTGCGAGATCGCAAAAAAAAAATCAGTGGGTCCGGCCACCGCCTCAAGGGGGCCCCCTCGAAAATATGCTAACGCGGGCCCCTCTGCGAGACCCAAAAAAATCATCTGTGGGTCCGGCCACCGCCTCAAAAGGGCCCCTCGAAAATATGCTAACGCGGGCCCCTGTACGAGACCCCAAAAAAAACAGTGGGTCCGAGCGAGCCCCTCTGCGAGATCCAAAAAAAAACATCAGTGGGTCCGGCCACCGCCTCAAAAGGGCCCCCTCGAAAATATGCTAACGCGGGCTCCTCTGCGAGACCCAAAAACACATCAGTGGGTCCGGCCAACGCCTCAAAAGGGCCCCCTCAAAAATATGCTAACGCGGGCCCCTCTGCGAGATCCAAAAGAAACATCAGAGGGTCCGGGCGGGCCCCTCTGCGAGACCCAAAAATAAAATCAGTGGGTCCGGGCGGATACCCTTTGCGAGATCGCAAAAAAAACATCAGTGGGTCCGGCCACCGCCTCAAAAGGGCCCCCTCGAAAATATGCTAACGCGGGCCCCTCGGCGAGACCCAAAATAAACATCAGTGGGTCCGGCCACCGCCTCAAAAGGGCCCCCTCGAAAATATGCTAACGCAGGCCTCTCTGCGAGACCCAAAAAAAACATCAGTGGGTCCGGCCACCGCCTCAAGGGGGCCCCCTCAAAAATATGCTAACGCGGGCCCCTCTGCGAGACCCCAAAAAAAAATCAGTGGGTCCGGCCACCGCCTCAAGGAGGCCCCCTCGAAAATATGCTAACGCAGGCCCCTCTGCGAGACCCAAAAAAAACATCAGTGGGTCCGGGCAGGCCCCTCTGCGAGATCCAAAAAAACATCAGTGGGTCCGGCCACCGCCTCAAGGGGGCCCCCTCAAAAATATGCTAACGCGGGCCCCTCTGCGAAACCCAAAAAAAACATTAGTACACGTTGAAGCAAATTAGAATAGTAGACGAAAGAACAGGAAAAAACGAAAAATAACAATAACGCATGCGCAAAACGCAAATTAACAGCTTAGTGACGTCAAATTGAGCAAGCGAATTCGTTACATTCATCGATACATACATTCGAAAATATGCTAACGCGGACCCCTCTGTGAGACCGAAAAAAAAAAAAAAAACAATAGTACAAGTTGAAGCAAATTAGAATAGTAGACGAAAGAACAGGAAAACACAAAAAATAACAATAATGCATGCGCAAAACGCAAATTAACAGCTTAGTGACGTCAAATTGAGCAAGAGAATTCGTTACGTTCATCTGCTTACGTCACACAGTAGGTAGATTAAAAAACAACTATTACGCATGCCCGTAAGTGCAAGAAATTTCGCATCTTCCAATAGTTCTAAATTATCCAATTTACAATATTTGACGCATTATCATTCCTTCAAAAAAAAAACGTCGCCAAGCTCTACACGTTTCTTTATGGTTGCCAGTCAAACAACCATCGGCAGGGTACTTTACTAACGTTGAACATCGCTCACGATGTCGCCAGAACCAAGGGGCACCGGATACGGAACATAGACCAAAATGCGGAATGCTATAAGTAATATTCTAAGAGGTATAACCTCTTAGAATAATTAGGAATAAATTAATAGAGGTATCACCTCTCTCTTTCAACAATTATAAGATTCTATTTACTCTGGAGATTTCTGTGACTATTTCTGGTTATAGGATTTAAATGAGACTAATGTTTTAGTCCTTAAAAATCTTTACTACTACATTTGTATTTTGAAAAAACAGTGAAAATGTGCTTTAGCCCACCACTTGGCGATTGTCAACAAACTGGCGTGTTGGCGCTTTTCTGTGGAACGTCTCTGGGATTGCAACCTCTTCTGCTCTGCTCGGTTCATAATCTCTGGGTTCCGTTATTTTGGTTTTTCTCGTACGGCAACGCGCATGTGACGCAAAAGGCTGTAATATTCAGCTACAGAAGAAGCGTGCTTGATTTTTATGATTATTTTCCCAAGATACAGAAACGTAAACAAAATGGTGATTTAGGAAAACCAAATATTTTTTTAATGGAACAACTATTTAAAGAAAAAATAACAAACTATTAAAATCAAAAGAGGAAGCCCCCCCCCCTCGAAAATATGCAAATGCTGGTCATTGCAAGGCCCAAAAAATCATCACTGGGTCCGGTCATTGCTTTAGGCAGCCCCCTGAAAAATAGCTAATGCTGGCCCTTTGTGACACCCAAAAAAAAAAAAAAACAGTGGGTCCGGCCATCGCTTTACCCCCCCCCCCTCAAAAATATGCCAATGCTGAAAAATCCAATAACTTTTTCGGCACTTTTCCGTTAGCCGGGCACAAGTGAAAAATTGCCAAATAATGTAGAATTCCGCCAAATGTCTTATAACAATAAGGTATGTTTGTTTAGGGCCATGTGCAGTGCTGCCAGATCTTGCAACTTTTCAAAAATTTTACTACTTTTTAAAGCATGCTACTAAATTTTAGGATTTGCGATTTTCCTACAACATTACAATAATCTGACGTTATTTTAGCAACCTCCTGCGATTTTAGTTCAAAACTTTCTGGCAACACTGGCCATGTGCTCTATTCTCGGAATTCATTCAAAGCAAAGCACGTTTTCCTTTCTTTCTTCCATCTTAAGTTTTATTTTTTTAAATTATGAAAATTTGGGATTTAGCCAGAACTGAAGAAGATTGTCTTTTTTTTTTTTTCAAGGGAAAGTTATATTGGCAAAGAATGCAACATGCGATCAGAATCATGAAATGAAACTGTCTTTTTGTGACGGAGTCGTTGGTGGTGCAATCTTTCAACATATTGCACGAAGAAGAGCATTCGCAATGATACATTGTTCGAATCGTCCAGATTGAGTTTTCTAACATCTTTGAGATTTATTTACGGCTGGCGAAAAGAGATTACATCAGTCAAGTGGTGTGAAAAACAACTGGATATGAATCATAATACAGTTGTAGATTGGAACAACTACTCAAGAGAAGTTTAACGGAAATGTGAGCAAAAGAAAAAAAAAAAAAAAAAAAAAAAATCAATGGTCCCGAAAAAGTAGTTGAGATAGATGAGAGCTTATTTTCAAAACGAAAGAACAATGCCAGAATTAGAGGCATACAAACAATATAAAACATCATTTACAGTTTTTCAAAATTCCATACAATTCGCTTCAGTAATTAAATTTTTACAGTATCATGTAATCAAAAATTAACGTAAATTAAGATCACAAATTAAACAATCCATAAAGATGCTTTGAAAAACAATTAAACCATTATTTATTCAATGAAATTATCACATGATGTGCTTAATACGCGAACCACCCGATGCAACCACATGCTGATAACGTAAAACAGCATGGTCCACAGTCGCATTTAAAATCTGGTGTAACACACCTCACGTCTCGTTCTGCTAGATTTAAAATGAGCAACAGAGGCGTGTCGTTCTCTATAAATCATATCTTTCAGATGTCCCCACAGATAAAAATCGCAAGGATTAAGGTCCGGTGAATGTGGGGGCCAAGAGTTGCCGAAACCTCTGCTTATAACTACGCACCAAAGGTATCATGTAGCAATTTTTTAACAGCCTTAGCAATATGAAGGGTTGTTTCATCCTGCAGTTACGCGCATTTGCACTACCTGATAGGTAAAACTCGACACTCTACTCGAACACAAAAGAGACATTGTTTATGGGTATTGAACAACATTTGCCTCTACCGTTCAAAAATTTTTACGTTCACTATAACCGAAGTCATGCTTCACTAAAAACAAAAAATGCTATGTACATTTCTAAAGTATGTGAATCAGGACTAAGGCAGGGACGTGCGATCGCTCAACAGCTCACCGAAGCAGTGCCATGAAAAATTTCTGGCTACGCCACGGGGGGGGGGTTACGACTCCTGAAACTCATATATATGTATACGTGTGTGGGATAAGGGAGTGAAAATATACATTTTGTATGGCAAAAAATTCCTCATGGGAGGGTTATGGTCCCCCTTGGCTACGCCACTGCAGAGAGAAAGAGAAAATCTAAAACTAAGACGGATACACGCACACAGTCCGATTAACATTTTCTTCTAAGCAATATTCCGACCACAACAACAATATCCCAATTTAAGCAAGATATTCATGTCTGCTCCTTAAAGGCCCATAGCAATGAAAAGAAACCCGTTTTTTGTTTTTTTAATTCAAATATTTAATTTTATTTGAAGCAAATTTCATTCTTTTACACTAGAAGCAAAACGATTGATTAGAGAATCGAAAAATATATTTTCTTCTTTTAAGCTAATTAACAAATCACTTTCAATTGATATAATTCCGAGGTTTGAAAGTCTGCTTTGTCCAGTTCCATTACGTGCACAGTTTTTAATTCTCAGTATATTGAACACTCAATTCAGTCTCAATACCAATAGTTTCAAA
Source organism: Cheiracanthium punctorium (assembly GCA_038373885.1). Classification (NCBI taxonomy): domain Eukaryota; kingdom Metazoa; phylum Arthropoda; class Arachnida; order Araneae; family Cheiracanthiidae; genus Cheiracanthium; species Cheiracanthium punctorium. The sequence continues at coordinate 87,452 of JAWZYV010012405.1, read as the reverse complement.
AGTTGCCATTGTAGTGGAAACAGGAGTATGAGCAGCATCATGATTCCATATTGCCTTTTGTTGTAACCAGTTATCCAAGATGACCTTTTTTCACAGCTAAATAGTGGACAATTCCAACAAATTATTCGTTAAAGATAGCACTTCCTGCAAGCCATTTACATCTCTCATAATAAACCTTTTAAAGTGCCGTGTAATGCTTTCTGTTGCTTTAAATTTGGCAGTGCAGGCATTGGTCTTCTTTTAACAATCACAATTTTCTTTTCAAAAAGTTTTCCGACGAAAAAATCGGCTATAACATCATTATTTGTAAAATCAGCCACGTTTTCTAAAATAGTACAAAGCTCTAAATTTGCATAATTTTAAAAAAGGATATGGAATCGTCCAAGCGCGGCTTCACACTGAATTCTGAGAGGGGATATTGAACATTTTACTTAGGTATATAAATTGTTCAAAATGAAAATTCAACGTGTAAAATCGTGAAGTATGCGAATCTAACGTTATAAAACAGAATTTCGGAGGGGGCCATAGCCTCCATGCCCCCCCCCCCTCCCCCTCGTGGGAGCCGTCCTTGAAATCGTCTTGAATCAGTGAAATCTTAAAAGCAATTGAAAAAGCACAATGCAGCTCACCTCGCAATTTGGTTTCGGCCCATGCAGAATACACACTGCTTGGCTTATCAGTCACAGTAAGGCAGAATATGGGTTTTGGAGTGTCGTCTCTGGCTAATTCTCTGATGAGGTCATGTTTCTATAGCAACACCCCTTCAGCAGACATTGCAGATGGATTGATCTCACGGCAGAGAAATGAAGAGTCAAAGAAAATATACTTGTTTATCCACTTGACATTTATCTTTGTGTTAAGAAATTATGAATATACGTATAATTTTTTTTTAAATAAGTAAGGTAGCTAGTATTTTTTTTTCAATTTGTGATAGAAAGCAAAATTTAAAAACAATAATAGCCTTATTTTCAGTTGCCCAAGAACTGCTTGGGCGGAATGCACGTCAATGGACGAAGGAAATGTGTTCACTGTATTTGAAAGTTCACTATATGCCGAGTTGACTGTGTATTCCAAATTTCAGCTCAATTGAATGCACCATTTAGGAGCTATTGTGTTCACTCGCATACACGCACACATAAATCTCATAAAAATAGCATAAATGAATTCAGAAAATCGCAAAACGTGTAAATATTTAAAAACCTCTAAGTTGAATTTTTTCATGATTACAATTCTTTCCTTACATGATACATGTTCGTACAATAATAACTGAACTGTAAAGAAAGTGAATTAATAAAAACATAATAAAATGAGAAGAAAGCTCATCTTTCAGAAAGTTTAATCTAAATTTAGTGATGGTTTCATACCTTCCTACATTATTGGGGAAAATCGAGTAGATTTCCATGGTGTGCCAACATTTTGAATTTTTAGCAAATTTATAGGAAAAAACAGGGATTTTTCTTACAAACAATTATGAAAGAAATAAAAAAATTTACTTATATATTATCCCGGCAGTCCACCAAGATGAACGAGTTTTTGCTAAGATAAATGTCAGACACCTGAAATTATTGTTGGTTTGAAATATCACTGGCAATAGTTTGCCAGCACATTGACGAAAAAATAGTATGACAGGAATGACTGCCAGGATAATACGCAAGTACCTAAAAAAATCTTTAAATTAACCTTGCTGGTAACAGATTTGATATTAATGTGGAAAATGATACTCCAGACATTTAATGAAGCATAGTCCAATTAACATTTAATGAAAGTCTAGGTGAACATAATACAAATTAGACAACTTATTTACATATTAAAAGAAAGGTTAGTTCTTCGTAACATCTAGCATCACACACACGTCAAATTTCGTCTACGTCTACTGGTTCTCTGGCGCGAAAAGCAAAACGGCGATTTTCCTAGCCTGTTGCCATGAAAACCGATGACGCTTGCAAGTGGCGGCATCTCTTGGGAAGTCTGACATCTTTACAATCTCAGGCGCTAAGAATACAAATTATGGTCGGCATTGGACTGGCAGGATAGAATGGCACTATATCCTCGGGTGATTTGGTCTCCAGGTCACTGAAAAAGAGAAACAAAACAAACAAACAGCAAAAATACAAATTGAAAGTATCTGGATTAACATCAAAAGGAAAAAAGTAGTATTTTTTAAAAAAAAAAGTTTATAGGGTTATTTGGTAACCGTTGTACAGTTCTTGAGATACTCAGAACAAGTTGAAGTACGATTGGGGCCTTCGTGGGACCCTTCTTTGATCACATCATAGGTCTTTAACCTTGGTAATTTTGTATGGTCCCAGAAATTTGGTTTTTAACTTCAAGTGCGGTCCAAATTGTGTTCTTTTATGGCAACTAAGTCACTTTATATGGGCACGCTTCTCTTCTCCTAAGGTTGTAGGTCTTTTTATTTTCCTGTTGGACTCGGAAGATTTGTTTCTTAGCATGCTTTCGTAGTTCTTCTCGTTCGGATTCGAATTGAAGTTTGAACTCAGTCTCTACAAGTTCTTTCAGATAGTCAGTACCCTTATTCTTCATTTTTGGTACCGAAGAGTAATTCGAAAGGAGTAGCATCAATCCTTCATTGGTACGTTGAGTTAATTGTGTTCTGAACCTCATTCGTATGTTTGTACCACTCGGTCGGATGCTCCAAAGACAATTTTGCTAATACTGGTATTATGACTTGATTGATACGCTCAACTTGTCCGTTCGCTCTTGGGAGGCCGGTAGTAATTAGATGGTGGGTTATATTCTCTTTAGTGCAGTATTCTGAAAATTCACTCGAAGTAAAGGCTGTTCCTCTATCGGAAATTATCTGTGACGTATTTCCAAAAATTGCCTTCTGGGTCTCTGCTATCACTTCGGCGGTGGTCATAGATTTTGTTGGGTAAATCCAGACAAACTTAGTGAATGCGTCGATAACGACCAGTATGTTATTGTAATTTTTACGAGTGCTTTCCAAAGGACCTAAATGATCTATACGGCATGTGTGTAAAGGGATGTTGGCTTTGAATCGCGGGTGTAAAAAGCCTACTTTTTGCCTGTTCTACGATTCACAAGTATGCAATGAACGCAACTGGCTATAGTATTTTCTACTTTCTGACGAAGTTTCGGAATGAAAAAGAAATCTTCATTGTGTTTTTAGGTATATTTAATTCCTGTGTGTCCTTTCTCGTGAGCATCTTTTATAATTTCAGACTGCGTGCTTTCCGGTACAACTATCAGTTCTTTGCCCTCAACAAATTTGTAAAGTATGCCATTTCGATTGTAATAATTCTCATGACTGGTGGTTTTTAATATTTCCATAATTGTCTTGATTTCGGAATCATTTTCTTGGGCGAGTCTTAATTTAGGTAAGACATTTGCGACGGAAACATACAAAACGCTTACAGGGGCTCTACTTGGAGCGTCTACGTGCGGCATTTTGAGACGTGCGCAGTGCTCTATGACATAATTGAATTCTTGTAACAATAAAGCCCAACGTGCAACCCGCGTCGCTAGATCTCGTTTTTCCATTGTTTTTTGAAAAGCTGAACAGTGGGTTGCTATTTTGAATGGAATTCCCAAAAGGTAGACGCGAAACTTTTTAAGCGCTTCGATAACTGCAAGGACTTCATATTCGTAACTTGAATATTTCTTTTCAGCGTCTGATTTTTTCTTGCTGATGAAGTACGTGGGGTGAAAATTACTGCATCAAAATTGCTCCATAACACTCCAAACTGGCATCAGTGTGCAATTCTGTTTCGTAACTTGGGTTACAACTCGCAAGAATCGGTTTTTCAGTCAAAAGAGACTTCAGATGAGTAAAAGAATGCCTCTCATCATCACCAAATTTGAATTTATTATCCTTTTTAAGGAGGTCGCTTAGTGGTCTGGCAAAAATTGAATAATTTCGTATGAATTTTCGAAAGTATCCAGTTAATCCAAGGAATCGTTGGACATCTTTAGTACATCGTGGTTCAGGGTAACGTAGAACAGCTTTAGTCTTATTCGACAACGGAGACAGGCTAACGTTGAAAATTGTATATCCCAGGAATTCAATTTCACGTTTCAGAAATTGGCATTTTTTAAAATTAAATTCTAGACCATAATCAGCGGCAGTTTGCAACACTAGTGCCAATTTGTCAATACTCTCGGCTTCATCGTGAGAAGGAATTATGAGGTCGTCCATGTAGATTACTACGATACCCTCTTTTATCAACTTGCGAAAAAAAGTATAAAAGTATTTCTGGAATACACTTGGTCAAGCCAAAAGGACATTTGAGGAATTCGTACTAACCTTCGTGTGTACTAACAAATAATGTGAATTTGCGCGACGTTTCCTCTACATCTACTTGAAAGAAACCATTTTTAGATCAAGAGTAGTGAATACGCGGGCGGAATGAAGCTGGTCTATGACGTCATCAATTACTGAAAGAGGAAAATGCTCGCGAGCAGTCTTTTTATTTAGTCGCCTGTAGTCAATACAAAGGCGATATGAATGGTCTTTCTTTTTTACTAATACGACTGAGGAAGAATAATTAGAGGAATTAGGGCGAATAATTCCTGTATCAACCCATTCCATAATTTGGTTTTCAACGATCTTCTTTTCAGCTTGGGGTAATCGAGGGGTATGTAACAAATAGGGACATCATCAGTTAGGAAAGATTTTCATTTGTACATCAGTAGATTTGGTCTTAAGTGGAGCATAATTTGAAACTAATTGTCTAACAGTCTCTTTAAAACAGCTGGGACACTCTGATCAACATCTATCTCATTTTCAACACTAACAACATTGATAGGCAAAACTGATAAAATGTCTATTTCTTCTACTTTAGTCGATTTATTTTTAATGGTAACATTATTTTCGGTTATTATTGTTTCACCTTCTAACAGAACATTTAAACCTAAAATGACTCATGAGTCATCACGTCGTTGTCAACTATATAAATATCAGCAGAGTATCGAAAGTTATCGATTTCTATATCACCTTTAAAAAAACTATGGGGGTTTTACCTGACATTGACCAAAACTGCTGAATGGGGAATTCACGGGGGTCGAGTCTGGCAGTGTGAAACTTTTCAAAAAGGGATTTACACAACAAAGTAGCTTGGCTTCCGGTATCGATTAATGCGGATACATTCATACCATTTATTTTAATTAGCTAGCTCAATTTGGAATTGACCTTAATATTTAAAGTTTCTTACTTCTCGAGTACATTCAAAACTTTTATGGCCAAACTCCTTACATTTGAAACATTTTGTTCCCTTTTCTTTGCGAACACAATATCTAGAAATATGATTATTTTCCCCACAATTAAAACAAGTGTTATTTCGTCTGTTATTCCGAGAATTCTCTTTACTAACAGTTACTACATGGGTTTGCCAACATTTTTTAATTCATACTTATTCTTTAAACTCATATTTTGATTTTATTTCGAATTTTTGTTTCGACTCTCGTACCCTCTCCCCATCATCACATAACTGTTGAAAAATTTTCAATTTATCACTGTCATTTTCTTCATCAAGAATTATATTATCTTTAATTGTAAGTCATTCAAATAAGTTACAATTCTCGTTACTAAATCATTTTGCTCACCAGAAGAATCAATATTCAAAGTGTTTGCAATTGTGATCAATTCATGAATTGTAAATTCTTGCTTTACTCGTTCTATTTTATTTGTCAACTCGACACTATCCTCTGCAAAGCCAAAACCGGGAAATGCGCGTAATCTCTTCCGATTACTTCTATCCCCGACTTCATCAAATATGATTCTATGCAAAAACTTAATTTTATAAGTTTTCTCTGTTTTGAGATTACGGTCCATTCCAGAAATTTCTTCCAACTTCATGTTCACAGTAAAAGAAAATCATACTTTCGTAAAATGGTAATCCAAAAATAAGAATGCAGGCACTTCGATGTAAAAATAGGCAATCAACAGTTAGAATCGTGGAAAACAGTCAAATACGTTGATAGAAGCGGGAACGTTCTTTCTCCACCAGAAGATTGAAAACACTTTAATTCAGTCAGCTACGAAGAAAAGTAATCGGCGAAGTCCGGCAACCAAACACGAATGTAGCTAGGAGTGCACCAGATAATCATAACAGATTTTCACGTCATGAAGAAAAAGATACTATCGTCTAAAGTCCATCCTTAAGACTGCGGCACTGAAGAACAGTTAATTCGTCGCATAGGCTGATTATTAATATTATCGTCGTCGGCTGTAGAACATTTTTAAAGTTCACATGGTCAAGAAAAGTTCTGGAAAAAATATCGAAGGAAAATATTTCATCAGTTCGTCAACAGTGTAGGCAGTTTTTCGCTCTTGGCTTCTGACACCATTTGTGGAAAATGATACTCCAGACATTTAATGAAGCACAATCCAATTAACATTTAATGAAAGTCTAGGTTAACATAATACATATTAGACAACTTATTTACATATTAAAAGAAAGATTTTTAAAAAAGGTTAGTTCTTAGGAACATCTAGCATCACACACGTCATATTTCGTCTACGTTTACTCGCTCTCTGGCGCGAAAAGCAAAACAGCGATTTTCCTAGCCTGTTGCCATAGACACCGATGACGCTTGCAAGTGGCGGCATCTCTTGGAAAGTCTGACATCTTTACAATCTTGGGCGCTAAGAATACGAATTATGGTCGGCATTGGACTGGCAGGATAGAATGGCACTACCTTAATAATGGTACAATTTATCATACCTCTCACCTTAGAAATTATGTATATTATCATATGATGTATATATAGTGTTATCAACATCAGTAGCTGAGATTCGTGAAAATGTTTAAAACATTACTGGGCTTAATCGCACCGATTGGGAAGAAAAAGTTATGGACAATTAGGCGATGACAATATAATATATAAATATCTTAGTAATTACACATTTACTATATTCTTAAAAAAATAATTTAAGGATTACTTTGGAAAAATTCTTGCCATAATTAAAGTGTTTTTTATTAATTTTGATAAATAATATGAAAATTATTATAATAAATTTTGCCATTATAAATCTGAGAAATAGTATACTATGATCTACATTAGTTATTGCTAGTAAATACTTCAAACATTTCTCATCCAAATCTCTCAAGTAAATTTGACTTTTAAAATCTATTCCAACTAGTAAGAAATAAATATAAAATAAAAGGTCAACATTTAATCTAATGGCATGGAACGTTAAATAAAGGAATGACAAAAAATTAAAGGCTAATAATTAAAAAAAAAAAAAAAAAAATATTAGACCATACTTTGATGCAAACTTTTTAAGATAATGAATCCGCAGCTCGGTATTTACTTACAACGAAAGATGCTCCTATTCTAGACAGTTGAATTACATTTTTACCAGTGAGACTTAAGACATGAAGCTGTATTATTTAATTTTCTGCTCCAATGTCTCAAATCTTACTAGTTTAAATTGATTGTGGATGTACAATATTTCATCTGACAGAAACAGATGTGAAAAACAAACCATTAATAGTTAACAATGTAAAATTACATTTAAAAAGAGGCAAGAGTTAAATACTTTTTATTTTTTTAAATTTATTTTAAATTTTCGTAACAAAAACACTGCAATATAAGTAAAAATTATTTTATTAAACAGATTTACATTAAACTTTACGATATTACGATTATCTAAAATAAAAGAGAAAATTATCCATAATTGATGGATGAAGATTTTGTTTTTAAAATCCCAAAAATATACATAATTTGACTATATTCCGTATACGGTGCTTGTTTAGATATCAATGTTTTTGTTTACAAATCATTGGCGAACAATCTGACGCTAGAGTGAGCGAAACGCACCGCCAAAGTGTAGTTACCTGCCGGTGGTATTTGTGACTGGCAACCATAAAGAATACGTGTTTCGTCAGGTTTGGGAATTTGAAATTGTTTCTGTTATTGATGGAAGGGAATGAAATGTGTTACGTTAATATATGAAACGAATTTGTGCGTGTTTGTTAGAAATATAGTGTGATATAAAGCTAAATAAAAGAAAGCATGCTGGTGTTACGTTATAAGCCGGTGGGTGTTGGGGACATTTCTGAGCGGTTATTTAAAAAAATATATAGTAAGTGCTCTTTTTTAACGAATCTTTGCAATGTTTAAGGTTTTTAATGGGAATTTTAAATGGATATTTGATGTGTTTATGTTTTCGTAAGTGCTATTCTAAAAATACTGACTTTATAAGAGGTGTACAACTAGGTTGTTGAATCCACCGATGTTTATTTGAGTTGAAAACGGGCCAGTGTTTGCCCAGTTTACATTAGCTGTACAACTAGGTTGCTTAATTCACTGTTGTTTTTTTAGTTAAAAACGGTCCACTGGTTGCGTAGTTTACATAGCTGTACAACTAGGTTGCTGAATTCACTGAGGTTTTTTTAGTTAAAAACGGTCCACTGGTTGCATAGTTTACATAGCTGTACAACTAGGTTGCTGAATCCACTGAGGTTTTTTTAGTTAAAAACGGTCCACTAGTTGCATAGTTTACATAGCTGTACAACTAGGTTGCTGAATCCACTGAGGTTTTTTAGTTAAAAACGGTCCACTGGTTGCATAGTTTACATAGCTGTACAACTAGGTTGCTGAATCCACTGAGGCTTTTTTAGTTAAAAACGATCCTCTGGTTGCATAGTTTACATAACTGTACAACTAAGTTGCTTAATCCACTGTATTTTTTTTTTAGTTAAAAACGGTCCACTGTTTGCTGATTTTAAATTGCCTGTTACTGAATTTGCAGACGTTCTTTTGGTTAAATATGGACGTTGTATTTTGTTTTAATGTTTTTGTAAGTGGAATATATGTGCAATTTTAATGTGTTAAAATACTTTTCTGATCGTGCACAATGCTTGGCGACAGTCGCTGGAGCTTGGCGGTTGCCAAGCTCCAGCGGCTGTCGCCGTGTTTACATGGGGTGCGCACCGGCTTGTATGATTTTACCCATAATTTAAAGTTAATAAATGGAATGAATCTGCATGACATTAAGTAGTAGGAATTCAACTATATTCATGCATCAATTTTTACAGAGAGTAAGAAAAAAAACATTCAGGCATACAATATTTTTGAGATAAACACTATCCACATATAAATAACTCAACTACAATAAAAGAAATTGGATAATGTATCCGTGAGAAATCCGTATTTTTCAGATGCGAACAGAACATTATTCTAACAAATAAAAAATGAAGCATTTTAAATAAATACTAATATAAGATCACTCACATTAAATGATTAACTTTTTCAGACAGACATGACGAGTGTAAAGTAAATAAATTTCAAGAAATTATTATCATTTTAAATAATCCGAAGCAAGGGCTGATAATCAGAAGTAAACAAAAACAAGCAGTCAACATCAACAATACCTGGCGACTTTAACCCTTAACCCTTTATATAACCCTTTATAAGTGTATGCGCAGAGAGTCGAAATTACTTGGCATTTTTCTGGCCCATTTTTTAGGATTAATTCCTATATTTTCCCTCTACTGTAATATCCCACGTGAAAATTGGAGAAACAAGTATTAAACAAACACAGAAATTTTGCAGGAGAATACATTAATTATACACAATATCAAAGTCGGAAAACTACCTGCTGCTTGTACACGGAATTAAACGCAAAAATATATAATTAAAAGCGATGATTCTTATGCTCAATTTTCAAGTCATTATTCGAGCTTTCTTAAAAATTGTGAATGAAAGAAAAGTTCAAATGCCAAATACAATTTAGAATCTAGATGTATGGGAAAAATATACATCCAATATAACTGAACAAAAATCAGAAAATTCACTAATGACAGTTGATTTCTGTATTTAATAGACTGTAAGTGGTAAGTATTTTACCACGGATTTATAAAGGGTTAAATGCGTGAATTTTTTTCTCGTTCGCACGATAGCCACGAGTATAAGTCAAATTTCTTATATCAGTTTTATGAATAACTAATTAATTTCTCCAAGGACAAACAGTTTGAAAGAATTATGTGAAACTTTTATTACTCACGATATGAATCACATAAATCATTCCATATGAATCATTTATTATTAAAAAAAACTATATTTTATATATGAAACTGACGTAAGAAATTTGGCTTCTACTCTAATCTGGCACTGAAAAATACGATGCATATATGCATCGCTATGCATTTAAGAGTTAACAGGCTCGCCAAGTAGCCAATAGATTGTGGCACAGAATTCTGGGATGGGTCGATTTGAGCGTCGTGAGACCACTTCCCTAACCCCCGTATTCACCGTCTACCTCGACCGCTGGTTAACAGGGAATCGTCGTCGAAACCCTGAAATGCTATTCACCGTTTACTGGAAAGGAACAAACCGCCCACAAAATCCCAACCCAGGTTGAGAAACTCCAAGTCAAGAAACTTGGTACCTTCTACTGAGCAAGGTTTAAAAGTAACCGAGCATGCTCAGTTAAGATTTTCCCCGAAAAATTAGCTTCCCCCTTCCATTCCTTCGCAGAACTGGCTCTCCCCTTCCTTCCGGACAAAGAGGCATCAGAAGATATTGAGGATATGGGAGGGGGGGAAGCAGAGCGATTACTGGGTAACTTGGGGACGTTCGAGAATTCATCGGTTGTACACCGGTGCACGACCAGAGCGTTCGAAAAGGCGGATCTCTGGAAGTAACCTCGTTCGAAAACGTTTCGGTCATGTAGCGGTTGTCTGCTCAACATGACCAGAGCGCAACCAGAATGACCCTGCTATCGAGGTGGGTTATTCCGGTAATTGGCGTAGTGTTGCCAATGTTTATTTTTGTTTTCTTGACTTGGAATCGAATGTGGTGAGGACGACCGAAACCGGTTAACAACTGTGACGTCACTTAACCAAAGAATGACCGCAACCGCTAGCACCGGTGCATAACCGACCGGTGAATTCTCGAACGGGCCCTAGGCGCGAAAGGATGAACTACCACGTGATGCGAACTCCCAATGCTTGTAGACACTTGACCAATGAGCGTTTCGATTTCAAGGGAATCCCGTTTCGACCACGATGATTGGCCCAGTTTCAACCTAGGTTGAGAAACCACAGGTTCAGTAACTTTTTCTCGCCAGTTAGCAGTGAATATAAACTTTGGACTGACCAGTCGACTTCTGTACCAGTCGAGTCGTATTTACTGTTGTAAAAATGCATTGTGACAATGCTATATTTTAATACGAATTAAAATGATGTTTTCAAGTAGATAGTTATCAACAATTTTATTTTTCGCGCCCGTGTGATAATGAGACTCTGAAAGTATGTTAAAATGCTTGGTATGGTATAGTAAAGGATGACCCGAAGTAATCCAGTCAGTGACTCGAGGCCCCGTCTAAATATGATTAGGTTTGGACCTCCCTGTCCTTCTTTTTTTGCCCTCTTTATGGCAGATTGGTGATTCTAAAAATAATACTGAGAACGGTAAAAAGAAAAAAGACGCACAAGGTCAGGCCTTCAGGCAAAGCAAACCCCCTCCCCCCTTTACTCGTGCTCGTGTGCGTGTGGTGTGTTCCCCCTGGGAGGGTCGGGGGAGGGATTGGGTGTTCTTTCAAGCATCAGTTCCAGTTCTATGCTTGGAGTCAGAAGAAAGAGAAATTGCACCACGTGATCAATTGCCGGAAATGATGACACGGCAAAAGTAGCTTCCAAAACGCGCTACAAACTACTGTTTTTTTGTAGCGCACTACACACTACACTACTTTTTTTTTAAAAATAGCGCGCTACACTACAAACTATAAAAAAAGTAGCGACTACTGTAGTTTCCCTACTTGTAGCGCGCTACTCCCCAGCCCTGCTCATACTGCACTTTATCTGTGTGTTTCATAAAAGTATTTTTTGTAATTACAGTCCGGGTTTTATCACTGGTATTTGTACTGTATGGTCAATATAAGGAGTGTTGACTGTGCCAGTATTATACTATTACAATAGTAAATTGTAATAGAATACTATTACAATTATTAATCATAATAATGATACTGAAGTATTCTTTAGTACTAAAACAATATTCTTATATTGAAAGAAAAAAAAATCCCTTATTACTGTGTGTCTATTGTATTTCAGTAGCAGTAACATTCAAAGAAAATTGCGAAATTAACATTATATGATTATTATCATAGTGTCTTATGAACATACAAAAGCACAAGTAATGTAGTCTTTATATATTGTTAATTTTGCTGTGCACTTTTATATTTAAGATTTTTTTTTCTTAAAGTTTCATAAAATGCACCATTTTCAAATTTATATCAATGTGTAGTGCAGCTTGTAAAGACTTCCTGATTTTTTTTTTTTTTTTTTTTTTTTGAATCCTTGGTGCAATTACTTTATTTTAATCTGTGTACCAAGTGAGACAGATTTTGTTTCTTAGACATTAGACGTATACCCTTAAGATTATTTTCTCATATCTTATCCGCTAGTCTACAAATTCATATATTAAAAATGCAAACATTTATTTAATTAAATTTAACCAATGACAATTAATTTTATTATAAAACTACAGTGTGTATAATACAGAATAAATAATGCCTAATTACACTTCTCATTATATATACAAAATTAACTAACATAATATTATGAAACATCTCATTACTTTTTTGAGACATATGTAGAAGAATAGATCAGATAGATATTTAAAAACAATAAAGTACAAAACTAATGGATGTATATATTTAATACTTACCTATTATATATATAAATATATATTTATCAGTTTTTATTTTTAAAGTTTTTTTTTTATTTATTTAAAGAAAAACAAAACAATGTATGTAACTTATTTATTGAATCCTATTATTACAGAGCAGTTACTTTTAGTTTTAAAACATTCAAAAAATACCTGATACTTACAAATTTATTTAAATCAACCGAATTTTTTAAAAATGTAGTACATGTAAGTAGAAAAATACGAGTGTATTTGTTTATATTCATTATTGAAAATGTTTATTTCAAAGTCCATGTATTTTCATTATTTTCTTATTGTCAATCGTTACATTAGGAAAACTTTCTATTTTAAGGGCATTTTACAAGCTGAATTTTAAAACAGAAAAATGAAAGCAAAAGTAGAGCATTCAAAACAATCTGCATGACAATCTTAGAGTAAACTTCCGGTCTCTCGATCTCCCTGAGCATGCGCAGGCGCGGTATTGGCCTGGGCTGTTGGGATCGGCGAAAATGTGTTCTCCAACCGGGAGTTTCTGAACTGCTGGTGAACCGCCAGTTGAAGTTAATGGTGAATTCGGGCGTAAGTAGTTTGAGCGTTCCGTTGCGAAAACGGTGTCAGACTGCTTTCACACTAGGCAAAACTGGTCTCGCGACGAGCAAACCGGCGGGGCCTTCGCAATTAGTATTAGTTGATTAGTGATGGCCCAGCGCGGCGCGAGCGACGCAAGTGTGAAATGTGAAACGCCTAGGTGTCTGTTTTCCATCGACACATGACTTTTATAGTCTCAAACCCAAATTTTGAGATTTGCGAGTTTTCCACCAGTCCTTCTGGCAACTGCATACGCGCCAAGTTTTCGATTCACTTTTGAACGTGAACGGTCAAGGAGAACGAACTGAAGTTGGGACGGTTTTATCGTAATTTCCCCCTTATTTTTTCTTTTCTTGTTTATTTTTAAGATCACCCAATTCTGTTTGCCTCAACCTATACTATATAAGAATCGTTCTTAAGTGCAGAAGAATAAGTCGGCTATAATCTCATAAAATATACAAACTTGCTCTTTTAGCAGTGACGTCTGACCAAGGTAAGAAATGTAAATTTTATACAGTATTCAATTTCGACTTTAGTTTGCGTATTTCATTACATTCCCATAGGTTCATTTTCTTAATTTTTTTATTAATGAATCTAATAGTTTATATTCACAAATATACATATTGGGACACCATGTGCTTTCATTTACATGTTAATGATCAGTCTTTAATTTCATTTGGTATATAAAAAAGGAACAAGCATAAGAGAATTAGGAACAGCTTTAGTATAGGTCCTTTTTGGCGATTTTTTGATTTGGCGACAAAATCTTGTCGCCAACCTAAGTTTGCCTTGCCGATGACAATTGTAAACAATATGGCGGATCGGATGGGGAGATCGTGGGAATAATTCCGTAAGCGGAGGCAGGTCGCCAAGCCAGATGTCTCCAAAGCTTTTTCGCGTTGCTAAATACGCCAATCTGCAAGGATTGTGCTTAGAATATATGGAGAACTGTTTTAATGGCAACCTTAATGGGTTAGACGTTGGCAACAAATAAAGTGGCCAACTAAACCTGCCCCCGCTTACGGAATTATTCCCGAGATCGTCGCTGTTAATTTTGCTATGATTTATTTTAATGGCTTTCAAATATTTTTATGAAAAAAAATTTAAAAAGATAACAACCTTACATGTACACATAGATTCTGTTCAATAAAATTTAATTACTTTTCTTTTTATGTGAGTTGGGGCTGTGCCCCCCCTCAACCCCCCTTTCTCTTTTTCGTAGAATAATTAAATACTGCAAACAAATAATATTCTAAAGACAATACCTCACAAAAATAACAAATAAAAAAGACAGAAAATTAAAATATATTTTAGCATTCTGACAAAAGATTACGTAAGCAAAAGTAAAGAACTAGTTTAAATCATAACAAACAATGCTTAACTCATACCTTAATTAAAATCGCTAAATTAGTGCAATATTTAAATAATAAAATAAAAATATCAAATATTATATTAATAATGAAAATATTTATTCCTCCTACCCTTAACAAATAAACAAAGGAAATCATAACAAATAAAAACAACAATGCTTATCACATACCTTGATTAAAATCGCTAGATTATTGCAATATGGAAATAATAAAATCAAAATATCAAATTATTTCACTGTATAAAATATTAACGTAATTATTTGTTGCTTCTATCCTTAACAAATAAACAACGGAGAACGAAAATATAAACCTGAAACGTACTGTCAAAAGAATGTTTATTCATACAAAACAGTATATAAACAGTCAGTGTGAACCTGAACATCCATTTAAAATTTCAAAAATAATTTAATAATAAAATTTCATGTAAAATAAAGCCATTAAAATAAACCATAATTCATAATCAATAAACCAAATGTCATTATAGCCATTTTCCGAAAACAGATCGCTGGGTTTAGGTTTACCATGCTCTCTGCTCCGGAGCATCCGATGGCGGAGTCAGGGATCACTCTAGAGCGTTTCAGGGGGGCGGCCTGCCCTGGTGCCCTTTTTCTGGTAAAATGCCGCCCTCCTTGCCCTTTTTCTTGATAAAATTCCGCCCTTTTTGTTTTTTTGTTTTTCAGTCAAAATGCCGCTCTCCTTTTCTCCACCCCTACTTGTTTCCCTTTCTCTTTGATTCTCGTTACCATTGCTGGCGCTCGGCTAGACCGAAGCCACGTGGTCCCGGCTAGACCCCAAGAAAGCCTCTCTCCAACAACAACAAGGAAGTTGCTTTGTTTATTCTCTTATCAATGATGTGTGGGGAGGAGGGGGGGGGGGCATCTGCTCAGTCGCCGCTCTTCTCCCTCCCAACCTGAGGAGAGGGTTAAAACCATTCGCTGTAGCTTGAGGTCATAAAATATCTCATTAAAGAAACAATCTGTCATCCAGAAGAGTAGTCATAACAATAAATTATTTCCTACTGTAAATGGGGCTTTACCATGTTGTTTTATAAATGCTGTAAGTAATTAATAAACGCCACTTGGTTATTGTTTATTTTTTCAGATTTTCAAAACACATTCATCCAAATTTACGGCTGGCTGCACGGAAAGTTCAAGACAAGGGCAATTCCGGAAGTCTGGGTAACCCCCCCACACACACACTCCTCCCCGTCGATGTACTAAAAAGAATAGGGGAAAATTGATTCATTGACAGGGTGTGCAGCAGTCAGGAAATACTACTTGAAAATATCGAATTTCTGGTCAGCATAGGGGCTAAATTGATGATCATTTTATAGGGCCATGGGCGCCGGCAGCATAGGGTAAGAGGGGGACAATGCCCCCCCTTTTTGTATGCAGTGTTTTCCCTTGCTTTTTTGCTCTTTCCAACATGGTAACCATATGTTAAAGTAGTCTTTGCCCCCCCCCCCGGGAAATATTCTGCCGGCGCCCATGTATAGGGCTATTTTAGGCGGAGATATGAGTGGGTACTGTCAATGCAAAATTTGTGTCTATTTTGCAGCCGCTCCAAAAAAAGGAAATCGTCGACGATTGCGAGAATGCAAGTCTTGTCGACTGCACTGGCACGCGCCCCTGGGATGTTCATTTTTACTGTACCATGCGCTCAGCAAAAGCCCAATGGACAGTGCGAAAATGCGCAGTGGGGAGAGCCATTGAGACTATTTTGAATTCATTGATTGGGAAATTAAAAATGTGTGCAAGAGTGTCAAATTCTTTCTGATCCCTGAAGGCTCGGGAGTTATTTTATAATTATGTAATTACGAATATTACACAACAATAATTATAAGACTTCTTGCCTGTTTATAAAATCCTTTGCCGCCGCCCACGATAGTAAATACTATTGTTCCCCCCCACTTTTTTTATTATGTCGTGCACTTGCAATTTATTTTTCCCTCGGACACGTCTTATCTAAACTGGCGTTCTTATTACAGAATATTTTCAAAGTTATGCATATAGTGCTGCAACTAGAGGTCAAGTCGCCCTGAACAAACCTTTGTTTTGGTGCTCCCTTCTTTCCATTTCAATTTTGACGTAACAGCACTATGCCTGGGGCAAGTGTCCCGTTTCCCCTCCACTAGTTGCAGACTAGCATATATACAGAGAGAAAAGTTGCAGTGACGCTGAATACGATAGAATTTGAATCTAAAACTGAATGTTTTCGGGTCCGAAAATTGGCGTGATTATGAAAAATTTGTCGGCAAAACCGGATTCCCATTATTTTGCGATTACAAAATTTAATTTTTTTATGCTTTTTTTGTTTTGTTGTTGTTGTTGAAATAAAGCATAATGGACGCCTTACACAATTTTTGTAAAAGTGTAGATTTCATTAAGTGAAAAAATTTGGTTTCAAAATTTGTTTAATCATTTGCTTAAAAAATTGCTATTAAGAAAACACATTTTCGGACATAAAAGTATGTTTATAAAAGCTGCCCTTATGTGTTTGTAGACAATAATTACAAAAGTTGCCCTTTTTGTGTGATATGATATGCCCTTTTCCCAAACACTGCCCTTTTTCTGTAATGTGTACCATGCCCTTTTTCATTTCTAGAGTGATCCCTGGGCGGGGTTACCATATTGGCATCCTTTATCGTGCCAAAAAAAGTTGCCAAAAATAAAGCGCGTCAAAGGACCAATACTAAGCTGTACCGGGAAGGGAACTGTAGATGGTGCATATTTCGGTCATTCCAAAATTCAAGCACCCTTTTGAAAAAAAATTAAGCTTACTAAAAGAAGGTCAAAGTACTTTTGAGGTGATTGAATGCTTATTGGTGAATAGAAATTAAAAGCAACAGCACACCTTTATTGAAATTTCATTTAATATGCTGTAAAACATAAACATGCACATAAAAAAATGTGTCCTTGTTTGCAGAAGGTACGCCTGCAAACAAGAGTGACTCATTCAGTAAGAATGCACAGAAGACCTTCTTGGAACAATGTTCTCCAACCCCCTGCGTATAGAAAAAAATCTACATTTTATAACCCATGTGGGCTTTCCCGATTTTTATAGTTATAAGATATGCTTGCCATATATTTGTTTTCCTAACTGGATATTTATATTACGATAGTTCATGTAATGGCAAGCAATAAAAGAAAATTAAGTGAAGAAAAGAGTGAGCCACGGAAAATAATATCACATTTTGTAAAGAAAGAAAAAGATACAGTGTGTGTAAATCCTGACGAAAATAGTGAACGGTAAGTTAATGTTTTTCTCCTGTATTTCATTTTGAAAATTTTTTCTGTTAGTTTAAATTTTGGAATTTTCCCAAACAAATTCTACCTGCTGATATTTTTATCCTAAATACGATTTTTTTTCTCTATGAAACCTGTAAATTCTTATCTAAAATGTTATCAAGGGCCTCATTAATATTGAGTTATTGATATATATAGATATTGTATAAAGTTATTGGGTTATTGCATTCTAATGCACTAGGGGGGGCAAAGTAGGGCACTTGCCCCTCCCCCCCCCCTAGAGTTTTAGGTTAATTCTCATGATATAAACAAATGGCAAAAACAACTAAATTTGATAAAAGTTTGAAATTTGCCTCCCTCTAGAAATTTTTAAGTTTCCACCCCCCCCCTAGAAAAATTCTTATGGGTGCCCATGAATATAATAGAACTCGAGATTTAGCCGATGGTTCTCACATTTCATTTTTTGTCAGAAAATAAGCTTAAAGGCTCATTCTGACACTTTTTGAAAATTGTGCAGCTTTATAGAAAAAGCACTAATTCCATTTTTTATTATAATAATAAAAATACCCGGAAATTTAATACATTTGTGATTAAAACTGAATGCAGAAATATATAAGAAAATATGGATTTTAGATGAAAAACAAAAGACTCAAGACACCCATTTGACATATTTTTTTTCTACTACATTCAAAAACTGCTATTAGTCTAAGATCCCAGGGCCCCCAGACCTTACTTATTTTCTCATTCTCAAAATGTATACGATAGAGTAGTGTTAGTACATACCGTAAATGTATGCATACTTGCTAGCTTGGGCCGACGGCCAATTCTCAGGTACCACTTACTACAGGTGCGTAAAAAAACTAACTTTACTTATTTTCTCACAGCTGATTTTTACGTATGTTTTATAGAATATTGTTACAAATTTTGAATCAAAACTGCCAGACACTTTCCGTGGACGGTAATTGTCGCCAGACGCCTTGTAGCCTGCCCAAAAATAATGCAACTTTACTTATATTCTCAGTCTTGATTTTTATATATGATACTTGGTGAACTATTTCAATACTTTTTGTAAGCTGCCAGACCAATCGGATGGGCCAAACATCCTCCGAGACACCCCTAAAGGGTCACTATGCGTATGCGCGTGGGCGGGATAATTAAATAGTTTTGAAACAAATCTTTAAAAAACTTGTTATCAATAGTCTAATGGAAGTCTTCAATAATAATTAAGTAATATTTTCACACTTAATTATAACGATAATTATTGACTAATAAAATATAAGTACATTTGAACTCTTAGTGAAAATTATGACTAAACCATTGTTGACTTAAATGAAGAATGTGTTTTATTGGAGATATTCAGGAAATTTATGGTTTTAAACAGCAATTAATTTAATAAAATAATAGTTTATTGGGTACTTACGTATTGTCCCAACGGTCCGCCAAAACGAGCGATTTTTCGCCAAGATAAAGGCCAGACACATAAAATTATTTATGGTTTGGGATACGATTGGCAGCAGTTTGTCAGCACATTTGACGAAAAAATAGTTTGGTGGGAATGACCGCCAGAATTCAAAGTTCAAAACGATTAACAAGCACAAAATGCGTAATAACATCTACACCGTTTGTACGATCCTCTTGAATTTTTTCATAATTATGCATAAAAATATAGAAAACAATCTGCACTACTTTAAAAATATGAAAATCCACCCATTCTCCCATTTTAAAGCGATTTTTTGCTATTTTCAGCTTCATTTTATTTCCAAGAGTCAACAAAGTAAATCATTTGCATGACAAAATTAAGCTCTGCAAGTGAAAAATATGTCATATTGATGTCAACTTTATATGGCTTTGAAGGGAAAATTGTGATTCATTCGTTTAAAATAGTTTTTCCAGATTGCACAGTTTACTATTTTATTCAGAAATAAATCGTCTGCATGGATCTAAGAATGGCTTCGTACAGAAAATGAAATCGTTCGAATGCGAAAAGTTTCTGCGCGTTTCAGAGGAGCATTAAATTTGATTTGAGTAAAAATAATAAAAATTGAAAATGAATTTATTTACTTTAGGTGGACAAAGATGAACATTTTTGCCAAACGTTTTTCCTAGAGCCCGTTGTAATTGTGTCCAGGACGGGCTTAACTTCAGGTACGAGAAAGAATGATGCTGATAGATATCTCTCTCATGCTCAAGCGGACGAATAATGACCTTGCTCGCATACGCATAACGACCCTTTAAGGGTGTCTGGGGGGATGTTTGGCCCATCCGATTGGTCTGGCAGCTTACAAAAGGTATTGAAATAGTTTACCGAGTATCGTATATAAAAATCAAGACTGAGAATATAAGTAAAGTTATATTATTTTGGGCGGGCTTCAAGGCGTCTGGCGACAATTACCGCCCACAGAAAGTGACTGGCAGTTTTGATTCAAAATTTGTAACAATATTCTATAAAACATACATAAAAATCAGCTGTGAGAAAATAAGTAAAGTTAGTATTATTTTTACACACCTGTAGCAAGTGGTACCTGAGAATTGGCCGTCGGCCCAAGCTTGCAAGTATGCATATGTTTACTGTACGTACTAACACTACTCTATTGTATACATTTTGAGAATGAGAAAATAAGTAAGGTCTGGGGGCCCCGGGATCTTGATCTATATATATATAAAAGAAAAAAAATCTAATTTTCTATTATAAAAATAAGTATGCCTACAAATTTCAGGCATTTATGAAATTAGATTTTTCACACAACAAAAAAGAAAGAAGATTTTTAAGAAATGAAAAAAAAATTCTTAAAAAATATGACCCTGTCTGTCATAAAAGTTTGAACAAACTCCTGATGATATATAAACCCAGTAACAAAAATGCAAGATGGGGTATTGTTGTTTTAAAATTATGATTTTTTTAAATTATGTGTTTGTAAAATTTGTACTCTTAGATCACAACATTTTTTAAAAATTTCATTTCTCTTATTAGAACTCCATCTGTATCGCAGATAAATCCAGAAGTGCAAAGGCTTCTAGATCTATATTCTAATCCAGTTGAGTTAGACTTCAACGAAAATACTGAAGAGGAATCTGAGCCTGTCTTCAATGAAGATACTGAAGAGGAATCTGAGTCAGACTTCAATGAAGATACTGAAGAGGAATCTGAGTCAGACTTCAATGAAGATACTGAAGAGGAATCTGAGGAAGAAGGCATTGTGCATTATATAAACGAATGGAAGTACCCAAAGAATGATGCTAAAAACACAGAAGACCTGATTACTAACCCTTATAATCTTTGCGGTATGTAGTGCTTTGTTTGCACTTAATGGGCTGCACAGCTCTCTTTCAAATACCTTTCAAATTTTGTAAAAGATTGAAAGAACTTTCTACCTCTTTGCCATAAGAAGGAAAGTGTTGATATTGTTATGAATTTGTGGGGTAACGTGCTGTTCTGGGGGTTAAACTAGTTTAAAATTCATATTCTGCACATTAAATAATTAAATTTTACATTTTGTTGCATCAAAATCAGTTAACTAGAACTCAAGATATGAAGTTCTGGGTTTCCCCATTGGTTAACATATGGTTTTCTAAAAATCTCAATATTGACGGCAGAACTTAGCTGACCTAACTTTTAGGGACTTATTTTGGATGCCAAATTTGGCAATATTTTGCCAAAAAGTTGCCCATCTTGGCAACATTTTGGGGATTTGGCATGATTTTTCCTGTGGCCTGTAATATTTGTTTTCCTGTAATAGTATTACATAACAGTCTAGTGATTCAAGTGTATTCCTATGATGTAATAAAAATTTATGCCTTGTGGGGATCCTTCGAGAAATTTCTCCTAGTTTCTGCCACACCTATAAATAGGACAGCGCATTGCCTTAGTTGAGTCAGATTTGCTGTAGCCTGCACACGAAGCAGATGCCATTCCACTAAAGCATAAGGTTCTGTATTGGTGCTTATAGAAGCAGTATTTTGCTTACTTAAGTAGCTTGCTTTTGAATGCTGTGTGTAAATTGTTTATTGAGGATTTGTTTATGATTTACCTCAAGTAGTTCCATTGAATTTTAGCTTGTGTCTTTTATATTGTTCGAGAAATTCAGCATCTGTGAAAGCTTCTGTACTGAGCGGACTGTTATAAGCACATTACTGGTCGTTAGTGTCTGTGAATTTTGTACAGCTGATTATTCAACAAAGTTCTAGAAGCAATAAAATTTGTTTTACATCCTGACAAGTGCACGTTTTACTAGAACTTTTATACATTCATTGGACTTTAAACGGCAAAACCAAGAATCAAGCAGAGTCTTCTGCAACAATATCCACTCCACTTTGGAAGTAGAAGTCATTCACAATGTCTGGAAAATGAAAAAAACCTACCTTCATACCAGCAAAAGATGCTGTGATCTATAAAAAGTTAGTCAACATACATGAAAGAATTCATAAAAAAAAGTCTTATCTACAGGAATGAGATTCTTCAGTTTTTAAGCTGATTTCAGCTTTTTGTGAATTAAGAGGAATTCACATTTTTGTCTTTTTTCTGGAAATTCTGTTTTCTTTTTTTTTTCTTCTGCGGATTCCTGATAGTTATTAATAAACTAAGGGAATTCACATTTTTGTCTTTTTTCTGAAAATTGTGGGTTTTTTTTTTTCTGTGGATTCTTGATAGTTATTAATGAACTGCATAATATTTTTATCTTGTTCCATGTTCTGATGTTTTGCTTCTTAAAACTTCTTTCACCTGCATTATATACAAGTATCATGTGAACAAATTTTTGCACTTGAATGATTTCAGTTTTTCGCCAATCTCATCCCTGTATCTAATGAGGATAGCATTTTATTTTGCAGTAAAAGACAGACCAGCAAGTGAATTTGCATCCGAATGTCAATTACAAAAATTAAATGGTATTCAGTTTGTAGAAGCATACCAAAATCAATTTTCCTTCACCACTTTATTAAAGTATGTGACATTATACTTTAAAACTGTAGACAGAATTAACTGTTCACTATTCATATGCAGTGGCACACACAGGATTTTAGTTTAGGGGGGGCTAGGCTTGTGGCAACCCTGTATTAAAAGTATTTCTACCATAGAGGCGTAAGAGAAAAACATACTTTTAAATTAACAAAGGACTGTGGCAACACAAATAAAAATTGTGTGTTCTGTTAAATAAGTAGTTCTTTTTGTACATAAAAAAAATGGCTGTGAATAAAATTTATTTGTAGTTAGCACAGTTAATTTTTTTTTTATGTATAAAAAGAACTACTTATTTAACAGAACACACAATTTTTGTTGTTTAAATAGTCACTTTATTTGCATTTCTTTCAATAAAAGAAGTAAATAATACTTTTGAATATTTATATATATGTGCAAGAGATTTTATCTGCACTTTACATTTTACTTGATTTACAAAGTATTACTCTTCATAATAAAATTAAATATGGAACTATATATTTTACTATAAAGGGAATTTTGTTAAATAATATTAAATAAACAACAAGGGTTTTTAAATGGAAAAAGGAATAGTATTTTTATATCATGAAGTTACCCTTCACTTAACTGACAATGTGTTTTAGTAGACTAAAACCATAACATTTTCAACTCAGGTTTTTTGAAGGTTGCTCTCTTTCTTTCCTTGGAGTCTTGAAAAACATTGTTAGCTGGTGTGGAAGGAGTTCTTTTCAGTTCGGCATTAGCATTACGCCAGTAGCTGTCGCCACTGAATCATTTGTAGGTTTGCACTCAGTGGAACAGAGCGCAGAAGATAAATTATTTCGCAAAATTGAAAAATTAAAATGAAAGAATTGATAATCTTTCTATCCAGAGAAATCGTTCACCTTTTAGAGGGAACTGAAATCGATCTCACAGTAAAAACAGGTCTTCAAATCATGATCATTCTGTGTGCTGGTATCATTGGCGTTTTGGAAGTAAATGTAGAGAAGATAAATGTGTAAAACCTTGCTCTTGGCACGGAAACGAGAAGAGCAAAGAGTAGGGGCGACTTATTCTTCGCTGAATGTGTCACGTCGCCTGTTCATTAAAGACTGTAAAACAAATGACTCGTTTTTGGTCGATACCGGTAGTGACGTGTCAATAATTCCAGCGAGTAATCAACAAAAAGAAGCCCACCCCAGCAAACACTTTTTGCAGCCAATTCATCAAAACTATTTGTGTATGGTCAAAGAACACTTTCTCTAGATTTTAATTTAAGAAGAAACCTAACATGGCCTTTTAGTGGCTAACGTCAGTTCACCTATAATCGGAGTAGATTTCCTTCATTATTTTGAATTAGTACCTGACCTATGAGGCAAACGTCTCAGAGATTTGAAAACAAATTTTCAAACCCCACGCAAAATGCTAAATTACATTGGGTGAAAACTGTTCCTCAGGAGAATCCATATCATGATCTTTCAAAACAGTTCCCTTCCATAACAGCACTACCTGATTCCAATCAGCCTGTCAAACATACCACGATACATTATATTCAAACGAAAGGTCCACCTGTAGTTGCAAAACCTCGTCGGTTAGCACCTGTTCACTTGAAAATTGCAAAAGCAGAGTTTGAAAATATGTTAAAATTTGAGTATATGAGACCTTCCAACAGCAGTTATGCATCACCTCTCCACATGGTGCCGAAAAAGGCAGCACTGGAATGGAGACTTGTCGGTGACTATCGTGTCTTAAATGCACAAACTATCAAAGATAAATATCCCATTCATGTACAGCTGATTTTACTGCTGAAATACATGATGCCAAAATTTTTAGTCAAATAGATCTCGTTAAGGCTTATCATCAGATACCCATTCATCCCAATGATTTACATAAAACAGCCATCTGTACTCCGTTTGGCTTGTTCGAAAGCACGTGCATGTAGTTTGGATTGTGCAATGCTGCCTCAACGTTTCATCAACGAAGTGACTCGCAATTTAAAAGGCGTCTACTCTACGCCTTCGTAGGTGATATACTAATAGCTTCAAAGGACAATGAAGAGCGTAATCAGCATTTAAAAGCGCTTTTCTCTAGATTGCAACAATATAGTCTCTGCATCAATGTTGCATTTGCACATTTAGCAAACCTGAAATTGAGTTTTTAGGTTTTAATGTATCCGAAAAAGGAATCTAACCTCTTCCTGATAAAGTTAAGCGCATCATAAAGGTCAAAATTAACAGTCTCCACTCGCCATGTGGCGACTGTATTTTTGAAAGTGGAGACTGCAAATTTATGTACCAGTTGCCACAGTTTATTTCCCCACTCTTTCCTTTTTTTCACAAAGTTTTTATGAATTGAAAGTAAAACAGAAACGGAACGTTCAAACAGATGTTGTTGACTGGAGGCAACTGAACTCCAAGATCGATTTCGGCATTGCAGGGGGGGGGGGGGATAGAGCTGGATCATTGATAAAGGGTATTAGTACCACTTCACCAATTAGTAAAAGTAATTATCTGTTCTCGAAATTTGCAAACAGGGATTACGAGAATGCGTAAGATTGCAGTTCGAAGCAGACACCTGGACTTGTTTCTTTTTGGAAAATTTCCTGCAATTTGTGGGCTCTCTTTCTGAGAACAAAAATCCGACGAGCATTCATTTATAAACTCTTTTCTTGTGATCTATTAATACCAAAAAAAATAAAATAAACATTTCAAGATTTATTCCGCCATAATAAAGCTTGTGGCCAGCATAAAGTTGATGACAGCTGTCCGTCGCGGAAAATTAACAATATTTGTCATGAATAAAGACCAATGGAGTACGTAAATGCAGCCGCAGGGGATTTAAAAATAGGGATACTTTGTTCTTGAAAAAAGGCACTTTTGTGTGCCATATAGGAAATATTCAGAACTGGTTTGGTGCAATCTCAAAATGATTAAAGTATATTTTTTTCCTAAACCTTCATTTCTTATAGTCCCACACATAACTTCAGATCAATGTACGTCACGAAGTCGCACAATTAAACTCTCAAAAAGGCACTTTTCATTTTTAAATGAATCCATAATTCTCTAATGCTTAGTAAATATCTTTGATAACTATAGATAATTTGAAGTAGGAAGGCCAGATAATGATTATACTAAGCAACCATTTAGAAAAAAAAAGTGCAAGTGTGCAAAACAGCCAGTTATAAACTTTAGAAGCTGCCATTATTTATACTGAAAGCTTTCACTAAAAAGCTGAAGTCTAGAATTATGATTGTTTAATAATTATCAAATATAACACCCACTTTATGGGATATGGTGATCTAGTTTGAAAAACGTGCAGTAGATGAAAATTTCACAAATCTTGCTTGTTCCTTGATGGCAATCCCTGCTAGTTCTGCTGGAGTTGAGAATCTGTTCAAATTTCTCATTGGTGCATAACAAATTCAGAAACAGTTTAGGTTTAGAAACCGCATTAAAACTTGTCTTTTGTTATGACTACTTCGGAAAAAAAATGTATATTTGATTTTGAATGGTGATAAACTTATAAATAAATTGTACTTTGGTTAACATTTAATTGTAATTGTTATCTATTGTATGCTGGTAATTACTTTTATGTCATTTATTGAGTGTCTTCCAGTTTCTGCCACAAATGTGGCAGAAAAGGGTTTTTGCCATGCCGGTTTTAACCGGTTTCTACTAGTGGTTTTAACCACCTTAGCAGAAACTTGTCACATTTGGGGCAAAGGGGGTAAAAAGGGCTGCCAATTGCTGAAAGGTTGTCGGCGCCGTGCTTTTAAAAGAATGGTAGTGCGGGGCACTACAAAGAAATGCTTTTGACAAACGCAAGGTTGTAGCCAGAAAAAAAAAAAAAGGATGAAAGGCTGAAATTCTGAAAAATAGGCTGAAATTTTATACATCACCTATTTAATGTAAGGGGTAATTTTACTAACCGGGAATATTTTTGTATGGGGTCCACATAAAAATCAAAAATTTTTATTTAATTTGATTTAATGTTCTGAAAATGTAAAATTCTGTCCCTTATAGAACTTTGTGATTTATTGTACATGTCTATGATCAATATTTAAGGAATAAAAGACTAGGTCAGTGTGTTTGGGACACTCTGTATATACTGGCAGATAATATATATTTTTTTTAATTAGTAGAAGATTTAGATGTATATTTTAAGAAATCTTTCCTTATGACTTATATTAAATTTGTATGTAAGTTGTGCAATATCCAAAAACTTGCAAGTGGCCACTTAAAATTTCATAATCAGTGGCCACTGGCCACCTGCAAATTTTCTGAATTTTGACCTCTAGTGCATCATTGATTTCCCACGACCAACAACTTTGTCGATTTTTAGGCATGTTCAGTTTTTATCGCTGTTTTATACCTAATGCCACTCATATGCTTGCTCCTTTGATACAGTTTTTAGAAGGCCACAAAAATAAGAAAAATCAAATCTCGTTCTCCTGTTTGCACTTCGAATGAACAACTTCAATGGAACGCGGATGCGGAAAAAGCCTTTATAAATGCGAAAGATGCAATTGCTAAAGCTACTTTATTGAGACATCCGATTCTTGGTGCACAGCTAAGCATATGGGTAGATGCTTCACATGTAGCTGTTAGAGGAGCAGTAATGCAACTTTCCGGAGAACACTGGGAACCCCTAGTCTTTTTCTCCATGAAAATGAATAAAAGTCAACAGAAATGGTCAACATACCATCGAGAACTATTCTCCATTTATAGTACTACAAAAAAATTCAAACATTTGTTAGAAGGAAGAATTTTTCAAATATACACGGATCAAAAGCCATTGATATATGCTTTTTAGCAAAATCCACATAAATGCTCACCGAGGCAGCTACATCATCTAAATTTCATATCTCAGTATTCTACAGACATTCGTCATGTGCAAGGTTCTAAAATCATTGTTTCAGACACTCTTTCGAGAGTCGAAATTGATTCTGTCACAAAATCACCTATGTGAAATTTCAAAAAGCTTGAAGAAGCACAATACAACGATTCAGGGGTAAAGGCTTGCCTGAACAGTAAAACATCATCTCTAAAGCTAGAACGGCAACCTAGTCATATATCCGACTGTCACCTGTTGTGTGATGTATCAACTGGATTTTCTCGACCATTCATACCGAGTTCATTCCGTAGGATCATTTTCGAACATCTCCACAATCTTTCTCATCCCGGGATAATAGCAACCGTGAAAGCCATTTCTTCATGTTATGTTTGGCCAAACATGAAGCAAAAAATAAAGAAATGGGTTAGATCGTGCCAGCAATGTGAACGCTCCAAGATTCAAAGACATACAAAAGCACCGCTGGGTACATTTTCTACACCTGACACACGATTCTTGCAAATTCATATAGATATCGTGGGTCCACTATCCCCATCTGATTGTTACAGGTATATTTTAACCTTAATAGATGATTTTACGAGATGGCCTGAAGCTATTCCCATCCCGGACATGCCCGAACTAAAGGAAACAAAAAAAGTCGCGTCCGGGTAGCCAATGAGGTGGCTGAAGGTTGACGAAGAAAAAATTAAAAAAACTTTTAACTGCGCTAAATACAAATAAATTTTATTCACAGCCATTTTTTTTTAAATGTACAAAAAGAACTACTTATTTAACAGAACACACAATTTTTATTCGCGTTGCCACAGTCACTCTGTTAATTTAAAAGTATGTTTTTCTTTTACCCCGCTATGGTAGAAATGCTTTTAATACAGGGTTGCCACAGGCTACAAATACTGCTGAGCTTAGTTATATAGAGGTCAAAATTCAGAAAATTTGCAGGTGGCCACTGAGCTTGAAATTCTAAGTGGCCTCTTGCATGTTTTTAAATACTGCACAATGTACATACAAGTTTAATTAACATGTGCAGCTTGTATAAGTAATAAGGAAAGATTTCTCAAACTATATATATAAATCTTCTGATAATTAAAAAAAAAAAAAAACCTGCTAGTATATACTGGGCGTCCCAAAAACACTGACCTAGACTTTTATTCCTTAAATATTGATCATTTAAGGAATGTACAATAAGGTGGAGCCCACCCACATGTACAATAAGGTGGAGTGAAAATGGCAAAAAAAAAAAAATTTTTTTTTTTTTCATTTTAATATTTCCCGACTCAACAAATGGTGCTGTTTGGCAAAAAAAGTCACAGAAAAAAAACTTCTAGTACGAAGTTCACATATTTTTCACGTCTTAAAATAATGTTCCTATGTTTCGTCTTTCTAAATCAAAATTTTGTATTCCGTATTAATTTCTCTCTCCACTTAGCTTTTCTGCTTGATAAGTGCACGTTTGTTTTTTGTGCGCGTTTGCGGTTTTTATTCTAAATTAATTTTGCTTTAGCATTTGCTATGTAACTTCTTGGTGCTTGTCGGTCGTCCGTCTTTGCTTTCTCACGGGGTTGTAGGCTTATGTTTTGGCGAACGACCAATTCAGGCACTTCTGTCTTTGGAATATTTATTTAATCCGTTTGTTTCAAATTTTTGTATTTATTACGCCTACCAGACAGTTGTTGTCACGTGGGGCTGTCGCTTATGAGCACTCATATTTTACTCGCCAACCTGTAAAGAGCTGGCAGTTTTGTAAGAAGTTTGCAGGACACTTCTTGATAGCTCTCCGTCAGAGGAGGTTGTGTTCGTTTTTTTATGGAACTCCAGCACGCCGTGTGGCCGGAATGATTAGATATGTTCCTGGTGTTATTCCTTGACTAAAGCAATATACTGTACGTAATTGAAGTTGTTTCCTTTAAGACTGTCGTAAATAATACGTCGTGTCGTCGTACGTAATTGAAGTTGTTTCCTTTAAGAGCTTTGTCGAAATATCACCAAATTTGACGTAAAAAAAATAATCACACTTTTGGTATAACTTAAAAACTGTTTACTGTAGAATTTTGGGACCTTGTATTTAGAAATAGTAACATACAATTGTGCATTTTTTTATAGCAAACGACTGAGTAATTTATTTACAGGGTCAACCAAAAGACTTTCAATACCTTAAGGTCTGTGGATACCTTCAATTCATTAAAAGTCTGTGATGAATCATTATATTTCGGCTATGACCAAAATCTCACTATCTCAATCTTGTTGGCTTTTTGCAAAATATTGCCCAATTAGGTGCCAAAAACGAATCTTTCAAATTGAACTCATCTTGCTGATATCTCAACTATTTGGCTCGCAGTTGCTAACCCTCACTGTTATTGTAGCATTTTATCCCTTTCAAGCAAAAACGCTCGTAGAAGTGCACCAAAAATATTTATGATTTAACATTCAAGGAAGTCATGTGGTGTCCACATGAAATTTTATTCTTCCGATCTTTAAAGAGTCTGGCGACAATTGCCACCCACTGAAAGTGTCTGGCAGTATTGATTCAAAATTTGTAACAGTATTCTGTTAGGAATTGGCCGTCGGCCCAAGCTAGCAATTATGCATACGTTTACTGCACGTACTAACACTACTTTATGATATACGCTTTGAGAATGAGAAAATAAGTAAGGTCTGGGGGCCCTGGGATCTTGATCTATAAGTTAAATTGTTTAAAGTTACTCTAACAGATTAAAAAATGAAAAATAAAAACATGAAATGCTTCTGGAGGATGGGCTCAGTTATCTAAATAAATCATACTGCAATCTATATTGTTGCGTACATCGGCAATGTCTATTGGTAAGCACTGGATAAAAATAAAAAATCTTCACCTTACCTTTTATTCCCGAGACGCGTCGTCGACCGGCAGTAGAGTTAGCGTTTCAAGGATTACTTCAACGTTTTAATTACACACATTTTAATTATCCTATATACAAAAATTTACATGCAAGTTAAGAATAAAGGAAACATCACGTCTTATCTGGATTACATCGAAGTTCAGTCTGAAAAGAAAATAAAAAGAGTTAGAGTTCTAGATTGTCCAGCGACCTCTAGTGGTGAGGCAGTCATGAGGCCCGGCAAGGGATAGTGTGAAATTCACGTAACACTCCCACCTTGAGTATGAAAGTTTACCGACATACTCAAAATAGGCGAATTCACACTCCAAGTTTAGCTGATTTCAATTTTCGTCTAAATCTGGAAGTAGGCAAAGTCTGGGGATCTTCAAGTTCTAAAGGGCATAGACGTTGACATGGTCGCAATAATTCACCATTTGCAGTTTTTAACTTTGTCACTCTAGAATGTCCGTCCTTACCTGGATAAAGTTTCAGAATTTTGGCTATAGGCCAATCGATTCGTTTGGTGTTATCATCTTTTATCAGCACGATGTCTCCTTTCTTG
Organism: Cheiracanthium punctorium; assembly: GCA_038373885.1. Taxonomy (NCBI): domain Eukaryota; kingdom Metazoa; phylum Arthropoda; class Arachnida; order Araneae; family Cheiracanthiidae; genus Cheiracanthium; species Cheiracanthium punctorium. The sequence goes on along the minus strand of JAWZYV010012405.1, from coordinate 56,436 downwards.
ATGCAGAAGTTTAGTCGTTTTATCTTACTAAATTCTCTTAGTGTTCCTAAGTACTCATTTCTGAATCTTCTTCTCAAGTCGTCTCTTAACTTCTGCCTGTACACAAACCTTTTCTTCATTCTAGTGGAATCAATCGAGTCTAAGTCAGGTACGCCTGATTCCCGAATCTCTTTGATGAACATATCTGGAGTCAATGCTACTAAATCATTCGAATCTTCGGAAATGTATGTTAAAGGTCGTGAGTCAATTAAACTCTCAGCATCACACAAAATTGTGTTTAATTCTTCGTAATGTACGCAAGATTTTCCTAGGACTTTTTTAAGCGTAGTTTTCAAGATTCCTGTTAACCTTTCCCAAAAGCCGCCCCACCATGGAGCCGATGGAGGGCTGAACTTCCATTCGATCTTCCTTAACGCCAAGTATTCTTGAATATTTTGCCAATTAAGGGAATTCAGCTCTTTATTAGCTCCAACCAAATTGGTTCCATTATTGCTGTAGATGGTATGAGGTCTTCCTCTTCTGGCAATAAATCTTCTCAAAGTTTGAATGAAGTCGTCCGTCGAAAGCGAAGTTGTCAGCTCCAGTCGAAAGCGAAGTTGTCAGCGCGGTACACAGCGCAAGTGTAGAGGACTACCCAGCATTTCCTTCCGTCTTTCAGGTACAAAGGTCCACATAGGTCTACTCCGACTACTTCAAAGATTCTTGCATCCCTGACTCTGTCTTCGGGAAGAGGGGCATTCGGAATTTCTACGGGTTTTGCTGCAAACTTTTTACAAGTCAAACATTTCTTTAATACTTTCCGTACTGTTTTTCTGCATTTAAGTACCCAAAACTGTTCACGTAATGTTGACATAAGTGTTTGTATTCCAGCATGACTCAATTCTTGATGTTTGTGAAATATTAATCTATTAGTAACATTGTGTTCGGAAGGCAGTAAAATTGGATATCTAAAAGTTCTTAGATCTTTTCTCATAGCAATACGGGTTCGAACGCGAATTAATCCTTTATCATCAATCGACGTCTGTATTGAAGGAAAGTTTTGATTAGATGGATCCGGAAAACTCCGGTTTTGAACATACTTTAGAATAACAAGTTCGGCATGTTTAAGTTCTTGTGCAGTTAAATTTCTGAATATTCTGTGGCTTTTATCAATTTTTGCATTTTCGTAAAATCTAAATATCCAAGCTGTAATTTTAATCATTTTCTGATAACAAGAAGTGTTCTCATATAGATTCAATTTTTCTGAAGTTACATTAACAGCGGTTATTACTGATTTTCTTCTTTCTGAGTTAACTATTTCGGGATCGGGAAAACACTCTTCTTTCGGCCAAAATTCTAGAGGATCTCTTAACCAATTTGGTCCCTCCCACCATCGGGACTGCGCAAGAGTTTTCGCAGAACACCCTCGTGAAGGTAAATCTGCTGGGTTGAGAACCCCAGGTAAATGATTCCAATCATCTGGATTGCTCAGTGCTCTAATTTCTGAAACCCAATTATACACGAACGTAGCCCAATTCCATCGTTTTTTATCCAGTGAAGTACGTTCATGGAATCAGACCAAAAATATGTTTTCAAGTTTTCTAATTGCAGTTGCTTGATAACTGTTGCTGCTAATCGTGCTCCGATAACGCACGATAACAATTCAAGCCTAGGAATTGATGCACTTTTCAATGGAGCTATTCTATTTTTAGCCTGAATTAATTGACACGTTATTCGATTGTTAAAATCAGTCATAAGAAAAATGCAAGTAGCATAGCATACCTTTGACGCATCGCAAAATATGTGAATACTATTTTCACCTTCAATCAGATTATGTTGAGAAAGCATGTGAGGAATTTTTATTTCTTTCAGTATTTTAAGTTGGTCTTTCCATTTTTCAAATTTTTCTCTCATTTCTTTGGGCAATTCGGCATCCCAAGTTAGTTTCATCTTCCAACTATCTTGAAGTAAAAGTTTGGGTATTAAGGAGACTGGAACAGTGTACCCAATCGGGTCAAAGATTTTGTTCACAGTCTATAAGACAAGCCTCTTTGATACATGTTTTGTATCTTTCGCATCATCGATTTCCATCAAACTAATAGTATCGTCACTTTTATTCCACATTAATCCTAAAATGGGAATATTAGGATTTGAATGTTCTACAGAATTTTGATTAGCTTTCTCTATAAAATTATTGTCAAACACGTTCTTTCCTAAAATTGAATTGAATTGCCAACCTCGCAGATCGAACTGAGCAGACGCTAAGTTCATTTTAGACTCTTATAAACCTTTCTAATTCTTGCTCGGACTCTACATTTGTTACACAGTTATCGACATAGAAACTGTACCTTAATTTTTCAGCTGTTTCTTTCAGTGGTTCTTCTACTCCATTTAATAAATGTGTGAGCGTGGCTGCTAGCAAAAATGGACTGGCATTTATGCCAAAGACAACTCGGCAGTGCTTGTATATTTGTAACCGAGTACAATCCCCGTTCTCCCACCAGAGAAATTTCAAAAAATCCCTGTCTTTCTCTTTTGGACTTATTTGTAGGAAAGCTTTTCTGATGTCGGCACTCACTCCGATTTTCCCTTTTCGGAACCTGTGTAGGACAGAGGGGATGAGTTCAATTAAATTTGGGCCTTTTGCAAGGCAATCATTTAATGAAACTGAATGCTTCTGTTTCGCAGATCCATCAAATATGGGGCGGATTTTCGTAGTTGCGTTTTGCCTCAAGACAGCCCTGTGTGGCAAATAATGACCGGCACTCGCATCATCGGCACTAGATATCTTTTCTATTATTCACTCATTTTCCCACTTCTGTAATACATTCTGATAGGCTTCCAAATTTCCATTAGTCTTCAAATTGTTAATAGTTGACTTAAGTCTTTTTTCAGCTAACTCACGATTAGAGGGCAGAGGAGGGTGATTATCAACCCATGGTAAGGAAACTACGTATCGACCATTCATCTCTCTATCGACAGTTGCGTTAAACAAGTCTAACGTTTCTTGATTTAAATCATCCGCCTTTTTACTCTCAATGGGACATTTAATACCAAGCAAGTCAAGTTCCCATAGATCTTTTATCTTTTCACTTTTAAGGTGTAACGAAATCGCAAGTAAAGATGCATTGTTAGATTTCGCGGGTTGAGGTATTTTTCCCATTAAAGTCCATCCCAAGTGAGTTTCAATCGCAACTGGACCACTTGATAATAATTTAAAGTTTCCAGTTAGAAGCCTTCCACAAACATCAGCTCCCAAAAGTAAGTAAATATTTTCGCTGATCGAATGTTTAACTACTGTAGAATTTTCATAATCGGCAAAGTGAATACCATAGTGCTTCGCTTCTTTAATCCACGGTCCATCTTTAATTTTGGGTATTTCTGCGCATATTTTCTCTTGATCAAATACTTCAAAGTTGCAGGAATAATTCCTGTCTAAGCTACTTAAAAATATTTTGTAGCGTTTATGTGTTTGTATATTTTCTAGTCCCCCAAATAGACTGTGATTTAATTTTTCCTGGCCCACAGCTATATATCCAATTTTTCTTATTACGTCTTTAGAAATGTACAATCTTTGTGACCCAGTGTCGCACAGGGCACACAAAACTTCGTGACACGAGGTTTTATTCGCCAAATTTTGCTCTTTTTTTACAGTGTTCTCGCCTGATGTATTTTCGTGATTATCAACTTTGTCGCACATTATTTCATGATGGGGGCCGTCACATTTTTTACATGTTATTAAACTTCTGCACATTTTTTGGGTATGGAATCTCTTTAAGCAGGAGTAGCAAAATCCATGCTTAAAAAGAAACTCCCTTTTATCGTTCATCGAATAATTTTTAAATCTTTTGCTCTCTTTCAAATTAAAGTGCAATTTCTCTTTGCAACAAGCGCACTTACGATAAGCTTTACTGTCATTAAATAACTCAGATGCAGACCATATGTCTCGATTTTTCAGATTGTTTTTCTTTCCGAGCTGATTCAGAGGTGCATCGAGGGAACGAGTAGTGGCGCCTGTTGCTCTGTAAGTAGTGGAATAGTGAGCTGTGTGTTTATCGTTATCGGGGAATGAGTCTCGATTAAATATTGCATTTTTTCTCTGCTATCTACTTCTTGTTTCATGATTTTAAGTATCTGGGTCACGTTGAAATTTTCATCGGATTCACAGTGCTTCATAATTTCTAGTACAATGTCTTGGGGTAGTAATTTAATTAATATTGGACACAATAATGATCCGTATGTTTCCGGATTTACCCCTAATGCTCCTAAATTTCTAATTTCAGTTTGGCATGTATCGAATATCTTTCTAAGCAGATGAATGTCCGAAGACTTTCTAACCGGCGTTAAAGTTAAGAGCTTGTTTAAGTGGGAATTTATTACTAGCGTTTTATTTCCAAATCTTTGTTTTAACAAATCTATTGCCGCTTGATTGTTATCATTAGTTAACGTAAACCCTTGTATCGCATTATAAGCAGTTCCGGACAAATATGTTTTCAAATAATTAAATTTCTTTATATTCGTTATATCATCGTTCTTGTGAATGACGGATTCAAACTGATCCCAAAATCTTTACCAATCACTCGGATTGACAGTAAATTTCTCAATTGTTAACGTGGGAAGTTTGATAGATGATTGTTCTGTAATTTTTCTTGCTGATAAATTACTTTTTTGTTCAGAACTATTTTGCATTACTTCGTGTTTCGGTTTACATTTTTCTAACGCTCGGTTTACTCTACATTTAGAAATGACTAAGCTTTCTAAATATTCGTCACACTTTATAATTTCTTCCTCAATGTCCTCAACTTTCTTTATTCCGTCTAGAATCTCTTTATCAATTTCCTTTAAACATAGCTGTTCAAACAACTCTTCTAATTGCGCTTGTTCTGAATTCGATTCAAGAATTTTTGTTTGGACTTTAGAGATAAGTTTCGTAGTTAACGCTCTTAATGTAGAACGCTTCTGTTTAGCAATTTCCATCTTATTAAAATTATGGAATCAAAAATATAGAATCAATTAAATTAATTTTTCTTATCTCTTCACACTTAATGTCATACAAGGAGAGTTGCGTTAGTTTTTCACTTTAAATGACAACAAACAAATTACTCTACACTATCTCTGCTGGCGGTCCCTGTTGTTGGGGGGTAGCAGTGCCTGGTACTTTCAAATTTAACTTCCATTTAATTTTTACTGTAAATTTTTATGTCAATTTTGAATCAGAGGTATTGCGTGGATCAAAAATGAAGACAAGTTCTTGAATGACAAACAGTTTATTTATGAAGAACAAAAAATTCATCCAGTCATAAGACAGAAATACAAGAAAAACATTTGTTTCAAAATTTACCAGCATGAGCAGGGCAGCCAGAAAGAGAAAAAAAAATTTCTATTTTACTTGCACAGCTCACCATTTACTGGTCACTAAAAATGGCTTCTACCAGTCTCAAAAACAGGTCATCACAAGAGCTTCCACAAAAAAAACATAACAAGGCCCAGCCTTTCATTTGCCTTTTTCAGGCCTACCACAACACATCTGCACTGGGTTCTTAACTGAACTGTACTGCACTGCACTGCAAGACAACCAAAACTAACACTCCTTTTATACTACCCTGCCCATGCTTCACAAGCTCAAATTTGCATACTTTCCAAACCTGGAAAGAAAATTAAAGTCATTTCTGGTTTTATTTAGATGAGGTGACACATCAAAGATGATGTCACAGCTTTCAGCCAATGGAATAATTTTATTAACATTTAGTTATTATTAAGTGGCAACTAATGGTTTGTTTACATCTACAGTATGTCAGATGGTGAATCAAGTTATTTTAGTATGATAATTTAAGACTATTGTAACTTAATATAATGATTGGAAGTAACTTAGAAGTAGTTTATTTTTACTTTAAATACTACTGCCTTTAATTTAAATGCTGTTTGAAATAAGTCAAACAATTTACAAGACTATTTTAAAAGGTAAATGTTATTCTAGAGCTTTTGTGTATAAAAGAAAACAAGCATATGCATAATAAAATTAAGTCTGTTATATTCCACAACATACCACAAAAGCATTGTTAGGACTTTGGTGAGGATGGTTGGAAAACTTATTGGGGGAGGGAAGGGAAACTTTAGATATTTTACTTTAGGGTTAAGGGAACTTTAAGTTTTAAAAAAAATACTTAGACTTAATGAAAATGAAGTTTTAATATACCATAATTTAGCTAAACAGATAAAATATATTTAGTTTATTTTTACATATTCCAACAAATGCCCCCTTTTTCCAACTCATCCACAACCAATTCCACTAAAAAAAAAAAAAAAACACAAAGAATATTTCTCATATTCAACCAAACAGGCATTTACAAAAGTAATTAAACTTTTCACCAGTTAATGCTTTTGTAAAAACATCAGCAACATTGATTTTTCCAGAAACAAATTGTAAATTGATTTCATCTAAATAGTCTGACAAAATGATATCTTGTGTCGATATACTTGGTACGATTATTCTCAATTTTACTTTTAGCAAAACATATAGCACTCTGATTACCACAAAATACGTTTGGCTTTTCATTATTAATCTTTAAAAATTCAAAATTATCAAGTAATCTACGTAACCAGATCAGTTCTTTAATACAGTCAGATAAGGAGACATACTCTGCCTCCATGCTCGAAAGAGCAGTACATTTTTGCTTCGAACTATTCCATATCACAGGTACATTACTACAAAAATTACATATCCAGAAATGGATTTCCTGTCCACAATGTTTGATGCCCAACTTGCATCTACATGGACATTTAAGTTGCAATCTGATACACGGCTAAGGTTAATAGAAAAGTGTTTAGTATTTATAACGTATTGAAGGACTTGACATAAATTTTTCCAGTGGGAATAAGATGGATTTGAAGAAAACTGAGCTAATACAATAACTGCAAATTGAATATCAGGACGAGTGCGAGTAGCAAGAAAAAGTAAAGACCCTATTAATTCTCTATAAGGCACATTTACTGCCTCTTCACCTTTAGCTGTTACATTTAATGTAGTTCCAAGTGTTAAGGGCAATTTACAATGGATGGTAGGCACCTGGAAGTTTTCTACAAGTTTGTCAATATACTTTTCCTGGTGCATGTAAAACTTGCTATCTTTTTCTACAAACTGCACTCCCAAGAAAGATTCTATTTTCCCCAAGTTTTTAATCTCATATTTGCTTTATATTAATGTAATAGTCTTTTCCAAAACGTCTAAATTTTTGGCAAAAATTGCTAAATCATCCACGTAAACTAGAACTATGACAGATTTATCCAATGTATAAACACAATTACAATCATTAATTTTACTAAAACCTAGATCCAAAAAAGTTTTATTCAATTCATCAAACCATTCTCTCCCTGCTTGGTGGAGGCCATATAAGGCTCTCTCTAGTTTCCAAACAAAATTCTTATCAACAACCTCAAAACCTTCAGGCTGCTCAACAAAAATCTCTTCCTGCAAGCTAGCATAGAGGTATGCCCCCTTAACGTCTAAATGCCTGGTTAAACATCCCTTAGAGACCACTAAGACAGCAAATAAATATCTTATCAAAGAAAAAGAAACTACTGGTGAGTAGGTATCAAAATAATCTATCCCCTCAACTTGTCGGTAGCCTTGTGCCAACAGCCGGGCCTTAAACTTTTTAATCTTTTTAGAAGCATCTTCTTTAAGGGTAAATACCCATCTTGTACCTAATACCTTTTTACCTTTGGGATGAGGGACCAACCTATACACGCCCCTATCCTCCATGACTTTTAATTCCTCTAACATGGCTTTCCTCCAGTTGTCTTTTTCTAGCAGTTTTTGCGACTGTTTATAACTGTTGGGAATTTTAGTTTCAACACAAAAAATTTCTCCTACTGACCGGTCCCCCTCTTTTTCTACAGCAGGTACTTCATGCTCCGATTCCTGTTCGTCCTGTCTTTCCTCAGAAGGCCCAGAGCTTGTTACAGCTCGAAAACTAAATTTACTTTTGTCAAAAAAAATATCTTTACTTCTACAGTACTCTTCAACCTCTCTCAGGCTCCTTAGCCTTACACCCTTCTCAGGATGGTAATATACATCAACATGCCCAGCAGTTTTACCCGTCTGACGTATCTTTTCAACCCTCTCCCAACTTGTTGGAGGGCTAACAGAAGGAGATTCATCTCCAGAATCCTCGTCTTGAGGGGGAGGTTCCTCATCAGTTTTACTTCCATCATACAATTCAAAAGTTACATGTTGCTTACTTTTATTTTCACTTGAAGGGCCAGAACCCAAGTGCTGAAAATTTTCTACAATTTGTACATGCTTTGTCTCTATCACCTCAGTGGTGCCAGGTAACCAAATTCTATATCCCTTTGTCCCCATGGCATAGCCCACTAAATAGCCTTTTGATGCTCTTCTATCCAACTTACTCCTATTCTGCTGGGGCAAATGTACAAAAGCTTCACTCCCAATGGCTCTAAGGTGCCTAACCGAAAAACTCTTGTTTTACCAAAGGTTTAGCGGAGCCTTTCCATTTAGTTTCTTATGTGGAAAGCGGTTACGGAGGTAAACTAAAGCATTGGCAAATTCAGCCCAGAGGCTTTCGGGTAAATTAGATGAAAACAATAAGGCTCTCACGCCTTCCAAAAGAGTTTTATTGAAACGTTCGGCAACGCCATTCATCTGTGGAGTGTAGGGATTAGTTTGTTCATGAATGATTCCCTCTTTAGAAAAAAATTCTTTAAAATTATTATTGCAGAACTCTCCACCACAATCAGTCCTTACTCTTTTAACCAAATGGCCCGTTTGTTTCTCATTCATAGTTTTAAATAATTTAAACTGATCAAAGACAAGATCCTTATTTTTCAGCATGTAAACAAAAGTGTAACAAGAGAAATCATCAACAATAACAAATATATACCTTGCCCCACCAAGGGAAGGGACCCGGGAAGGACCCCACAAATCCATATGAATTAATTCTAATACATTTTGGGTTCTAATTTCTTCCTGTTCTCGACAAGCCTTTTTAGTGCTTTTAGCAAAACTACAGGCTTCACAGTTACCTACTTCCCCCTTTAGATTGTCTAGGCCATATACATGTTCAGATCTAGAAAATTCTTTAAGAGATTTCACATTAAAATGGCCAAATCTCATATGCCATTTAAAAACATTATTGCTTAAAATACAGGTCCTAGCCTTAATTTCATTGTCATCATCAAAATTACAATATACATTACAACTATAAAATCTGTTCTTATTTATACAAGTTAAAATTTCATCATTATTTTCATTAAAAACTGTAGCTTTAGTTTTATTAAACAGAACATTATAATTTTTATCACATAGAAACTTGACAGATATTAAATTTCTGCATAAACCGGGAGCATAATATACTTTATCAAGATTTAAAATGTTACCTGAATCTAATCTTAAAGAGATACTGCCAGTACCCTTGATGGCCATAGTCCCTCTTGCCATGGCTGCCTTGCCCTCAGTGTTCTGGAAGGTCTTGAAGACTCGACGATTATTGCAGAAACAGTCAGTCGCGGCACTATCCAAGCTCCACTGCATAGGAAAACACTCGTTGACGAGAGCAGCGATGTAGGTGGCCTCTGGTTTCTTTCCTCGTCCTCGTGGGGAAGACCTTTTCCTTTGGGGGGATCCTCTTTTGGAACAGTCTCTTATCAGGTGACTTGTCGATCCACAACTGAAACATCTCTTGGCATACCGCACTTTTGGTCTGGACCTCCACTTAGTAGAACTGGAAGGAGATTTAGCACCATCTTGATCTTTATGAAGATAGCTGTCGGACACAAGAGCCTCGCTGTTTCCTTTCGGGAACCTGAATAATTTCCTATCAGCCTCTGCCAATAGTGTCTGTCGCACCTTTTCAATATTAAAGTCACTGTCTGGCAGCTGGTACAATTGAGTAACTATATTCTCAAATTCTTCAGGCAGATTATCTAAAATTTGAAAAACTATTTCATCTTCTGGGACTTCTTTACCAGCCTTTTCCAGGCTTCTAGCATTCTGTACCACCTTTGCAATGTAAGAACTCATAGATTCTGAGGCGTGACATTTTGTGGTGTAAAACTGCTTTCTTAACTGAGCAATTCTTGCTCGGCTGCTAGGTTCATAGACTGCCTTGACTGCAGCCCAAGCTTCTCTAGGGTTTGTACTATCAAACACTACATTCTTGCATTCATCACCAATACTTAAATTATTGCTAGAGCTTTTCTGGCACTTTCATCTATAACACCACTAACAGTAGATTTTTCATCTTTAGCAACTTCAGCTGGTCCCTTTTCACACTCTTCAGAAGTATATTTAAATAAACCAATGCTAGTCAAATACATATCTAAGTTAAACTTCCATAGTCTGTAATTATTTGAAGTAAGTCTCTCAAAACTAAAAGGTAACCTCTGCTCAGCCATATTAAACATGTGAAAAAAATTTTAAATCACTTGGCAAGAAACATCAGGAACAGCTTCTGTAAAAGGATGACAGTCAATAAGATCAGAACCACGCTCTGCTACCATTCTGTTGTGGGGTAGCAGTGCCTGGTACTTTCAAATTTACCTTCCATTTAATTTTTACTGTAAATTTTTATGTCAATTTTGAATCAGAGGTATTGCGTGGATCAAAAATGAAGACAAGTTCTTGAATGACAAACAGTTTATTTATGAAGAACAAAAAGTTCATCCAGTCATAAGACAGAAATACAAGAAAAACATTTGTTTCAAAATTTACCAGCATGAGCAGGGCAGCCAGAAGGAGAAAAAAAAATTTCTATTTTACTTGCACAGCTCACCATTTACTGGTCACTAAAAATGGCTTCTACCAGTCTCAAAAACAGGTCATCACAAGAGCTTCCACAAAAAAAACATAACAAGGCCCAGCCTTTCATTTGCCTTTTTCAGGCCTACCACAACACATCTGCACTGGGTTCTGAACTGAACTGTACTGTACTGCACTGCACTGCAAGACAACCAAAACTAACACTCCTTTTATACTACCCTGCCCATGCTTCACAAGCTCAAATTTGCATACTTTCCAAACCTGGAAAGAAAATTAAAGTCATTTCTGGTTTTATTTAGATGAGGTGACACATCAAAAATGATGTCACAGCTTTCAGCCAATGGAATAATTTTATTAACATTTAGTTATTATTAAGTGGCAACTAATGGTTTGTTTACATCTACAGTATGTCAGATGGTGAATTAAGTTATTTTAGTATGATAATTTAAGACTATTGTAACTTAATATAATGATTGGAAGTAACTTAGAAGTAGTTTATTTTTACTTTAAATACTACTGCCTTTAATTTAAATGCTGTTTGAAATAAGTCAAACAATTTACAAGACTATTTTAAAAGGTAAATGTTATTCTAGAGCTTTTGTGTATAAAAGAAAACAAGCATATGCATAATAAAATTAAGTCTGTTATATTCCACAACATACCACAAAAGCATTGTTAGGACTTTGGTGAGGATGGTTGGAAAACTTATTGGGGGAGGGAAGGGAAACTTTAGATATTTTACTTTAGGGTTAAGGGAACTTTAAGTTTAAAAAAAAATACTTAGACTTAATGAAAATGAAGTTTTAATATACCATAATTTAGCTAAACAGATAAAATATATTTAGTTTATTTTTACATATTCCAACACCTGTTCGGGCGCCAGAAAATTGTCGCGTACATCGGCAATGTCTATTGGTAAGGACTGGATAAAAATAAAAAATCTTCACCTTACCTTTTATTCCCGAGACGCGTCGTCGACCGGCAGTAGAGTTAGGGTTTCAAGGATTACTTCAACGTTTTAATTACACACATTTTAATTATCCTATATACAAAAATTTACATGCAAGTTAAGAATAAAGGAAACATCACGTCTTATCTGGATTACATCGAGGTTCAATCTGAAAAGAAAATAAAAAGAGTTAGAGTTCTAGATTGTCCAGCGACCTCTAGTGGTGAGGCAGTCATGAGGCCCCGGCAAGGGATAGTGTGAAATTCACGTAACGTATATAAATAAAGCAATGTGTAAACTGTCTGTTTGTCTGTGCTCGCATAGCTCCGAAACGGGTCATCGTAGACCTACCAAATTTTGTACAGGAAGTCTCCAAGACGGGTCTCGACACACCTCGAAGCAATTTTTTTGAAATTCGAATTAGAAAATGTTTCATTTTATGTTTTGTCCGATTTTTAGCGATTTTTCTTGCATAATACATAATAACACCGGTAATTGCACTCGCAAGAAAACGATATTTACATCCTCTTATAGAGGAGAAAATTTTCTTTTAAAAACTGTTTGTTCGGACTGTGTAACATAATTTGCAGATTTTTGGGAATTTTTCAAATAAAATGAAATTTAACACTGACTTTCATAAAATATTTTTAAAACTTCTGCATCTTGAATTCTATCTGTCATAACTTTTTTATATTTCGGCAAAAGACGGAGCATACAATTCGCCCACTTTTAAAAGAAGAACGGAGAGAAAATATAAATTAGGAGAATTTTTATGAATTTTTAAGTAAAGAAGGATTTTCATTTCAATAGCAGCTGCTTACAAATTTCGGTTTTATATCTTGCGGTTTGGTTGTCCTGGATACAGTAACAATGATTAAAATTGCCAGTTGAAAAAAAATAAAATTACTTTAAAATAACTGGTTTTTTGCATGGGAAATGTGCGTCATTTTGGTGTCACGAGTTTAAAACCCCTTTCGAAACTCAATCAGAAAACGGATACACAAGTAAAACATACGCAACGCATGAAATAATTCCATATTTTATTTTACATTGCCAGAAAAAGAATTGAATGTTGCTTTTTCACCAGTGAATTATCCAGCATTATTTTCAATTGAGATTTTAAACGGGACACGTTTTCGAATCGCAAGAAATATTTTGCTGTGCTAAACAGGGCCTGATTATGACAAACAGGGACACTGGGCATTGATGAATTTGGGGGCCTCCATCTATGAAATTTGTTTTATTTTTCATAAAATTTTGTTATAAAAAAGAAAATTTCAGATTAACATTTCAAATTGGGGCCATTTCGAGCCTGGGCACTGGACAAAGTCGCGATTTGCCCGTGAGATAATAGGGCCTTGGTACTAAATACGCCAATCGAACAAGAATTATGCATACAAATGTATGGAGAGCTGTTTTAGTGCCAACCATAAAGTGAAATGATTATCGTTTATACTAATGCGTAAATTAAAAGTCACCAAACAATAAAAGACTACATTCGTGGCAAATATCTAAGCCGTTTCTTTAAATTAACGATTGAAAAACAAAAATATATTGTATTGGTATCAGTAAAAGATAGTATAAGTAATAGTTAGTAGATATGCTAGGGCAATATTGATCAAAGCACAATATACCGCATTAATAAATATTTCGTGAAACTAAGTGTTCTATTCCTTTTTCAACAACCATCTTACATCACAGCTAACTAAACATTAAGTAATTCTACGTCGTGTTAATATATCTCGCGGTAGTTTCAATAGAAAAGACTGTAACAGAACTTTTTTTTTTCTTGGAGTTCTGTTTTGTCACAAGTAGTTATGATCACATTTTGGGAAAATGTTCTCTTCTTCCCTTGCGAAGAGCGGGTACACAACTATTTAACTATAAAATAAAATGGTTCTCCATATCATGTAGTATCTAAGGTGGTATAACTTAAATCTAAAAAAGAGTATGATGTAGAAATGAGATATTTTGAAAGTTAGGAATTTTCGCTGCATACCGTCACGCTTTTCTTTTTTTGATCGCGAATGACACTGACATAGTTTTTGTGTCATAATATTAACAATGGTCTCAGGTCAGTACTTATACTAACTTTACAAATCTGTACGAATAACTAATGAGTAACTTTATGCCAAGAGTCAAATCATTTTGCTTATTTTTAGATTCCAAATCACTGGAATCAATTCGAATTATAGATGTAAGAAAAGGTTTTGCTCCCTACCGTGTGGAGAACGGGTACGCAGCTAGTAAATAAATAAATAAGTAAATAGGACACTGAACATGGTAGATGGTGAAGTGTTAAGGTCCCTTGTTCGGGCCTACCGTGCAGCTGTCAATCAAACAGTCAGCAGTTTTTTTCAGTTTCCTACAGATAGAACGTGAATATGCGTTAATCATACGGGATGTTAGCAGTGGCATAGCGTAGGTGGGGCAGTTGGGGTGCTCGCCCCGTGGAGAAAATTTTGGAAGCGGCAAAACCCCCACCGATATGACTTATTTTATAGAGATTAAAATGTCATTTTTAAATAACACCCAAAGCCTGAAACAAACATTTTTCGGAGCCGAATTTGTAATCAGCACCGTCTTAAAAGAATAAGTGCTGAGTCTGGACCTCTGGAGCCTTTCTTCTCTGTCCCTCCCAGGCTTTAAACTTTTCTCTCTTCTGTCATGCTAACTGTGAAGTCTCGGTAATAGATTCCATTCTGGTAAGTTTGTTTCTATTTATTTTTAAGATCAATTCTTAATGAGGTATAATTAAACTTTTTTAAATTGTTTAGGAAAAAAATTAACTAAGATTTTGACCTATGGGACGGACTATTGTCAGACATTAAAAACTACTGAAAATATTCACAATTACTAATGAAAAATCTCATTGGGGGTTTGCATCTCTGATCCATTGTAATTTAGAAAGTTGTCGTTTTCTTTTTTTAAGTTAATTTTTTGAAGTAAATGAAATGAGAATGTTTATTTATGTATTTTTATTTTTTTAACAGACATGTGGAAATCTAATTGTCCGAACCTAAATGATGTGATGTCAAAAGCTAAGGATGACAAAGCATTTACAGATATTGAATTTGTAATTGGAAAGAAGCCATTACAAAAGACATTTCATGCGCATAAAGTAGTTTTAGCATGTGTAAGTGAATATTTTCAAAAGATGTTTTATGGATCATTACCGGAGAAAAAGAACACTATTGAAATTGAAGATGATGATCCTGAAGCTTTTGATATGTTACTCAAGTAAGTGCTCCATAAGTAATTCTTATCAGCCTACAATTTGATAACTGTCACTTTGTTTAAAAAGCTTTTTCTACTTTAGGAGACTATTTCCAAGCTCTATCTAGGTTAAAGAGGGAGGAAGCTACTATCGTTATTATTTTCACCATTTACATGTTTTAAAGCCCAATTTGCATAGTTTTATCACAATTGCTGATAACGTCATTGTAGCGTCAGTTTTCTGGCCGGATGGAGTCGTTCTCCGCCAACTGACATTTTTGTAAAAGTGTAGATTTTGTTATATGAAAAAAATTAATTCCTCCACACTTTGAATTTTGAAGAGCATGAAAAGTAAAATCATTAAGACAGCTTAAATATAGTTATTCATACTTGCCAATCTTTACAATTTCAGCTTAAAGTTTGCGAATATCGAGAGACTTTTTTTTTTTTTTTACAATTTTACTTGAATTTTCCATTTTTTTTATGCTTTTTAATTAATTTTGAAGTTTTTTTATTTTAATAAAATCACGACCTATAATTTGTTTCCCAAAAGTAATCTCCTAAATTTTATGATTTACTTGAATTTTTTTTTTTTTAGATTACTTAATTGGAGATAAAGGTAATCACAAAAATGTGAATGAACCTATGGTATATCAGTAGATTCCCCCCCCTTTTTTTTTCCCAAATTACAAAACGGAATTTTTCATGTATTTGCTGAAATAAAGCATAATGATGTTCTTACACTAAATCAATAGATTCCCCTTTTCCTTTTCTTCTCGATTACAAAACAGAATTTTTTGTGTTTTTGCTGAAATGAAGCATAATGACGTTCTTCCACAACTTTTGAAAAAGGTAGATTTTATTAAATGAAATAATTTGGTACTTTAAAATTCAAATTCCACCACACTCTTATATGTTCCAACACATGAAGAAAGAGTAAAATCATTAAGACAGCTTAAATTTACCTATTCATACTTCCCAATTTGTGTGCTTTCAGTTTGAAGGGTGCACTTTTTCATCGATTTTTACAATTTTACGTAAAACTTTTTACATTTGGCATCTGAATAATAATTTCATAGAAACCAAACATGTGTGTAAAATGCAGTTGCAATTGTTATAATTTCAGGCTTGCTCCACTAAAAAATGAGGTGGCCACCCAAAAAATTCAGGCCATTGCAAAACAGCTTGGAGAAGCTGAAGGGGGGAAAAGATTTTAACATTTTATTTTAGAGATAAACTGAGATAAAATAAATAAAATTAGTTGAGAAAGACAGACTTGGGGGGAAAAAAAGAACCAATTTTAGTTGAGACATACCAAGACATAAAGGAATTTTAATTGAGACAAAAAGGCATTTTGATTGAGACTATGCTGAGACAAACTTGGGTTTCGGCTGTAGCAGCTCTGGGTATTTTAATTCCTGAAGTTTTACACCACATGAAATATTAAGTATTGTTTAAAAACAAATTAATCATTGTTATCAAAGTTTAATAACGGTTTAGTAAGTTGAATGCATTTTTACTAAATGTTCAGTATTCGGCCGAATATTTGGTTTGAACTTTAACCGTATATTCAGTATTTGTTATTTGGCAAAACATGGTATTCGGTGCATCCCTAGATGAAATGCAATTCTGCAAATCTACTCAGTTAATTAATTTTTTTTCAAACAATTTTTCAAGAAGAAATTGCCTTTTTATCTGTGTTCCATATTATACACAGCCCCTAATAATATGTAAATGATACAATATGCCACATATGTAAAGCGGCTTAAGGAGGCGTGTAGCCAGGAAAATTTTGGGGGGGGAATATGAACTTGTATGTGTATAAATAGACGGAATTTTATCACTAATCCAAAAATTTCTTCTTCAAAGCATTCTTTACTATAGCATTACTATCTTTTAAAGCATCATCAGTGTACTCATCATCTGAAATAACATCTTCATCAGGTGGGATGGATAGCAGATCGATTTTAACTGAACCTTCACCACCTTCATCAAAAAATATTTCACATAGTTCTTCGTTTTCTAATTCTTCTAAAAATTGTGACATAAATCTCGATTTCTGTTCTTTGAATTCAAGACTGAATATAAAAACAAAATAGAAATGGAATCAAATGAAAAAAAAAAAAAAAAGTGTAAATGACTGTTTTATATTGTATTATACCAATATTGTGTTTTTGCAACATTTTGTAAGAGAGATAATTGAATACTATTAAAAGTTTTATGCTTACTTGCAGTTGCCATTTTCTTTGAGACATTCCTAACAAAAGTAAATAAAGTTTCTTTAATCAACAAGACAACTTAGGTCTTTAGTGAGAACTTACCTTTTCAAAATTGCTTCATTAAAAAAAAAAAAAGTTTATTATAAATTTTAACATTTATAAAGGTCATCTGACAAGAAGAAAGCTGAAAAAAAGAAAAAAAAAATATTAATGGTTCAAAAATGCAGTGTCAGCAAAAAAATGAGTTAATGCATGATATATATATATATATATTTAATATAAAAGAAACCATGCTATGCTATACTATTGATCTATGCATTTTTTAATTTTTTTTTCTTTCAGTTATATTTATGGCAAAGGTGACAAATTAGAAAGGAAATCGTTCCTGAGTGCCTGGAAGATTTATTCCATAGCAGATAAGTACTTAGTGGATGGACTTGCAAACGATGTTAAACAATTCATTAAATCCTCAAGTATGAAAGAGAAAGACTTTTGGGACTTATGTGAATATCAACTTTATACAGAGGAAATCTTCAAAAAGAAAATGCTTGATTATATCCTAAAAAATGCAAGTCTGATTTTGAAATCTGAGCAATTTCTTTTATTGTCTGAAGACATTATTACAGAAATTTCACAGCTGAATCAATTAAATGTATCTGAGTTTGAACTTTTGCAATCCATCACAAAATGGGGAAATTTGAACTTTCGCTCTGAGGAAAAACCGGAGAAAATGATGTATCTATTACAACATATCAGGTTTTCTAATTTGACTGTCGAAGAATTCCTAAAATTTACTGATAATTTTCCTGATGCAATTGATACTAAAAGTTGTTGGGAAATTTTAAAATACTTAGAGAACAAGGTTTCCTATAAATTGCCCGACTGGTGTTCAACTATTGATATTTCCAGAAAACGTTCTTACTATAGCAATTTATGTATGTATTCAGACGAAGATTATAACCGCTACTATGCTTCATCTCCGACTTATCATCCGTATTTATCTGACGATTTTGACTACTAGAGAAGGATGCTTTTCAGATGCAGTTATACATGTACACTGAAAAGCCGAAACATGATCACCTAGTGATACCATAATCATATGCTGTTCATAACTAATAATTTAAACAGGAAATCATTTACATTAATAAATAAAAAGTATTCAATATGTTGAATTTTGTATGTGGAAATCTATTTATGAGATCCAAAAATAAAATGCAACCAATGTTTTGTAATGCAGCCTTTTTTCATTAGTTTCATTAATTATATCATCCGTGGATAAAATAGAATTTTGAAATCATTTCTGATAAATTTTTATTCATTTCAAGAGACCATTCAAACAAGTTTTGACCAAGCCATTGCTGCAACCAATTGGGGAGGGGGATTAAAAAGGGCACCTTTGAGTTTTACGAGAATGTACACTATTTAAAATCAAATTACTGAAATGCATTGTCCATCCTTACTCACTTCTGATTTAATGTTTTCTCATTCATGAAAAACATGTAATTTACTTTTTAAAAAAAAGCTTTATTTTTAAATTTTTTTGCGACATACTTATAAAGTTCCTATAAAAGCACTAAATTTTCTTTCGTAAACTTTGACACCAAAAAAAAAATGTATTTTAAAATTGTATTAGTTAAATATTTTATTTTAACCAATAAGTTTTTAATCTGCTAATTAAAATAAGTAAGATTCTGTTACAGAAAATATTTAAACAATTTAAAAATCTTTGTAATATTCCTTTTAAAGAGTTTTTGAAAACTGAAAATAAGTTTAAATTGATGATCCAACTACTGCGGAACCACTAATTGAGATGCCAACTACTGCTGATTCTTCATAGTTTTCTAAGGAATTTGTTTTGAAAATTTGATTTACGATGGACTACGGAAAAAGCATGTATTTTTTCAGAGATTAAATATAAACGGATTTATTCTATAGCGTTTTTTATATGTTCCTTTAATAGTCTTAAAAAAAAAGAACCAGGAGTTAATGCAGAACACTCAAAACCTAAAACAAACGATTATCAGATGCAATAGGTGCTGAATTGATAATCTGCACCACTGAAGAGAAAAAGTGGTGAGTCTGAACTTCTCTTCTTTCCTTTCCCCCTTTTTTCTCAAGGTTTACACTTTTCTCTCTTCTGTTTTCATTTTCAGGCCGTGATAACTGCAATGGCTCGGTAGTAGATTCCATTCTAATGGAACAATGAAATGTTTCTGTTTGAATGTATTTTTATGTTCTCAATAAATTGTTATTATCGTGCTTTCATGGAAAATTTGTTTGTGAGTGAATTTTCACCACTGTATAGTGTTTACACCTTTATCTGTGTAGTTAGTTATTTTTTATATTGAGTTGCAATTTGTTTTCCATAAATGTTTTAAATAAGCTATAATTATTGTATTAGTTGGCTATGTACGTTTGTGAAAAAAGAATAAAAAATTTTCAAAACAATGAATCATTTTTTTTACTGGGTATATGTTTAATAAATGAGCAATTTCTCATAAACTCAATCTGAAACATAACTGGGATAATACAAAACCCCCTTTGTCTCAAATATACTATACTCAGAAATACTCTATGAATCAATGCGATAAAATTAAAATATTAAACTGGAAAACACTGATGTTTATTAACTCTGAAACTACCCTAACTAATAATAAAATGGACTGTACAGTCATTAAAAGGGGAGAGTTAGAACATTTTCAACAAAGACATATCTTACAGGCATGAAAGTTTTCAGTCTTGACTGAATTCCGTCTTTTTTCAACATCATTCGGCTGTTTTTGAGATGTATGCAAATGAATTTAGTCATACTGAATACAGTGGTACAATGAATATTAGTTAAATAATGCATACATATGGAAGAATAACAGGCAATGTGTTAAATGCATAATAATTTATTTGTGCTGTATGATCTGCAAAATTTAACTATTTGACCCGTAGAACATGAATTTTAAACCCTTGAACAACGGGTTGCACCGGAAATTCATAACATTGCCTCTTTCCCAAGGACTGCACATCCCGGGCAGTACAATCCCCAGTTAGGAGGTTGCACAAATATTTACAATACAGCCTTCAACAATAGATCTTAACAACATAATTCAAGCAAGTAATCAGTAGAGTCAATACACACTAATTAATAAATAATAGAGGTAATGAATGAATACACATTAATAAACACAAATATGTACACTAAATATGGCCTAAGCACTGAGTAAAAGAGAGTAGAAGAAATAGGAAGAGAAGAGAGACAGGAAAGAAATGGAAGGTGAAAAGAAAATATGCCATAGTGACCATGGTCTAATATTCAAATAATTAATTACAACCGAGGTAAACGACTAGGCAATCGTAATGAACGACTCTTGGTTTTGAGTTAAGTGACTTACAGATCTGTACGACCATATCGTACAGTTCTGTATAGGACAATGTAAGGACCATCCTACGGCAATTGCGGATTAGGAGACAGGCCTTTCCGTCGAATAGGATTCCGTAGCCAAAAGGAAGTTAGCTGAGTTTTCACCCGAGGTAGGGAGCTGCAGAATAAATTGCACATCGGCGGTACAGTTCCAGCAGACGTTAAATGGACGTCGAACAAAAATTCCCAAGTACGAGCTGATGAAATAGACAGTCAGCCAACTTTTTACCAAACTCTCTTGCTCGGGGGGGGGGGGGCTGTCCCTGAAAATTGGGGACGTATGGTCACCTTAGTTATATTAGTGTCGCTGTGGGCGGCTTGATGTTTTCCGGTAACTATCCCAGCTTGACGAGAGAGTTCAGTTTTAACTTCACATTCTTCATGTATTTTCGAAACTACATTTTCTAACAAGTCCAGTTTTTCCTCAATTTTATTCACAAATCCTTCCAAGGCCGTAGCCAGGAAATTTTTTCGGGGGGGGTTTCAAGTTTTATGTTTTAATATGGTACTTTTTTCAGCACACTGAAATTAAAATTAAACAAAGTATGATCTCCAGCTTTGTGTTTTTTCATTTTTATTTAAAACGCGAAAATAATGCATCCAAATTGAAACAGTGCTATGTAAGCAATATCCTATCGGGCGTAGCGAACCTCTGTGTCAGTGCAGCCTTTAAAGAATGACGAGCACTGTGTGACAGAGCAGGGCCGGCTGGACGATATAGGAAAACTAGGGCGCTGACTCGAGAGGGGCGACACTAGCCAGGCAGCGGATGTTTTTTTTTTTTTTTTACTCCTGCTGTCCGCAGTGCCACTCTCTTTTTATTCTAAAGAGTAGCGGACTGGTTACGTGAATAATGCAACGTAGGATCTCCCTCCTGTTCCACATGGGTCGAGACTGGAGCCTACATGTCCCAAACTCCAAAAACCACAAACTTATCACTCTGACTTTTTTATTTATAGAGGTCATAAACACAATACTGTGAAACTGTTCCGTGTTTCGATCTCCGATGGAATCGAGAGATGACTCACTATTTTTTGTGGAAAGAGAAATTTTTTTATTTACGATATTTCTTTTTTGTCTCTCTCTACGTGTAAGGGGGGGGGGTGAAAGAAGAAGAGAGAGAACCAATGTGGAGAAGCATTGAGACGAATGTGAGCTTTTGCTCCGATCATACTGCATTCTAATTATGGGAAATGTAAATACTGTGTAAATAAAGCAGCCGTACATAGTGTACTTAGGGCACATTTTTGCTACCACCTTCACAAATTCCTACTACTATGATACATTAAACACTGTTTATTTAAAGAATTATTTGATGAGAATGAGAAATTCTGCTTGCAAGTGCCACGGAAATTGCATTTCCTTTTGGCCATACTCAGAAGACAGGTATGCATATAACGTACAGAGAAAAGAGTAGCATATTTAAGTGAAATTTATCACTTTGCGATCCTCAGAGAAACACAAGTAAAAAATTACATGCGGTTTGAATGAACTGAAGTGCAATAATTGTAGTTGGCGATACAAGGGATACTTTTTTTTCTACGAACAGTAAGTTATGTGACTGAAAATTTCGGGGGGGGGGGGGGTTGAACCCCAAAAACCCCCCCTTGGCTACGGCCTTGAATCCTTCTTGTAATTCTTCCACACTTCTCGCTTGGCTTCCTTCTAAACTAGTCATTCTCTCCTCCGTCTCTTCCATCATTTCTTTCCAGTGCTGTTAGCTCTGCTAGTATTTTCTCCTCCAGTCCGGATTTAATCTCCTCATGTGCGGCTCTTAACTCTTCCAATCTGATTTTCAATGAAGAATTTACACACAGCATTTTAAAACAAGCGAAAGTATCGCATCTATAGCTTCAATACAAAGCCTTAATCTCTCAATGACATCTGCTCTCTGAACAAGCAGATGCAAGACCGACTGGACCGGTGCAGCCCCCTTCTTTTTATAGATGGTGAAGAAGCTATTAGAAATTTCTGGAAGAAACTGTTTCTCGAAAGATCCCATAAAGCATGAGTTTTAATTACTTAATAGGGCAATGTAACGCTATTATGTAATGCTAATGCAGGAAAACTAGCATTGCAACCCATTGGGGAAATCATGCCAAATGAACGAAATATCGCCAAAGTTTGCGCGAAAGATAAGTTCCCAAAAGTGAGATCAGCGAAGGCCTACAACCCATATTTTTCGATTTCTAGAAAACGCTATGTAAACCAATAGGGAAACCAAAAACCCATATCTCCCGCTCTAGTTAACCGATTTTGATGAAAAAAATGCAAAATTCAACTATTTGATTCATAGAACATGAATTTTACACCCCAGAATATTGGGTTGCCCAGAAAATGGCAACAATTCCTGTGGTGTATATAATTATGTCATCAGCACAAGCTAGGCATTTAATGTTTGGCAAATCTGATAATTTGACTATCGCATCATTAATCATGATGTTAAAGTACAGCATGAAACGGCATCCTGGTGTAGACCATTTTGGAGTAGACTATTTTTTAATTCAAAGTCATAACTTTTTTAAATTATTAATTATCGCAAAATATATTACCGAAAAAATTAGTAGAGTATATAATAATCTGTTATTATTTTTTAAACTGAAATAAAACAAAAACGATAGTAAAACAAAGCCCAAAAGAGCGACGTCGAGAATCGAACCGAATACACCAGGACAAGAGTCACAGGCGAAACGTCCTAGCCACGCTAGGCACAACCTGACTTAGTTATTAGTTAAGTTGTACAAATCTTGTCACAGATCTATGCGACACCTCGGATAGCTGAGAGCCAAAAGCAAAAAGAAATAGAAATATTATTAAAAGAGTGACTAATTAAATCATTAGGGATAAAAATACTCAAAAGAAAGGATGGCAGAATTATTATTATGTGTGCACACATGACATCATGGAGAGAGAGAGATTGAGCGCCGAGTCTTTTTTTTTTCCCTTTAGATTTTTTTAGGTAAATTGATTGCATCAATTTTGTCCAGAGCAGAAAATTGATGATTAATTGAACCAAAAAGAAAAAAAATATTAAGAGTATATCCTTAAGAAATATGTAACTCTCGTACTTTCTCACTTTCGCGACCGCCATATTGGAATCCTTGAGAGAGCGTGGAACTAGCGACTGGGGTGACGAGATTCTTACGACTTTAGAAGTTGGGAATGAAACGTTTTTATTCCGATAAAAACCGTCCGTAGAGACGAAAACAGCATCTTGGGGGTAGAGTTTTTAGCAGCTGTAAGCGCAATAGGGAAAATAAAGGCCTAGTGGAAATGGGGCTTTAGACGGTTAGAGAGATATGCCCTTATTCAGATAGATTTAGTAGCTACTAACCCTATTGTTTAGTTACTAAATTTAGTAAAGTGGATTCAGATAGAATTAGGAGACGGAGATACTAAACACGTGACCAAAACAAGCTGCTAAAATCACGTGACCAAACAAGCTGCTAAATCACCGACTAAATAAACGCACGCCTGGAACAAGCGCTCTGATTGGTCTGTTAGCTTCCCTGTTAACTTATCCCTACATTTTCCCTGACTCGACCTTGGTGTACCGACCTGACCGACCTTGGTGTACCCTGACTCGACCGACCTCGAATTACTCGGCCTTGGTGTTGGTCACGTGATTTAGTACTAAATGTATCTGAATCCCGATTTACGAACATTTAGTATCTCCGCCCACTTACTAAGTTAGTAACTGAACAATAGGTTTAGTAGCTACTAAATCTATCTGCATAGTAGCCATACTCTACTTCGTCAGAGATACGACACGGTTTTAGTGCGCATGCTCAGAAAATCATCCAAACTACGGCAACCCGTTTTCCCTCAGTTGGTCGTTACTCGCGAAGCAGTTGAGTTTTATTTTTTGCTTTTTATTTCTACCTGTTAGAGGGTGCGAACTGAGCATGCATAATATCGTTCAATTATGGATGTAACGAGTACGGAGTAATAATTAAAGTGCTGCACTGTATAGCACATAACGATGTATTATTATTCCCCTTACATTTTGTTTGTGTTTATTAATTCATATTTTTAATACGTCATTCATAAAAACCTTACTTTATATGAATATTGTTATTGGTTGATTTTTAAATATTAGAAAACTGTTTTTTTTTTTATTATTATTCTTCAAGCATGCTTCCTATAGTGCTGTTGTAGATGTAAATTATGATTAAGTTAGCGCAAATAACTTCATTCTGTCAGTTTTAAATGTATACAAATCAGTGCCGGATTAAGACAGCGCGGGGCCCGTAGCAAATGTTACCAAGGGGCCCCCGGCTCAGTGGCGCACCCATATATATATATATATATATATGTTTGTTTTTTTTTAGGGGGAAGAGTTCACCCTCACATTAAAGTAGTAGAGCTAAATTAAATGAGAAAATAAATAGTGCTAATTATATTACAATTTATGTTTAGTGCTAATTAATGGTGTTACAAATGCTAATTAGATGTAAACAAAACGGAAAGGTCCCACGTGTTATATTCGCGAGAGGTTTATCCCAGTCCTTCCTCCACCTTGGGTGTGCTAATCTGTAGGTTTTGTGTGATAATAAAATAAAACACAACTTTTACGAATTTTCTTGATTCAAAATGAACAAATTTGAGTTAACCCTAGACCAATTAATTTCTCCAAGTAAATTGGTGTGCGGAAAAAATGCCTGTCAGAATAAAGTTGGGGGGGGGGGCTAAATAGATAGTGAGACTGGCGATGTTTAAAGTTATTTATTCGTACAACTCAGGTTTTTTTAATGAATGTTAATGTTCATGGATATATATTTGGAATTTCTAACACTTTCCACCTTTCCCATAACCATTCGCGAGAGGTTTATCCCAGTCCTTCCTCCACCTTGGGTGTGCTAATCTGTAGGTTTTGTGCGATGATAAAATAAAACACAACTTTTACGAATTTTCTTGATTCAAAATGAACAAATTTGAGTTAACACTAGACCAATCAATTTCCCCAAGTAAATTGGTGTGCGGGAAAAAATGCCCGTCAAAATAAAGTTGAGGGGGGGGGAGGGCTAAATAGATAGTGAGACTGGCGATGTTTAAAGTTAATTATTCGTACAACTCAGGTTTTTTTAATGAATGTTAATGTTCATGGATATATATTTGGAATTTCTAACACTTCCCAACTTTCCCATATGCAAACATATAACTAGACATGTTTACACACATAAAATAATAATTGTTTCTGCAAAATTTTTAGAACCTTCGAAATCAATATGTATTTTAAACTGTGCCTTTAAACACTATTTTTTCCTCTATAAAAATACATGCTTGTAAAATTATTTCATTATCTGGACGGTCTTTACTAATAATAGGTTACATATTTTTAACTTCTCTTAATTTATTTAATGGGTTAATTCATAAGAAATCAAACTGGGGATAGATAGATCTAGCACAATAATACCTCCGCCATTCAAAATATACTGCATGCACGGAAGGCATTTAAACTGTACATGCTTGTACAGGGGGACTGTTACTTCCACATACCGCTTGGAACACTTCTAAAGGTCATTTCGTTAGTGTTCTACAAGCATATGTGCACTACTTTTCAACTTATCCTCGCTAAAATGATATAAAATATTTTGCTTAAAAAAACCTTTATAAGAGGATTGTATCTTTTCTAAATAGAATAATCTATATAATAAATAATAAAAAATTCAGATAAAACATTCATTATCGTATTGCGTTCAAAAGTTTTTGCAAGACATAATAATCTTAAATGTGACAAGTAATTTGCGAGTTTCTTTGTGGATCAAAAGTATCCGAAAATTCTTTTTGTTTTCAGTTTGTCTGGGGTTATGGCTTCTAGGATACCCCGACCGTCTTGTCTTTGTGCGAAGATCCTCTCGGTTCTAATTATTTTATTTGAACGAACGTACTGGCATTCGCGCTCTTGACCTGTGGTTTCGACCGGCCAAAAATTATTCTTTTATATTTAACGTGGTTAATTTTCGAGATTAATAAGATAATTTATCGTAATAGTGGATTCCCCAACTATAAAAAAAGACTTACATTCTATATATTATTATTGTTTCAAAAAATAGTTCGCCTTTGTTTAAATATTGTAAAATGTAAAATAAATAATTAGGTAAAAACAAAGCAAGCCAAATACTAAAAGCCAAAGATGGTTTACACCCTAGTACACTTTCGAATTTCGCCAAAGCCACCCCCCTTTACTCTAAAACAAAAGAACTTTGGGGCTGCCCAACATCCGTTTAAAATACCATCCTCATATTTACTGCAAAACAAAATAACTTGTCCAATATTTAAATAAAAATTATTGTTTCGTGGGGGATTATTATTGATTATAGGACGCGTTTTTCCTACAATCTTAATCCTATGGATCTCAGCTCTCGGGGAAATGCAGAAGGTCAACTCGCGTTCCAGAGAACATCTTCAGAAATAGACACAAATATTTCCGTTCTATTGAGTCATTTTGAAAAGTTTGATTACAACTTTATTAAAAAATTTATTCGACTTGTTACTGAAAAGTCCCTGAAATGATCGGGACAGGACTACAGCCTAATGAATAATCCGGCCCACTGACGGATTAATACAATTTTGTGGGTGGAGGTTTGGATGGAAGATTCACATACATATAGATAAATTTTATGGAAGTAAGTTGGGATTGTTTACATTAATTTCATTTTTCTCAGGAGGGGCGGTCGCCTCCGCCGACCCCCTCCCTTTAATCCGCCCTTGATCAGACCCTGAGTCTGTTCTTTTGTTTCGGCACTTAGTTTTCTTTCTATATTTTATTTATTTCTGGATTCATTCTTCAAATAAAGAAAAAAATGTAACATTATTGGTAAGGAATCCATTTTCTAAAGGCCATAGGTGGGTGGTGCAAGGATCTGGATAACCCTTCCTCCGTTTGTCCGAGTTTCGCTTTTAGTCAACAAAAACATAATGATACAGCCTTTCTTTCTGTCTTTCTTTTATTTCCGCCCTTTTGGATGCTCCCTGAAATTTTTTTCTCAGAAGTGTTTTTTGTTCCACAGTATTGTTAAATATACTCTTGTGTGTGTCCTTATTGCTGACTTTAAAATACTCATTCAGTTTCGCCTAGGTAATGAGTTGACTAAATAATGCAGGCATGCAACAGCCACATTAAATATATTAATGACTATGTCATTTTATCTCTCAACCCCTTTTGAAAATGTGACATAAAAATGAGACACGAAAATGCGTTACGAAAACGCGACTTAAAAGTAAGAATAAATGTCCGCTGAAAATGTTAGTATGTGCTACGTAAACCACCGATTTCTATAAGTTTCGTAAGGTTGCAGTTATTTCATAAAATGATTGTTTAAAAATTTCATCCGTTTATTTAAATACTATTAGTTCACAACAGATTTAATCTATTGTTACAATATTTCGTAAGCTGTAGAATATACATCACATGTATATTTTACATATGTTTAAATACTATTAGTTCACAACAGCTTTAATCTATTGTTACAATATTTACTAAGCTGTAGAATGTGCATCACATGTATTTTTCTATAAATAGGTTACAATCCTAAAAATTTCCACATGGGGTTACCAGGTGAAATGCACGATGATAAAAGATAAAATGACATAGTCCATTAATATCGTTTTAATATGGCAATCATGAAACTAAAAAATTAGGGGGGTTCAAGGGGGGGTCTCCCATTGACGAGGCTCGAACAGTCGAATTATACATATATTCTTTCAATGGGTTGTCTACAACTGATTTACAGTTCCACTATATAGAGATTCAGAAATTGTCTTATCAAAAAAAATAATTAAATAAAAAATTAATAATAATAAAAATAAATAAATAAAAATAAAAATAAATGAAGAAAGAAAGGACGAAAGAAAAAAAGAATTACAAGATTTATCTGTTGTCTTAAAAAATCAAGGAAGATAAATCATGCCAAGCTCATAGATTATAAAACACTTTCCAATACAAAATATTTTTGCGCCAAATCTGCTACGTATTTTAGTTAAAACTGGCGAGATTTCGTAGATAAAAAAATGTTGTATTATCACTATAAATGCAATTTTATGAGACCCTGTAAAAGACCTTTAATTTTTTTTAGCGTTTAACTGAAGAATATAAAAATTTTATACTCATTGGCTTGTGCTATAGAAATGTATTAGTGTCTCTCAAATGCCACAGACTGCAATGTATGGGAATTCTTTTGAGTGCTCCTGTAGAACTATTAATAATACGGACGTTATTCTCAATGGAGAGCATCATTTTGAGAGCCTTAGTAATATATATGCCATCTTTTTGTTTTCTTTCAAAAACCGAATATCTCTAAAATATGTTTTCAAGAATGACTGTTGATTCAGTCATTCTTGTATCAACAGATACAGGGGGAGACCCCCTTGAACTCCCCCTAATTTTTTAGTTCTGTTTTTTAGATTGTGCTATACATTGGATTTTTTTCTCTTGAAAAAGAACTATAAATACTACATACACCATTTTCAATATGGTACATGGTACTGTACATAGAAAAAACATAAATTTCGCACAAATCGGTGTATATCCACAGCAGCCCCAGTAGCACAATTAGTCCAAAAAACGTTTAAAACACGTTTTTTAACGTCAAAAAACATGTTTCCAACGTAATTTAAACGTTTTTTGAACTAGTTGTGCTACTAGGGAGTTAGAACACTGGATGGGTGGACATCAGAACAGACAAATAACCGAAATCATAAGGAACTCTTAAACTTGCTGGTAGGTTAAAAATGTATAAATAATCCTTTTATACAACATAATGGTATCGGACGAACACAGAGAGCGAGAAATTTTTTCTTTTAAGGGTTAACAGTCTCAAATTAATTTTCCAAGCGCTAAAGAATCAAAGTTTGCAATTTTGTTCCGTGTAAATTCATTAACCCGTTTTGGGTTCTAATGCATTAACAGATTTTCGTCGGTCGGATACCCCCTCCCACTCCTAGGCAAATAGCCCTTAACAAAACACAGTACAATAAATCAGTTAATTACAGTGCGAGTAAAGACTTTTCAAAATTCCCAAAGAAATCGTCATAGCTTAATATAATCACATTAGACATTTTTCGAGGTACTACATATTATCCCAGCGATCCGCCAAGACGAGCAACTTTTTCGCCAAGATAAATGCCGGACACATGAAATTAATGATGGTTCGGAATACTATTGGCGACAGTTTGCCAGCAAATTTGAGGAAAAAATAGTTTGGCGTTAATGACCGCTGGGATAATACGTAAATACCCTTTTCGATTTATCGTAAAATAATAAAAATATGCCCAAGTTCGGTTTATTTTTCAAAGCATTTTTTTTCGCACCCTATTTGGCAATTTATAGCAATAGTCGCCAACATTGCCGGCTTTTGGCGCAAATTTTGAAGGAGGCACACGATCGTCGTCGGATTATTAGCTAATGATATTGTAGGATAGTATTATATGCTTAAAATAGATGCCTGTCTCTAAATTGCCATTGACCGTATTGTATTGAAATTATTTTGAGTGCTCCCGTATAGAAAAACTTTTAACTATACAGACACTATTTTCGATGCAAAGCTTCATTTTGTAATCCTTAATAACATCCAATTTTGTTTCATTTCGAAGAGCAGAATATCTCTAAAACTAAAAGTCAAAACCTTTTGTGGAGGCAATTATACAACGGGCGCAAGAAAAAACAGTTTAAGGAAATTTGTCTTTCATTCAATATATTAAATTTCCATTCACCTAAAATAAATAAGCTCATATTCATTTTTTATTACATACCCAAATCGAATTTCATGCTCATCTGGAAACGCGCGGAATCTTTTCGCAGTCGAAAGCTTTCGTTTTGTATACATAAACATTCGAATATCCAGCAGACGATTTATTTGTGGGGAAAAAAATAATAATAAACTGTGTAATCGGGAGAAATTATTTTAAACGTATTGGAATCCCCCAATTGTATGACGTCATTTTCACTTAAAATAGGTCATTTTGTCACGCAAATGATTCACTTTTTTTGACTCTCGGAAACGAAATGGTGCTGAAAATAGCGAAAAATCGCTTAAAAATGAGGGAACGGGTGGATTTTCAGATTTTTAAAATTGACAGATTGTTATCTATATTTATTTACAAAGTTGTGGAAAATTTCAAGCGGATCGTACAAACGATGTAGAAGTTGTTAGGCTTTTTGTCCTTGACATTGTAATCTTTTTGCAGTCATGGAGGAAAAAGTTTTATCTTGAAGTCAGGGTTCAGCGCAACTACAAGGGTTGATCAAATGAAAAGGTACGAAACGTTGCAACAACCTAACCGTTATCATATTTGTCCATGCAGCTATGAGAGCACGTAGCGAGACATCTAGGAATGCGATTGGAGCCTTTTGTGTGGATAGGGACATGCAGAGGCCCGGCAGGAGAGAGCAGAAGCTCTTGTAAAAAGCACCCTCCTACGTCCAATTGACGCGGCAGTGTTTGTGAGGACAGGATGGCGTTCACATTGCAAAATTCGACGATTTAGGGGCAGCGAGGCGTTATCCGATTTCTGACAGCGGAAGTTGTTAAACCGGCCACTATTCGTCGCAGGATGAGGACCGTATACTGAGAAGGCTGTGTGTCCCACAAGTCAGTGAGAAAATGGAATGTCCGTTTTCGCCAAGGAACTGGCCAAGTTCAAGTGGGAGACGTTGGACCATCCGCCCTACAGTCCGGACATGTCGCCCTGCGATTTCCATGTGTTGGGTTCACTGAAGAAACCACCTGAAAGGGAAGCGCTTCCACTCGGACGACGTACTCAAGGACGCTGTGACGGACTGGGTCTCGTCACGGCCACAGGAATTCTGGCAACAAGGAATCCTGCGGCTTGTTCATCAGTGGGATCGTTTTGCTCAGTCCAATGGCGTATATTTTGAATAAAGTCTACATTTGTACCCACCGTGTCGTTTCGTACCTTTTCATTTGATCACCCCTTGTAGTTAGTAGGATGATACGCTTTAAAGAATAACGTCCCATAGAGCGCAATGTATTGGGACTATTTTCAGTGCTCCTGTAGAAAAAATCTATAAATGCTACATAGATCCTATACAATAGGGTACATGGTACTGCAGATAAGAATTACATATATAAATTTCGTAGAAATCGATGCATATTGACGCGAGTTATATCAAGGACGAACAGACAGACAAACCGAAATCTTAAACACTTTTCTACCTTGTTGGAAAGTGTCAAAAAAGCTAGATCTTGAGTCCACTTTACCTTGAAAGACGAAAACTTTCAAGGTAAAGGCGCGGGGCCCCCAAAAGCGCGGGGCCCGTAGCATTTGCTACATTTGCTATATTGTTAATCCGGCACTGATACAAATGCATATATTTGTGCTGAACAATTCTACTTTTCTTTTCTTCTAAATATAATTAACCTTTTACAGACCACATTGAGATCCAGGCATAGTTTATATCAGTTTTTTTTTTTTTTTTTTTGTATATTTTGTCTTCTAATGCGTTAGTTAATGCACATTAAGTTATTTAAATAGGGGAAAAAATTTTATACAATTTTCACCGTGTTTCCAATTGGGAGCATGGGTCGTTTCTGACTACAATTTACATTGATTTCAAAAACTGAATATCTGATGGATAGTTTAAATAAGTGAAATATTAAGAATTAGCAGAAGATTTATTTTTAAATTTAAGTAAAGATGTGAATTAAGTTTGAAAGGGTGTATCAAGATAGCTCCGTAAAAACTTATGAAAATGGCTATTTTCGGAATTTTTTTTTTTTCCATTTTCCCCAAAATGATAGAAATGCAACTTTTATTTCAAAAAATCAAGGCATATTTAAACTTTATCTGCTAATTTTTTCAAGTGAATATTGATCATATGAGGCACGTATAAATGCCAAAGAAGGCTCCATATGTAACTTCCCTATGAGGGAGTTGTCGGTGGTTGATCAAGAAACTTTCCCTCGGCCGTTTTACATAACGTATAGTTTGTTAATAGTATCCATGAGTTATGCTGAAGACATAGAAACAGGAAGACGACTCGAATTCTGAAAAGCTACGTTTATTGGAGGTATCAGCAAAGCAGTTTTAAAGGAAACAAGTTCAATCTCATACAGTACATTGTTTTAGTAGGAAAAAACACCAGGAACATATCTAATCGTTCCGGCCACACGGCGTGCAGGAGTCCCATAAAAAAGAACACAACCTCCTCTGACGGAGAGCTATCGAGAAGTGTACTAAAAGCTAACAAAACTGCCAGCTCTTTACAGGTTGGCGAATAAAATATGAGCACTCATAAGCTACAGCCCCACGTGACAACAACAGCAAATCGCCAAGTCAGCAGTGCCAGAATTTGGCGAATGACATAACATTTTTTCTGCACTTTCATTTTTGATTACAATCCACTGGCTAGGGTCACTATTTGGGTCATGCTTAAAATCTCGCCGTTTGTCGCCAAGCTGACGAATAAAAGAAAAATGCCAATTTTTCAGCCAGGAATAAGTTTTCAATTCTGAAATCTCATCCTGGTGATATCTCTTACGCTTAACGAGATACTGAAGTATCGCATTTCAGTTTCCAACAGGGACTGATTTACGGTGGGGCATTCGGGGAACGTGCCCTGGGCTCCCGATTTTTAGGGGCCCCCAAAACTTCCTTTTATGTAATCATAATAGCTACTAAAATTATCTCTCAAGAGAAAAATTTCTGATTACTTCATCCAGATAACATCCAAATTAATCCCGTGTTTAGTTATTATATGCAAGATTTTTTGTAAAGTTTTAAACTCAGGCACGTGCCAATAGGGGGGGCAGGGGGATTTATCGCCCCCTCGGTAAACGAGTAGAAGGTGCGAACTATATAATTCGCCCCCTCTGTATTTTAGCCCCTCAATAGTTTGCTTACAATAGTTTTCTCTTCAGGATGGGGGGGAAGCAATTTTTCCAGCCCTTCCCCTCAAGAAAACGGTTATTTAAACAAACTAATGAGGCATAAACGAAAATTTTACTAGCTCAAACGGAAGGGGGGGGGCGAAATAGCTGCCACCACCCATCCCCTTCCGCACGAAGAAAACTGTTATTTTAAGCAAACTATTGAGATACAAAAAAAAAAAAAATTCGGTAAATTAATTAGTTTACATGAAACTGATACAGGAAATTTGGCTTACACTCGAATACTTTTTTGAGAGGGTGTACAGACGAGGTTAAAAAAGATTGAAGCCGATTATTTATAAAAATTGGCGGGGGGGGGGGCAAAATAGCTGCCCCGTCCCTGAAGAAAATGATTATTGTAATTGAGCTATAGAAGTACAAACAAAAATTTTCCTGGTACCAAGGTTGACACCTTTTATTTTAAAAGCATTTGTTGGTGGAGTGGGGATGAGGGGCTGGTGAAATGACTGCCCCCCCTCCCGATGTCGGAAAAAATCGTTCGCCCCCCCCCCCCACTTTCCAAGACGTTGGCACGTTCCTGTAAACTGTATCTTCATGATGAGTTCTTTTACAAAATTTAAGTTGAATACCTTTTTTCATACTTGTGAGACATTTTTACTGTTTTTGAAGCTGGATTTTTGGGATGTTTGTTACTGGGGTATTTGGGCTGGGATGTTATCCAGATAACATCCAAATTAATCCCGTGTTTAATTATTATATGCATGATTTCTTGTAAAGTTTTAAACTGTATCTTCATGATGAGTTCTTTTACAAAATTTAAGTTGAATTCATCACAAATATTCACAATTTTTAATTTAATGTAACTTGTAACGCTAAAAATTATGCATTCGGTTCGACATTCAATAAATTCGATATTCGCAAATTTCGTTCGGACACCTCAGCATGCTCCTCCTTTTATCTTTTCAAAGGTGTGTGACGGCTGTAAATACCCATAAAAACATTTCAAAATCGAAAAATTCATATAAGTGGTATCTGTCATTTTACTGATTTATAAATGTTTACGTATGGTTAACTTAGGAATGATAATTGGTTTTAACTTAATTTAATTAAGTAATATTCTGCGGGAAATTTTTGTGCAGGGGTCCCCAAAAGTATCTGTGCCCTGGGCCCCCAAGTGTGTAGATCGGTCCCTGGTTTCCAATGTATTTAAATAGAGTGCATCAAGAATGCGTAAAGTTTAACAGCCATAACAAGAAAATTGTGCAGTTCACATCGGGACTTTTTTTTTGTGATAGGAAATCGACTTTCCGAAGTTTCTTGAATTAGCTTACAATTTAACCCATTTGTGCCTGGATATTTTTGCGACTTTCTTCGATTTTTACTGATAACAGAAATAATAGATAAATTTCTGATGTCAACTTCATGAACAAGGGATGATTTCTTTTAAAATCCTTATGCATAAAAATCGAAATATCAACATCCTACTTGGTCATGTTAAAATATTTTGTAGAGTTGAGGCTCACTAGTCATGAACAAAGGCTCGGAAAAATAAATAATGTTTTCGACTAATAGCGAAAATGCCGTCCCAAAAAAGGGACACTAGGCATAAATGGGTTAAAAAAGATTATTGACCGCTGGAACCTATGGAACTAGCTTACAGTTTTGAAAAATAGGTTTTTTTAAAAAGCATAGACCATAAGACCAGGCCCGGGAGGATAGGGGGACGTGTCCCCTTACGCCCTCTGCTACAGGCGCCCTTTACACCTTAAGCCAACGAAGGAAATTGCGAAAAAATTACATTTTCATGTACAAGAAATTAACGTTGAAAAATTGTTTTAAACTAAAACATTTTTTTCCCTCGAATGCAAGGGCGGATTAAAGGGGGTGGGGAGGAGGGGGCGACCCCCCCCCGAGAGAAAAGAAATTAATGTAAAAGATAATATTTTATTACCATAATATGGATGCATCTGCCCCGCCCGACAAATACACGCCCGATTGCAATAATTCACCACTGCTTGAGTGTTCAAATACAAAAATGTAGGTTTACTACACTATTACGAATAAGAATGAAGTGTACAAAAAGTTTAACATTTTGAATATTTATTAACTGTAATATTTCCCTTACTCGATTTCCACCTGCATGAAGGACTAACAGTCTGTGATTTCTGAGTGGCATCGACCCTCGGTTTGCTTATACTTTCGGTTTTCGATGGTAAAATACGATGTCTAAAAATGTTCGCGACATTTCATATTGATAGTGTTATTTTTTTTTTCACAAAGTCGTAGCTAGGGGTCATGAGGGCCCAGTGACGTATTATTGCAATTCTGTGTGTATGTGGGGGGGGGGGCAGGTTAGTTGGAAGATTCACACGCACACATCCATTTTATGGAAGTAAAATAGGATATTTTACATTTTTTTTTTTTTCGCGGGAGGAGCGATCGCCCCTCTACTCCCTTTAATCCTTTCTTGTGAGGGCAACTGTCAAGATTTGAATTTTGTACCTCTAAAACTTCTTCTTACTAACTATTATGCAGGGTCCGTGGTAGCCCAGTTGTTAAGGCGTTGGACTCGTAACCGGAAGGTTGTGGGTTCGATACCGGCGTACCACTAAAGACCACCGTGTACATGCGGTGTACGTGCACGTTAAATCCGTGGTTCCGAAAGTCCTCTCGGCGGTCGCTAGCAGTTTCCGAGGGGTGCCAATATTCAGAAATTTCCCACCTTCTGATGAGATTCCAAATTGTGGCGGGAAATTACGGGAAGGACGTATATGTAGCTCTAAGCGGCACATTCAGTGACGGGAGCTGTCCTCTCCCGGCAAACAACTGTTATGCAGGATAAGTCTACTAAGTGCCCCCTTCTGAGGCTTTCGCCCCTGGCACCTGCCAACCTGGCCAGCTCCTAGCTACTTCACTGATCTTGCAAATTAATATTATGAAAGGCCCCCTCCAAATAAAATAAAATAAAATAAAATGGAAATGTCATTTTCCCAGAAACTTGAAAGCAATGGCGTTGCTAGGGGGGGGCAGCAATTGCTCCCCTTAAGTCTTTGATTCGCTGATCGGTGCAGTCACGCGAACTTTTGTCTTACTTCTGTACAAAAATAATTAACTAATTAAGCCTTATAATTTTTTAACCTTCAAAGAAGAGGTAGTATTCCTTTCTAAAGACAACTTTGCCAGTCGAGCTCTTTCATTAAAAAAAACCTTTTTAGTACTATTATCATTTAACAAACGTTACAAGTTAGTAATTTTTTCAAAGTAATTTTAACGACATGTAACGAAACACAAACACATCTATTTTATACCAGACTCTCATAATTTTACACTCCTTTCGCGTTTCCATATGATAAGGTCATAGCGTCAAGCAGAGAAAACATATATGTTCCCAGAAAAACCATGCTTAGTAACAAGATTTCTAAGCACCCTTTTTTCTCTTCCCCTACATTTCGCGCACTTTCAGACAGCAAAACGAGATTACCTCCATCCATCTGGGTCGGATCGCAGTTAATTGGGTCGGGTCTTTCGTGGGTGTCCGGTATCTGTAACCGCCCCCCCCGCCCCCACCGATCTGTCCATAGAAATATATATCTGTATGGCGCGAATGTTTCAGATGTACGTCTACAAGTGTTCAGAAAAAAAAAATTCCAACTCTTACTAAATACTAGAATCCACTGTAGTATGGTAGTAAAAGAGAGGGCTGTGGGTCCTCCATAAACAAAAAACCAGCGCTTTAGCACGAGGACTTACTTATAAGCAAGAACAGGATTTGCAGGGGGTACACAGACACAAGGCACATATTCTTTCCTATTACAACTTCCTGCCTTATACCAGTCCACAAAATTAAGGAGAAAGCAATGAAAAGGAATTTAGAAAAAAAAAAACCTCCAAGGTCACCCCTCGAATCTATAATGAATTCTTCTTTTTAGTTGGTTTATCAGTTATTTTCTAAATCTTTGCTAAACCGTGAACTGGAGACTCGTTTTCGTTCATTATTGTCTTTTCTTTAGGAGTTACGTTTAAGTTTCATTTTAACTAGAATAGTGTGACTTGCAAATATACAATTTTGTGAACTGTGTATTAGTTTCTATGCAGAGTTGGGCAAAATACATAAAAAATGTGTTTTCGATACAAAATACAAATTACATTTCTTCAAACACAAAAGATTACTAAATACAAAATACTTTCTAAATTGAAAAAAAAAAAAAAAATACAAAATACATGTATTTTCAAAATACAGACAAAATACAAAATGCATCTAAAACTTTAATTAAGAATAAGTAAAAATTTCTACTAAAACTTCTAGTTTATTTTATTCCAATGTATTTTGGGATGAACAAAGAAAAGTAATAGTAACTATTATCTATTTATTCTTTTTAATATACATGAATTTTTTCTGGAATAAATTGCATCTTAAAAGGCATGGAAGCAAAACTGTGTTTGACATGTATTTATTGAACGTTATTTTTTAGTGATAATGAATGGAATTAAAATATAAAATTAAATATACTTCTAAACGAAGAAATTATACTTCTGCTTTAAGGTGCATTCATATATTACTACAAAAAATGTGTGCCATTGTGTTAATTTACTTATAAGTATGCGATTTAATTAAGAAATTATGAAAAGGACTTTTAAAAGTTGATGTAATTATTCTAAGCACTATGATTTAGAAAAAGAAAGATTTGCTTAAAAAAAAAAAAAAAAACTAGTTTTTCAAACTGATTACCCAGACAGCACATAAGCTTAAATCATTGACGTTTCTTTGAATTTGACGTATTAATACAAGCTTGACAGTTCAATTCATTTTAAGCTTGCAGCAAGCTTGGAGATTACAAAAAAAAAAAAAAAAAAAAAAAAAAAAAAAAAAAAAAAAGAGAGAGAGAGAGAGAGAGAGAGAGAGAGCAAATATTTTCCCGCCGAATTTAAGTCATTTGAACTGTCAACCTTGAATACAACTTGATTACTGCTTGATTTGGAAAGCCACATCCACATAACAAATAAATTATAATCAGTCATAAATGTACTTGACCATAGAATTAAAAAAATAGATCCTATGTTTCCAAATATTGAAATTCTTCAAAATAAAATACAAATATACTACAAAATTGATTTCAAAATCAGTCGTTTGTCTCGATTTTGGCCAATATTGCCCAACATGAGTGTTGCGATATTGAAAGTTTTAAAACGTGTGTTGCTTTTAAGTTTATATTATGCTTATTTCCCTAAACTAATTTTGATTCATACCATGGAAAAATAAAAGATGCAGATCAGCATCGGGCCTGATCACGCTCCCCAAAACACGGCGTGACAACCATAACAGTCACTTCAAACTTTATTCATGTCACCTCGAGTCAGATTGGCATGGTGGTTAGGACACTGGCTTCCCACACCTTAGGTCCCGAGATCGATCGTGAACGCTAGACGGAAACAGATTAATATAACTTGAGGTTTCAACGTAGAGGGGAAAATGCATGGGAAAATGAAATTTATGGGGCGAGTTCACCGACCGGCACCCCATGTATTTAGGAAAATTTTTTAGAGTGTAGTAAGTTGGAATTAAGCTTGCTATTTCAAGCTTGATTCAAGCTTGCTATGTCAAGCTTAATGCAAGTTGGACAAGTGTAAACTTGAACACTTGATTCAAGCTTGCATTAAGCTTACACGCTTGAAATTTTCAAGCTTAATTCAAGTTTATTGACTTGATAAAACAAGCTCACTGCAAATTTGATGCAAATTTGCTGTGCTGTATGGGTATCGCTTAATAAATTTCTTTTTGGAGCATTTATGATGCCTGCAAAGGAAAAAAAGTCTTTCGACAGGAGCACTAGTCGGCAAACTTATGTTGAATTTCATGAAAATTTCTTTTACTTTCGGATATGAATTTATAACTTTCAAATCTGTCGATTTTTCGGAAAGAAGCTGCAGCAATTAAAGTTCAACAGCATTTCGAGAATTTGTAGTATATGGTTCGGAGTCATTAAATTCAAACCAATCATTATCATCATCATTCGTAGTAGTTTTATTTTCGACCTCTCTCGCATCACTCTAAAATTACTTCATTTTGATAAGGACAACATTAAAAATTGAAAAGCTTACTGAAATGTTTCGTTTATTTAATCTAAGCTAATAAAATAAAATTTTAAATTATGATAAGAAGCATAAATTTAGTGTCCAAGCTCTTAAAGCAAATTTAAACTCATATTTAGTGTTTTTTAATACAGACACCAATGGTGCGGTTTAAATTTTTAAGAACTCGAACACGATCCATCCATGATTCTAAATATAGGATGAGTAAATGATGAACAATTAAAATTAATAAAAGAAACTTAGGGTTTACTGAGATTTCCAAACAAGACAATTAAATATATATATATATATCTATACTATTTCTCTCTCATATTTTTTTTTAAAAGTTGGACTTTGATGGAAAAGAGAAGTAAATATGACTTGCAGAGCATTCAATTAAAAAAGTTTGAAAAAAAGACGTTGAAAACCTTGTATATTAATATTTATGATTTATTGAATTCAGTTAAACACTTGAACAAAATAATTCAGCTTAATATATTTTATGATAAGATTGAAGTTTTACCTTTAAGCGAGAGTTTTAAAATTTGTAGTGGTTTTGAATGTTCCCCTTACAATAGACCTTTTGGGTTGGCAAAGCTGGCACTGCGCCTTAACTTTCTCATTTGTATCTACAGATAAAATTTAAAAAAAAATTCCACTGAGAATTTCACAACGACTCGCAAATTCATCTAAACTGGAAGCTTGATCCATTTCGTGATATAACTTCAGAAATACTGACTGGCTTATTTTTCTATAACTTGGTAACGCATTCGAAATTGTTTATAAATTCTTTTACAGAAATCCAGTGAATATTACTCAACCGTACTTTTCTCCCTTTTCAGCTTCATTCAAATTTGTGAATCAGTTATCAGCAATACAGAAAGTCTCCTAGATCAGCTATCATTAAACTAATCTAAATAGACGTGTGAGATTCCCTCCCTCCTCCTTGCTTAATATAACCTAAGCGTCTCAAAAAATCCTAATACCTCCTTAGTTACCATTTATAACACTGAAATAGAGCAGATGCAACAGAATTGTTTATATCATGAATCGTGAAAAAATTAATGCCAGCAGTCCTATAATTTTTGTTTAATTTTCCCAAACCAAGCTAATTTTGATGTTAAATTAATTTAACTTCAAGATGAAAATTGTATTTTCATACATTTTCAAAATACTTTGCTTTTTTTGTGAAAATACAAAATACAAAAGTATTTTGAAAATAGTATTTCAAATACATCTATTTGCGATACTGCCCAACTCTGATTATGAAAGAGCTATGGGCGTCAACAGAATATTTTCCCCGGTGTGTGTGTGTGTGGGGGGGGAATTGGCAAAGATTACTTTCCATACGTTACTACGTACTACTTACTTTCCATACGTTTTCCATTCCGTTACTATGATGGAAAGAGAGAAAAAGAAGAAAAAAACAGGAACAAAAAGGGTATGCAAAATCCAGGGAGGGACAAATGCTCCCCCCCCCTTGTTCTATGTCACAGAATGTTACCGACGCCTATGTAAAGCGCCCTCATCATTCTTTGTCCACCACCCTCTCAAGGCACCCAGCACGCGCCTGCATAAGACATAAGATCGCTATAATAATTTTTAAAATAAAGTAAATTCCAAAAATTTTTATTGAAATTATTCTACACAAAATATATCATACACATAATTTACAAAAGAAGTATTTTCTTTGAGTTTTGCAGCAGCATCTTCAAACATCTTATTTTATGAGCAGCTTCTAGGAGAAAAAAAGAAAATTTTTATAATTTAATTTACACAAAGAATAGGAAATGCAGAGTAAGTCTGCTACATATGTTTTTTTACATAATTTCTATATCAGGGATTTCCAACCTTTTTATTACTTCAACTCCCTAGAAAACGTTTTTTTCTGAATAGACCCCTACGTTTTCCCCAACACATCGGTATCTCGAAAATTTTTCCCAGTGCACTCACAAAGACAGCAAAACATTAGGTAATAGAAATTTTTCATGTGTCCGGCAGTAGAACAGTTGGTTAAGCTCAGTTCCCATTGGAACTCCGAAAGGGAAGCAGTACCTGCTTGGCCAGTGCCTAGAAGGGTAAACTCCTTTCTCGACTGAGGCTGATGTAAACCGTTTATGCTGCAGGGAATTAATGCACGAAAAATGTGCTATGACTTCAATGTTTTTCATGTTCAATCCATATCTCTTTGGGGTACCAATCCAGCTCTTAGGTCATCCAGCTTTCATCTGAAATTGGTTCAAAATTTAGAAGGGAGACCCGGGATAAGTCGGTATTCCCCTCACTGGGGATTAGTAAAAAGGAAGCTGCCCAATTAAGGCCATTTTCGTTTTATTTAAAGGATCTGATCCCGCTCTGCAGTTGGCCAGAGGGTTTCGAAGCAACAATAACAATTTTCATGTTCTGCGTTTGCAGAATTTACCATGATTCAAACTGCAGGATGCAGAAAATGACCCCAAAGACGGATTTTTACATATCCCTTCTTTTTTCAACCTTTGAACCCTCTGAAGTCTTATTTCATGCCAGTTTGTTTATTTGTGTTGTGATGGCAACGGTAAGGGAGGGCGATCATCCTAGGATGAGAGGTTATCTTAAAATGTAATTTTTAAAAATATAATTCCCAAATTTTGTACATCACCTCATTAGTGTATGGGAATGCTTTTGTATGGGAGTCATATAAAAATGTAGAAAGTGTAACTTTTTGAAAATTAACGAGAGGAATTTTTTTAACGGAGTCTTACTTCCGACCTCATTTTGAACATTTTTCTCAATTTACACTGTCCACTTATCTCTAATAGATAAAGAATTAAAGCCCGTTACCACCTTTTTGCGACACCCTGTATCAGTCTGGTTTATAGTATCCACAGGTTCTGAAATCATCATTAACCAGTGTTCTGCTTAAAAAAAAAAAAGAAAAAAGAAAAAAAAATCCAGTGGTCTGCTTTAAAAAAGAAAAAAAAATCACTGTATTTACGTATACTATTTCTAAGCTAATCTAAAATCATCAACGCGGGTTTCGAAGTTTATAAAGCCAAACAAAACAGTCGTTTGAATATCAAATCAATGCTGTACAGCTTCTCATTTCCATAACCCTAAGAATCTGCGCTTTATGCCTTTGGAAACTATCTTGGCGAGTAATAGCATCGTTTGGATTTTTTTTCTTTTTTTTATGGTCAACGGATGCAAATAATCGGTACTTATTTTACCGTCGATAATTCACGCCAACAAGTTTTTTCGCCAAAGGTTTGCAATGCACTACATTGTAACAATGAATCTGACGTATTCCACACGCACACGAAATCGCTCTTTTTGGCTGACTGACTGTAAAATACATAAGTACCAAATAAGCTTGTTTTGGTTGGAAGTATGGTTTTTTTATTAGATTCAATGAAGAATTTACCCGTGTATTTTAAAACTAAAAAACAATTAACTGTATGAACTAGTGTAATTACACACTGTATGCCGTGTAAAGATAGGGGCCTATGTTCCATATCCGGTGCCCCTTGGTTCTGGCGACATCGTGAGCGATGTTCAACGTTAGTAAAGTACCCTGCCGATGGTAGTTTGACTGGCAA
Organism: Cheiracanthium punctorium; assembly: GCA_038373885.1. Lineage (NCBI taxonomy): Eukaryota > Metazoa > Arthropoda > Arachnida > Araneae > Cheiracanthiidae > Cheiracanthium > Cheiracanthium punctorium. The sequence goes on along the minus strand of JAWZYV010012405.1, from coordinate 13,389 downwards.
CCATAAAGAAATGCGTAGAGCTTGGCGACGTTTTTTTTTTTGGAGGAATGGTAATGCGTCAAATATTGTAAATTGGATAATTTAGAACTATTGAAAGATGCGAAATTTCTTGCACTTTCGGGCATGCGTAATAGTTGTTTTTTAATCTAGCTACTGTGTATATGTGACGTAAGCAGATGAATGTAGCGAATTCGCTTGCTCAATTTGACGTCACTAAGCTGTTAATTTGCGTTTTGCGCATGTGTTATTGTTATTTTTCGTTTTTTCCTGTTCTTTCGTCTACTATTCCAATTTGCTTCAACTTGTACTAATGTTTTTTTTTCGGTCTCGCAGAGGGGCCCGCGTTAGCATATTTTCGAATGTATGTATCGATGAATGTAACGAATTCGCTTGCTCAATTTGACGTCATTAAGCTGTTAATTTGCGTTTTGCGCATGCGTTATTGTTATTTTTCGTTTTTCCCTGTTTCGTCTACTATTCTAATTTGCTTCAACATGTAATGTTTTTTTTTTGGGGTCTCGCAGAGGGGCCCACGTTAGCATATTTTCGAGGGGGCCCTTTTGAGGCGGTGGCCGGACCCACTGATGTTTTTTTGAGGTCTCGCAGAGGGGCCCGCGTTAGCATATTTTCGAGGGGGGCCTTTTGAGGCGGTGGCCGGACCCACTGATATTTTTTTGAGGTCTCGCAGAGGGGCCCGCGTTAGCATATTTTCGAGGGGCCCCTTTTGAGGCGGTGGCCGGACCCACTGATGTTTTTTTTGGGTCTCACGGATGGGCCGCGTTAGCATATTTTCGAGGGGGCCCTTTTGAGGCGGTGGCCGGACCCACTGATGTTTTTTTTTGGTCTCGCAGAGGGGCCCACGTTAGCATATTTTCGAGGGGGCCCTTTTGAGGCGGTGGCCGGACCCACTGATGTTTTTTTTTGGTCTCGCAGAGGGGCCCACGTTAGCATATTTTCGAGGGGGCCCATTTGAAGCGGTGGCCGGACCCACTGATGTTTTTTTTGGGTCTCGCAGAGGGGCCGCGTTAGCATATTTTCGAGGGGGCCCTTTTGAGGCGGTGGCCGGACCCACTGATGTTTTTTTGAGGTCTCGCAGAGGGGCCCGCGTTAGCATATTTTCGAGGGGGCCCTTTTGAGGCGGTGGCCGGACGAACTGATGTTTTTTTTGGGTCTCCCGGATGGGCCGCGTTAGCATATTTTCGACGGGGTCCTTTTGAGGCGGTGGCCGGACCCACTGATGTTTTTTTTGGGTCTCGCAGAGGGGCCGCGTTAGCATATTTTCGAGGGGGCCCCCTTGAGGCGATGGCCGGACCCACTGATGTTTTTTTGGGGTCTCGCAGAGGGGCCCGCGTTATCATATTTTCGAGGGGGCCCTTTTGAGGCGATGGCCGGACCCACTGATGTTTTTTTTGGGTCTCGCAGAGGGGCCCGCGTTATCATATTTTCGAGGGGGCCCTTTTGAGGCGGTGGCCGGACCCACTGATGTTTTTTTGGGGTCTCGCAGAGTGGCTCGCGCGCCCTCCGAGAAAAATGTTTTTACACTACATAAATGGGGCTTTTACCAATATTTAGCAGGCTTTATACTAGATAAAATGAATATTCACTATTTGCGCCCCCCTCCGAAAGATTTTCTGGTTCCGCCCTTGGTGAACATATGTAAAGCTGACGTCATAAATTTGAAAATCGTCTGGATTTTTTATCACATGTTGGTCTGGAAAATCGTTTTTTTTTTTTTTTTTAAATCAGAATCTGAGTGGCAATTCTGATTATTAAACGCGGTGCATTTGAAGTATAAAATTTTCATTTAGTGTTAATTGCATGAAGATTGAAGTTTGGTGTTCTTTGATTCTGTGTCGAATATGTTTGTGGTGGATTTTCCTTGTGTTTTTGATTCCGTTTTACGGACCCTTTATCGTAAGTTAGTGAGCGTCTCGGGGAATTTCTTCGTTAGTATGGATGTGTGGAATATAGAATGGGGGAGAAAAGTGAGGTAAGTGTACTTTAATTGTACTTTTTCTAATGTTTTGTTGTGGATTTGACTGTTTTATATAGTGTCATTTACTTAGAATTTGTGTTTCTTTGTAAAATTTTAGTGGTATATACTAGTGTTTATTCGTCACAAGACGGCGATAGCCGTTGGAGCTTGGCGGTCGCCAGGGAGGCTTGGCGCCATGGCTGGAGCTTGGCGCCAAGGTCTGTAGCGCTCGCACTTGGCGATCGCCAAGCTCCAGCGGCTATCGCCGTGTTTACATGAGGGGCACCGTCTTGTATGATTTTACCAAGATAGGAAATAGATACTAATAAAAAGTAGTGTTATTCCATTAGTGTTACGCAACAATATCAAGAGAGAAAAAAATAATTACAGAGATTTAAACTTATACTTTACTTATATTAGACTAATACTATATTAAAAATGTCAAAAATTTGTTACAAATGATAGTTATACGTACCAATATAGACTAATCACCACCAAAAAACTTCTTCAGATTTTTTCGTCTCCTATTCTTATGAAAACAAACATGGCGCCTGCCGGTAGATAATCGGATGTTTCCATCGCTCGACTGTTGCATGAACAGAGAGCATGCGCCAATTTTCATCGGCTGAATGCTGCTCGGCCGTTATGCGGGCCAAACCCAAAATTTCTTTTCAGTTCAGTGTATTTTGATCAAATTTAGGCATATGGCCCGATAACTCAGGCCGGATATCGTTACGAGCATCGTTTTATGGGTACCGGACCGATCAGTGTCTGCCGCACACATAAAAATCATCGTTTTTAGATGGAATTCCGTGTCTGGGCCGAGTACCGAATTTCGGTGAGCGATGAGTTGCGATGAATGCCGGTGGTTGGCAGAGCAGAAACTGGGAATTGTTGCTTGTAGGGGTATTAGTAGATTTGTTCCGATAATATGGATTAAAGCACAATATACCGTTAGAATATACAGAAAGGGGCACGTGCTCTCAATTTTGCGTCAAGTCAAGATCTTTTTATTTTCAATATTTGTTTTGAAATTCAAAAGGAACTATCAATAGAAGAAAAATTCCCCAAATCTTTCATGTGCCCTCGCCTCCCCCAACCCCCCTAAAAAAATCGTAAAAAATCAGTCGCACTACACCAAAGCGCCATTACAAGTACAAAAAGCAAAAATTGAAAAGTAAATAGTAAAATATTCAATTATACCTCAATAACACGTACATTTTTGAACAGCTGAATAACTGCTGCATAAAGTGCTGTGCTTAAAATAACTCATGCCAGTAAATATTTTTCAGAGACTGGTATCTAGTGAGCTACGATTTCAGAAAAATATTGCTTTATCTAAATATTTATAATTGAAACTGAAACATTTTGACTCAAAGCGAAAAACTCAGATGAAACCCAATGGTCATCAATGCAGCCTTTCAGGCAACTGAGGCTCTCTAATCCTTCAGAAATGGAGCGAGCTTCACAAATTGGACTTCAGTCCACCCAAACAAAACGGCAGGTTTCCACATTAGAGCATGGAGATTAGGGCTTTTGCGGAACTCAAGAACTGCTCTTGATATCCGATTTGGTGGAAGCATTGTTAAGTTCCAGACAGAACTGAAGCTTCTGGGTGAGGTGCTTAATCAACAGATGAATTCTATGGCACATGTCGTGAATTTGAAAAAGCTACTGGCTAGGTACGTGGTAAGTATCCACGGTCTGAAAAAAACCAACAACGGGCTTAGCGGGAACGTGTTAGAACCTCTACAAACGTGGCATGGAGCGTGTAGTTCTCTATGCCTGCAGAGCCCGGTAGGAAGGTGGAACAGAGCGATTGCGGATGCGCCTAAATCAGGTGCAAAGGATGATTCTGCTGGCGATAACAAAATTTTATCGCACGACAAGCACCACAGCGCTCTGTGTCCTTTCTGGCCTCCTACCGCTATATCTGCAGGCTGAGAAAGAAGCGCTCATCTCGAGACTCCGAAAGATAGGTCAAACGATCCAATTCGGAGATACGACAATAGAAACCCCCGTGGTAGAGGACGAACTTCCACGTTGGGTCACACACCGAGTAGGAGCCCGTACATCAATTGGAATCAACTGGGCCCACGGAGGAAAGGTCTCGAGCTCTTCACAGATGGGTCAAAGCCCAATGGTCAAGTGAGTACTGGATACGTATTCTACCGGGACTCTCTGAGAGTGACGGATGGACAGTTTCGGCTTTCGGACAATGGATGCGTGTTTCGGGTCGAGCTCTTAGCAGTCCTGAAAGGTCTGCAGGAACCAGTACAGATACCGTTTATGTCTATACAGACTGCCAATTTTTGCTCCAGGCTCTTTCAAGGCTAAATTGCAGAAATGTAATGGTCGCAGCGATCTACTCCGAGATCGGAGCTAGGCGGATTCGCTTCGACTGGGTGAAGGCCCCTGCCGATAGATTACACATTGTAGCCATCTGTCCCGGGTTCCAAGTACTGAGAAATCAGTATTGTCCGAAATTGGATGCCTAGGCATTCAATAACTGTGCGGAGCGATAAAGGGCGCGAGGCCCTGATCTGCTTCATAGATTCGCGAGGAGACTCACTAATTAACGGGCAACGCGAAGACAAGAGCAGGCTCAATGCCCCCTAACCCAGGGACAGCTGGAAGGGGACTTTGCTAAGGATACTGGTGGTGCGTGTATCATGGAAATTCTGATGGTGCATGTATTTTAGGATCGCTGCGGCAGTTGATGCAGTAATCCAATATCGATATCCCCCTGCCAGCCATACAAAAGTATGGAACAAAGAGCTAACAGGTGAACCATGTTGAATGGAGGGCAATTGCCTCCAGTTCGTGGTTGTGACCTCTTTTCTGTCAGATTCAGTTGTCTATGTCGCACGAGTAATGATCGTGCATTGTGGTGTCCTAAGATGTTACAGTGCTGCGGTATTGTTAGGAGGACAGACAGCCGGGTTGTCCCGGTTTCTCTGGTTTGGGTGCTTATCACTATGGTTGCCTTGGGGGCCATAGGTGAAGGTTTTTCGTTTACCTCCCGTTTGTTCAAGCCCCGCGCAATCTGATGAAGTTCTCTTGGAGACTCCTCGAGAGGGTTGCTAAAAAGCGGTGATTAGTTGACTTACTCATGAGAGATTCCAACCGTGTAGTGCTCAACATAGAGCTGGTGCACGTATTGTAGCAGTCTCCTTAGGTTGGTGCATAATTATCAAGCGTTTTCTCCTTTCCCCATTGAAGAAACAATTGCAGTGATACACCCTCCAAAAAAAGTATTCGTGCAAGAGAGAAATTTCCTATTTTAGATTTGCGAATAATAATTGAGTTTTTGAAAAACGTACAACTTGATAGAAATATAGAAAGTCATATTTATACATAGCCTAATTCATATTCTTTGATAAATAATTTTTAATATTCGAAACCAACGTAGGAAATTTCTCTCTTGCTCGAATACTTTTTTTGGAGAGTGTACATCCATCCTCCCTTGCGCAATTCTAAGAATGGCTCTCGTCTCGCCGAATTTGCTGCACTTCAGCTTTCGCTCCACGAACGCGGAAGAGAGTTTTAGTTGCATTCTGTTCTGTTTTACGGCCGCTCTCTTTCTTTTACCGATCTCTCAATACGAGACCATGTTATGCTATTGTTAATAAGGTTGGGATTGTTTCTCCAAGTAGGGAAAGGGGTAAACGCATCATAACTATGCACCAACCTAATATTTAATGATTAATATAATATTTCTAACAAAATCGCACATTAAAAAGAAAATGAATTCATAGAACATTATTTGTTAATGACTGATATTCTATCTTCTTTCGCAATAGTTATACTGTATATAAATATGTTTTAGATAACGCTCAAGACAAAGGCGGCTGGTGACCCACAGAAGTGTGCGTGTGTGAGGTGGAGAGATGCAATTGTGCGGGTGTGCAAAAGTAGAGGCACTACTTTTATGTTAAAGAGGCTATTTTTTTTATCGGCAGGGTGCGTATTGAATATTTTCTCCAGGGTGGACATTTGAAAGAAAACACTCTCTAGGAGGGGACATCTGAAAAGAAAAAGAGGTGGGGAGGTGTGAATGCTCCACACACATTATATATTAGGTATTACATGACTAATGCAGTCGCCAACATATCTGGGAAGGGACTTAAATTCAAACAAATGTCGACCCCCTATTTTCTATGCGCATATATTCCTGCCTATGCTGATTCTACGTCTACCCTAAAATTCGGCTCCCGGCAGAGCAGTGCTTGTTCGTAGTCTTCCTTTGAAACCTGACCTCAATTTTAGAATGTGAAGTGACATCAGGCATCTGTTTACCTATTTCAAAGGGATGTTTGTAACTTGCTCCTTTGTCTAGTAAACAAAAGAAGAATTTCTATTCTCAATACTTAAAAACGTTAGGTACTGTCGAACTTGTAAGAACAGAGATTTAATTTAACATTTCTCCAGTTGGAGATAAATAGTATTTCTGGCAGGGATATTACATTCTTCAGCCGGGGGCGATCCCCGGCACCCCCCGTCAATTCGCACCCTGTTTATTGGGCTGTATTATTGGATTTTTTAACTCGTAATATTCATTATTATAATAATCTAATTATCATTGGATTTTTAATGGTCTAAGAGCCAGCGACCGCCAGAGCTTCGTCATAGTATAAAAGCTGAAACTTTCTCTGCGCATACCCCCCAACAGAGGTAGGAACAATCGGCCACTATAAAGTTTGGATGATCGTGGCTTTGGCAGGTAACAGGTGGCAAAGGTGTATAAAATTGCAGAAAATTTTCGTCATTTCATAAAGCTTAATTTTTTTATATGTTCTTCTTCGCAATACTAGAAATCACTTTATCCCTTGCCAGACACTTTTCCATCGTGGCAAACCCCCGCCAGACAATCTGAAAGTCATGGAAAACGTGACTCTATTTTCGTCATTTCATAAAGCGTGATTTTTTTATATGTTCTTCAGCCCAGTACTAGAAGTCACTTTATCCCTTGCAAGACACTTTTGCATTGTGGCAAACCCCCGCCTGACAACCTCAAAGTCATGGGAAACATGATTCTATTTTCGTCATTTCATAAAGCGTGATTTTTTTATATGTTCTTCTTCGCAGTACTAGAAATCAATTTATCCCTTGCCAGACACTTTTCCATCGTGGCAAACCCCCGCCAGACATCCTCAAAGTCATGGAAAACGTAATTTTTTTTCGTCATTTCATGAAGCGTGATTTTTTTATATGTTCTTCGTAGTACTAGAAATCAATTATTCAGTTGTAGAAATTCATTAAAGTATAACTTAGAGGTATTAGGTTATTTCAAACGAATCAAAAGTGATATACGTTATTAAGGGTTACAAAATGAATTTATCCATCGAAGATAGTGTCTATATAATTTATAGATCTGCTACAGGAACACTCCAAAGAATTTCAACACAATACGCTAAATGGAAGTTTTAGGGACATTCATCCATTTCAAGCACAATACTGTTACGAATTTTCGGGGAAACCCGCTGTTCTGCGGCTTAAAATGGTTTAAAATTCGTATTCTACGCTTCAATTAGTTAAATTTTGCTTTTTCTTGCATCAAAATCGGTCCACTAGAACCGGGGATACGGAGGTTTCGGTTTCCCCATTGTTTTTCTACGGGTTTCTAGAAATCTCGAGAAATATTGCTCCTAGGGTTTCGATCTCTTCACTTTTGGGGACTTCGGTCGTTTGCCTCCTCAAAAACTGCACCAAAAGTCGCGAAGTTTGGCGACTTTGTATGTATGTAACTTGCATATCTCATAAACAATTAGACGTAGACTGTTGAAATTTCATATCTAAGATTGTTGTATCATCTAGTTGTGCACCTGGATTTTTTGTTCTAATGTACTTCAAAGTTTATTTACAGAACAACTCAAAAGAATTTCAATACATTAATGTCTATGGACATCTTCAATATACAGTAAAACCTCGATACAAAGATACTTAATATACCCAATAAAATTATCGTTCTAGAGGGATGTATCGTTATACCGAAGGGAGAACATATTGCATTGTAATTCCTTAGGACCACAAAATTTTATCATTGTAGAGAGATTTATTGTGGTATCGAGTACCGTTATAGCAAGGTTTTACAGTATAATGTCTGTAGTGAGTCACTGTTTGGTCTATGCCAAAAATCTTATCATTTGTTATCGACCTTGACGTGTTTTGCAGAAATATCGTAAAATTTAACGCCAAAAACAGCTACGTATTTCGCAGAACTCTAAAACTGTTTACCGTAGAATGTTGAAATTTTGTATTTAGAACTATTATAACAGCTAACTGCTTATCTCTTTTTTGATTTCAATCAACCGAGTAATTTCTTTACAGGATTACCCAAGACATTAAATACATTAAGGTCTATGGACACTTCAAGTTCATTATAATGAGACTGACGACACTAGTCATAGCCGAAATAGTAATTCATCGTGATGAATCACCATTTCGGCTGTGACCAAAATATAGCCAACTATCTCAAGACTTCGGCTTTTGGTGGTAGTATGAACCAATGAAGTGTCAAAAACAAATCTTTCAAATTGAATCCAGGATGGATATATCGAAATATTTGGCTAGAAATCGATAAACCTTATTATTACTGCAGTATTTTATCTCGTTACAAACAAAATAAGTTTAGATGAAATGCACCGAAAATATTTATGATATAACAGACGTACAAGAAAGTCATGTGGTGTCCACATCAGATTTCTGATTAATGTATTAAGATGGAAATTAAAGTGACTATATATTTTTTAACTCATAAATATTTCTACTTAAAGAAATTATCCGATAAATCCAACTCCATGACTTTCAGGGTGTCTGGCGGGGGTTTGCGATGATGGAAAACTGTCTGGCAAGGGATAAAGTGACTTCTAGTACTGCGAAGAAGAACATATAAAAAAATCACGCTTTATGAAATGACGAAAAAAAATTACGTTTTCCATGACTTTGAGGTTGTCTGGCGGGGGTTTGCCACGATGCAAAAGTGTCTGGCAAGGGATAAATTGATTTCTAGTACTGCGAAGAAGAACATATAAAAAAATCGCGCTTTATGGAACGACGAAAATGGAGTCAAGTTTTCCATGACTTTGAGATTGTCTGGCGGGGGTTTGCCACGATGGAAAAGTGTCTGGCAAGGGATAAAGTGATTTCTAGTACTGCGTAGAAGAACATATAAAAAATTAAGCTTTATAAAATGACGAAAATTTTCTGCAATTTTATACACCTTTGCCACCTGTTACCTGCCAAAGCCACGATCATCCAAACTTTATAGTGGCCGATTGTTTCTACCTCTGTTGGGGGGTATGCGCAGAGAAAGTTTCAGCTTTTATACTATGACGAATGTCTGGCGGTCGCTGGGTCTTGCTCTATAACTCATAAACTGTTTAATAAACAAGGCGGATGAAATACCACCAGTGACGCCACGTGCAAAGAACGTGAGAATACTGTTTGCTCATTCCACTGACCGATGCGGTATATAATTATTTAAAGCATATTTAATATGCATATATATTTAATAAAACCAATGTTCAGAAATTATAAAAAAAAATACGTTCGGAATGAATTAAGGCCGGCGCTCATTCAGCGTTTTCGGGATCCGTTTCCATAGCAAGTCAATGTATTTTTCCCGTATCAACTTTCCGTATTGCGGGGGGCAAGTCTGCCGCATCTAATCTTTTGTGCTGATCGCCTTGAAAGCCGCAGAATAACAAATGATAACCAATTATCCTTTGTTGGGTGACACGTGGAACGCTGATATTTGTCTCCCAGGCGTGGTTACAACATTTTTTAGAACCGTCGCCAAAAGTTTCAGCCAAATTTTTGCAAAAGACTTGGTGTGAAGCTTTTCTCTGGAGAGGGAATAGAGGGCAGAGGTCAAGGAGAGTCTCGGGTCACTATTTCCTCTTTTTTTTCTTTCGTTTGTGTTTGCATTTTTGTGGAGGGGGGCTGATATTGAGGGAATTGATACGTGTACTTCGAGTGGAATTACGGGGGGCGGGCGGTAGAGAGGCGCAGAGAGCCAAGTCGGACCTCTGGGTATAAAATCTTTGCTATCCAAAAATCCTTTTGATGTCGTATTAGATCAATCATTTATTCCTTATTAAAATTATTAATCATTTAAAAGAAACTTAATTAATAGTAACTAAATTAATAGTAATAAACTAAATTAATAGTAATTGGAAAACAATGAATAGAATTAAAATTATTAACTTAAAAGAGTATTATACTTTAACAAACATCCTTGCTCTAAAAAATACCAACATTTTGTTTTGAAGGTTTCGGCACCTCTATAGAGAAACTGTATTTGAAACGTTAACAGTTTTGCATGGCATGTTTCCTCAGTATTGAAAAAATTAATATTTTTATTCATACTTCCATGCAAGCAGGCAGCCAAAAAAATTTCAGCAGTCCAAAAAAGTGGAAATTTCAAAATTTCTCATGGAAAGTCTTGATCTTAAACATTTTGTTAATGAAAATTCAAAATTTCAGAGGTTGGGTGGACCCATAGACTCTCCTCTGGCTATACCCTTTCTTCTACTATTGAACAATGTGTCTCGGGAAAAAATGATTTCTTGTTAAATAAATCTTTTCTACTTTTATCCTCGTTTTTGTCAAGTTGGTGGTTTATTCTGTAGCTGGCTTTTTGTAGTGTCATTCAAAAAATAATTTGAAACATCCGGGGACATAATCTGATTAATTTTTTTTTTTTACAAAATTGGCAACACACAATTAAATATCATGTAAACAGCAAAAGTGGGGCCCCTTCACAAGGTGAGGCCCTGAGGATTTTCCCCTGCTCCCCTCCCTCTCTGCGCTATTGAATGAAAAAAGTATTTGAAACAATAGATTGGAAAACATTGATCTAGGGCAGGGATGGCGAACCTTTATGGATCAATGTGCCATTTTTTCTAAAGAATGTTTAATGAGGCCATAGACGTGCCGTCAAATAAATTTGACTTAGTGACCGTTCGATCGTGATACTTCATGGAGAACTTTATTATTTTTAATTAAAACGCAAACAGTTTGACACGCGTGCCATTGGTTCGCCGCCCCTAATCTAGGGGAACAAACGGTTTTTCTCTTTGTTATAAATGAATGTGCATAGTTTCTCTATGATCAATCTTGTTTCCTCTATGTTCAATCGCTTTGCTCTTCACTTTAATCCAGAGATTTCCAAACTGTGTGCCGCGGCACCCTGGGGTGCCGCGAGCGTTTACCAGGGGTGCCGTGGAGATAATCAAGAAAAGTTTTGGGGGAGCATAATCAAAAAAATTCCTCTGAACCGATATTTCACAAAAAAGTTTGCCAATCCGATGATGAAGTAGGCGAAACAAAAATATTTTAGTCAAGTTCGAGACTCGGTGTCCAGTCGCCTCCATTTTACAGGAACTCCCTGAAATATGGAGGGGGGGGGGGCAAAATTCTATATCCCTTTTCCAAGATAGTGTAATAGTAAGCCCAATAAACATAAAATAAACAATGAAAAATGTATCCAAACTGCTTCATTCTAACCTTCATATTCATACTAGCGGCTACCCGCGACTTCGTCCGCGTCAGCGTTAGAATTAGGTCCCGAGAGAAACGAAGCATGTGTGAATAACAAATATGTTTGCGACTAAAGAAATTTCATGTAAATATTATTTGCTTGTTACTTATTTTAAATGAAGTATAATGCATGGTAGTATACTTCAGTTAAAATAAGAGAGTATACTAAATTTAGATTTTTTTCAGGCATTTGGCGAATAGAGACAGTTACGACAGTATTTGCGAACTGTTTTGAGTGTTCTTGTAAAAGAAATATTTATGCTATATGCATGAATTTTAGCCTATGTTAATCAGGAATAGTGCAGCTTTCTATTAGCGAAAAAGTTTTAGAATCGGTTCTATAGTTACAGAGATACCCATAGAGCGTAATGTATTAGAATTATTTTGAGTGTTCCTGTAAAGGAACTATTTGCGCTACATGCATGAATTTTAGCCTATAATACTCAAGAATAGTGCAGCTTACTATCAGTGAAAAAAGTTTTGGAATCGGTTCAGTACTTACAGAGATACACATAGAGCGTAATGTAATTCTTATGAGTATCCCTGTAAAAGAACTATTTGTGATATATGCATAAAAGGTAGCCTATAACACTCAGGGTCCCCCCAGTGTCTAAGAGGTTCTGCTCTCAAAACTTGAAGGTGGGAGGTGCCAGGTTCGCCTGTCGACCTAGCCGCTTGCAGTTTTCCGTGTTTTTTTCAAAAACCTCGCGAAAATACGGGCTAGGATACCTTAGAAAATTCACACACACAGTTATTCTCCATATACAGCCTAGGTACCCTATAGGCCTAGGACCATATAGGCTCTAGGAATTTCAATCAGTGAAGAAAGTTTTAAAATCGGTTTAGTAGCTACAAAATTTCCATAGAGCGCAATGCATTAGCATTATTTTGAGTGTCTTTGTAAAAGAATTATTTATGCTATATGCTTGAAAGGTTGCCTGTATGTTAATCCAGGGCATAAACTATCTTCATTACAAATTTTTCCAACCATTTTTGTGTGATTCAGTCAAAAACATCGAAACACATAAACGTACACATTTATATTATTTGTAGGATTTGGAAATTTACGAACTTTAAGAAACACATCTGGACTTTTCTTGGTACTTACCTATTATCCGGGCGGTCATTCCCGCCAAACTGTTTTTTCGTCAAATGAGTTGCCAAACGTATTCAAAACCATTAATAATTTCATGTGCCCGGCATTTATCTCGGCAAAAAATCGCTCGTCTTGGCGGACCGCCGGGATAATACGTAAGTACAGTTTTCTTTATTTATGCTTTTTGATTTGGCGTAAAATCAACATAATTTCCATACTTATTTATGTTTTCCAAATGCATGTGATTTTGCAAATAGAATTTCTGCTTTATTTCAAAAGCATAAATCATTTTGTGCGGGTGATAAAACGGTTTTTAATTAATAGTTAGAAAAGTAATTAAAATTTCCGAGCCTCAGATACACTTTACCGAAGTCATGCGTCCAGGCATGCTCAAATTTTCAAAGATCTGCTTTCTGTAGATTTGTCTGGAGGACATTCATTTTTATTATTAGAGATAGATATATTTGGCATAAAACTGGCATAATTTCCGTATTATTTAATGTTTTTCAGATGCGCGTGCTTCTTTATTGAAGTAATAGCATTCTTGTTAGCTCAAAACATGGATCATATGATACGGGCGAAACTCGCCAAGCATGGCAACGTAAAAATGGTTTTTAATTAATAATTAAAAAAAGTAATTAAAAATCTAAAATTCTAAGGAGCCTATAACCATGTCCAGGGTCCCATCTATATCTAAACCAAAATGCATCCTAATCGATTCAGCGGTTTAGGCGTGATAGCGTCATAAACAAACAAACAAACAAACAAACTCACT
>JAWZYV010012404.1:0-170088 GCA_038373885.1 Cheiracanthium punctorium | reverse complement strand
GTTAGTTGAAATTTATATCATATTACAAATGACATTTCTTAACATTTGAATTACAGTAACTGTCAAATATAAAAAAATAAAATATGCAATCGTTGCAAGTCAATCAGTTGTTATATTGTATAATAATACAAAATTAAAAAAAAAACAATGTAGGATACACATAATTCTAAGTCAGCTATTAAGCCATAAACGGTACAGATAAAAAAAGTTCCTTTTCTTCATTATATCGCAATTAACCAAAATTATTAATCAAAATGCACGGATAAAAACAATGCAAACAGAAACTCAAAACACACATAAACAAACCATACTTTATACATTTAAAAGGCCAATTTTCATTTTTCAACGTTTACAATACACTAGCGGTGTACCCAACCCCTTAGCAAGCCGGGACATGCAACCACCGTTCAAAAGAAGGGAATCAATCGACTTAACAGCAATCAAAATGAGAAATATCTGTCCCTTATATGGTCGATCGCCAAAAAGTAAAGCAATCATTTATTCGAAAAGTAGCAGCACTTTAATTTATCAACTATAACGTGTTTTATTCATCGTTAACTCCGATGTACTGAGTGCGAAGATTTAAATTTTCTGAAATTTGGAGGGATTCCCCTAACTTAAATCAATTTACTTAATTTGGCGAGAACTCTGAAGATAGATCGCTTGAAATCCCTTAATAATTGCATAAGTTTCTGCACAGATAGTTAAAATTTAACGCTGTAATCTAATAAAACCTATGCATTTATTTTCAAAAATGCTATTTCCTTAAGCTCTCAGTAAATTGCGCCAAGCCTAAAACTGTGCAAACAGCTAGAACTCAATTTCTCAAAATCGGCCTATCAGCCATTTTAGTTTTCGCCAAACTGAAACATTATGCATATTAGTTTCGGAAAACTTCAAACCTTATTATTTTGCATATTAAAATTTTCATTCCTGCTCTGATTTTCTATGTGCACACGATATTATAATTAAAAAAAAATAACTTTAAAAATATAAAATAACAAAAAAAAAAGATCATTATTAGCACTCGGTGCTATTTCTTTCAAGCACGGGATTTTTGTCAACGTGGCGCGCCGTGGTCACTTTTCCGTTTGATCCATTTTTCTGCAGAGTGATTTGATATTGCTAACGGAAACATGGACTATCCGTTCCGATGATTTTCAAATACCAGGCTTCACTTGGGTCGAACGGATAGACAGTGGTTTTCAAAACAGAGAGCAATCTGGAGTTATGATTTTTATAAAGGAAAACTTAATGAAACACTTTACCCGTGCCTACACGAGCCAGATCAATGGTGTTCAAATGGCCATTGCGTATATTCACGATAAAGTGAGATTTGCAGTTACATACGCTAGTCCACGAATTTCTTATGAAGATAAATTAGACGCTCTATTCGAAACGTTGCTGAAGGAAGATGATTGTAAAACTGTTTTAATAGGAGATTTTAACATAGAATTAAATTCCGATCAAGAATCCAATTTCATAACTCTAATGATACTTTAGATTTTCCAATACGCACTCATCCAAAACATTTCACCACTAGGGGCCAAACAACGATGGATGCCAATTTCAGCAACAAAATCATGCGAACAGTAGTCTATATGAGCACTTACAGTTATCATTTTCCTCTATATGGCAGAATTGATTGAATAGATTAAAGAAAAAAAAAAAAAAACTGAAATTCTTCCAGCCGAGTGCATAAATAAAATCTGGAAGAATTTCAGATTTTTTCTTATTTTATTTTTATTTAAGAATTTAAAACATTTTATTCCGCAAAATCGCCACCCATTGCAACCACGATGCTTATTTGACTACAGGATTGACGGAGAGCAAAAATTAGCCTTTTTTGACATGTTTTTTTTATCAATATCTCTTAAAATAATTCGATTTTCGAAATTCGAGTTAGAGGAAGACTTTTCTCAGAATTTTCCGAATCCGTGGATACCTTGGACTAAACTCAACTCTCCGCCATTCCGGAGGAGATAAGCCCGCATAGATGCATACATACACGCGTTTGTTTACCTCCGAATTGTATTATAATATATTCATGGTTTCTATTACAGCAAAATATTTCACTCCTGTCGTTGCTATGGAAACAGGGGAGCACTAAATTCAAAATGTTGTTTAAAATTTGTAGAAAGTCTCCTAATTTGTATTTTTTAAGTTGTTTATCTTTGAATTAAAGCCTTAATGTGCAATTTATTACTTGACAAAATTAAAAAAAAAAAAAAATTCTGATTAATAGATTTCACGATGCGAGAATGAAAATCTGAAAATCATACGTAATCTGAAATCTAAGTGTATATAAATACGCTAAGTAAAACTTTTGTGTCCCTTTCGCAGCGCACTGCCTTAACCCTTTAACGCGCAGTGTTGCCGCTCTGGCAATGCCAAACTCTCACGTTTTGACTGTTGCCAGTCACGAAGAATAGATTTGATTTCTATAAAAATAGTTGCGGGTGACAAAGCTACACGAGAATGCTTTACTTTTTAGCACGTCATTTCCGTAAAAAATTTGTCATGATTATTTTTAACAGCACGGACATCTGCCGAAAAATGGAAGAATGCGAGAACAGCTTGATAGATTGCCCAATGCTGAAAAAAGGGCAGCCGTTGCGCTCGACTTAACTACTTCGATCGTCCGCCATATTGCTGGTAGTTAAGTCGAGGGATGGCAACGGCTGCCCTTTTTTCAGCATTCGGCACAGCCAGCTGTCGTCAAAAAAAGTGTCTCTAGATCTGTGTTTCACGCGATGAACGTTTCGATCGTCCGCCATCTTGCTGGTAGTTAAGTCGAGCGATGGCAACGGCTGCCCTTTTTTCAGCATTGGGAAAGGGTTGCGCCTCAAAGGGTTAATGGATGACCGTGAAATTCGGCACAGTTAAAGTTCGTATGGAGGTGGTTGTGCGAATGTTAAAATTTTTGTGTAGTATGCTAATGCACCGTAAAAAAATTAGAGAAGTAATTTGGAACGCGTATTTCGTGCCAAGTTGGGCCAAGATGCCATTGTGGTGTCAATTTTGAAATAACTACAATTAGTTTCAGAAGTACTGTAGGGTTATAGTATTACAACAAAATTTGCAAAAAGTGGAATTATTCCCCAGTTTGGTGATACGCCAAACGCCTGGCGAATATTGTGAAATAGTTTTTGTTGGCGATTTAAATATAGATTTTAATTCCGAAGAAGTGTTTTATAGAAGACAAATACGGTACACTCATAGATTATGATACACTTTCCAAATGGTATTTATAAAGGTGAAGGATAGTTTGACTATGCCTCGCGAAAATTTGTAGAGTTTTGGTAGGAGATTTTAAGAAGATTTCTATTCCGAAGAGGTTTTTTATGAAACAAAGAAGGAAAAGATGGTACAATCATGTATTATGATGCCCATTCCAAACAGTATTTAAAATATGTCTACGCGATATAGTTCAAATATGCCTGAATGTGTGAAATCCAAGGTCGGTAGAGGGAGATGACCCTAAGACCCACTCGCTGGAGCTGCCTTTGCATTTAGCAAAATATCATCGAGCTTTTACAAAAACACCGTCTTCACAGAAAAGTGTGGTGGTTGTAAAGTGAAATTGTACAAAAGTGGTCACTAAAGATTAATAGTCTCCTAGCCAAGGTGGTCACTTTAGTAAGTTCCAGTGTATATGAAATGGTGAGACATATTCTTCGATAGAAGAACTTTATTCACACTCAAAAAAAAGAAAAAATGCTTTATGGTCGAATTTCGACCTCTGGCAGACAACTAGTTTTAATAACTGGCAATACTCTACAATTGATCTCTGTTATTGAGTTCCGAAAGATGTTTGAAATTTATTACATCACAATGACGTAGATCTATCTCACTTACGAAAACTCGGGACTTTTGTTTAAATAAAGTTTTATATATATATTTTTTTTCAACATGCAATTCTATTCATTGTTACTGTTTCCCAGACCACCAACCCGCAAGTTATGATAGTGAAATTTTTAAGCAGCTTCTATTGAATTCAAAATCCTTCTTTATTTAAAAATTCTTAAAAAATCTCCTAATTTATATTTCCGTCTGGCTTTCCTTTTAAAAGAGGGCGAAATGCATGCTCCGTTTTTTTCCAAAATATTAAAAAGTTATGACGAATGGAATTCAAGATGCAATGGTTTTAAAATTATTTTTCGAAAATTATCGTCAAAAATAATTTTTTTTTTAAATTCCCAAAAATCTGAAAATTATGTTACACAATCAGAACAAACTGTTTTTAAAAGAAAATATTTTCTCCTCTATTCGATATCGTTTTACTGCGACTGTAATTACCTTGTTATTATGCGAGAAAAAATGCCAAAAATCGCAGAAAACCTAAAATGAAACTTTTTTATTCGAATTTCAAAAAATCCTCCGAGATGCGTGGCTGTGCCGCACAGCCAGCTGCGTCAAAAAAGGGTCTCTAGAACTGTGGCACGCGATGAACGTTTCGATCATCCGCCATCTTGCTGGTAGTTAAGTCGAGCGATGGCAACGGCTGCCTTTTTTTCAGCATTCGGATAGGGTTGCGCCTCAAAGGGTTAAAATATTTTTCTGGGATGTAGTCAACAAACATTTGAAAAGATTTCTTTTTCTGTCCGGCGGATTTCTTTTTTTTTTTTTTTTTTTAATTTTTCCTGTAAACTTATAATTATTTCGCCAGGAAGCCTCACCATGGCACAGTAGTTATGTTACTGGAAATGGTGGACGGGCGAAGTCTGTAGGTCCCGGACTTCGGGTCCCATGGAGCGACCTAATCGTTCGGAGTTTTCCGTGGTTTTCTCCGAAACTTAGGTTAAATACGGGTTAGGAGCTCTTTGAAAGACGCCCACGGAGGGCACTCCCCCTTGTGTTGTCCTTCTGACGAGAATTTATAAGCATGTTCCGAGCCAAGCACGCAAATCCGATAGACGTGTTCACAATAGCAACAACAACAACATTTCACCATGAAAAGATTTTAAACGGAATTAGAATGAATTCTACTATTACTTTCTTGTACGGAGTATAAGGAAGTAATGTGATCCCGAAAAAATTCGCATGACCAAATTTTCACGAAAAAACCGATTTTGACTACCTCTAAATTTAAGATTGTTTTCGATGCATCTCATCGAACACTACCATGCACGTTCATATAAATGCGTCTGCAACTTCATTTTGACCGATGGCGAGTCTATTTTGACCAGTTCATTATGACGTTTTTACGTAAGTCCGTATGTATGTATGTAACTCGCATATCTCAAAAAACTATTGGTCGTAGAATGTTGAAACTTTACATTTCGGATTTTTGAAACATCTAGTTGTGCACCTCCCCTTTCGGACACATTCGAGTGGATAGTTTATATACAAGGCCGCCCAAAAGATTCTAAATGCATTACGCTCTATGGGCCGAAATTCATTAAAGTGTATTTTAGACGTATTAAGCTATTTCAAAAGACCCAGAAGTGATATATGCTGTTAAGGGTTACAAAATGAATTTCTCCATCGAAAAAAGTGTCTTGATCATTTGTAATTCTGCTACAGGAACACTCAAAAGGTTTCCAATGCATCACGGTCAATGGCAATTTTAGTGTCATTCATCCATTTCAAGCACAATACCGTCCTACCATATAGTTAGGTATTGGTCCGACCAGGGTCATGTGCCTCCCTCAAGAATTACGCGAAAAGTCGCCGAGCTCGGCGACTTTTGGTGTACGTTTGTATGTATTTAACTCTCAAATCTCAAAAACTATTAGTCGTAGAATGTTGAAATTTCATATAATATTCTTGTAACATCTAGTTGTGTATCTCGATTTTTGGTTCCAGTCTACTGGGGAGTTTATTTACAGGACCACCCAAAAGAATTTCAATACATTAATGTCTATGGACATCTTCGATATATTACATCTTTAGTCAGTCACTGTTTGGTCTATGCCCAAAATCTCGCCATTTCTCATCGTCCTTGGCGAGTTTGGGCACAAATATCGCCAAATTTGGCGAGATTCAGTCATTGTTTGTTCAATGCCCAAAATCTTACAATTTGCCATTGACCTTGGCGAGTTTCGCCGAAATATCGCCAAAATGGCGACAGTCAGTCATTTTGTCCATGCTTAAAATAACGCCATTTGTCATCGTCCTTGGCGAGTTTTCGCTGGGCTGGTTCTATAGGGTGGGTTTCGCTTCTATGCGGTGGTTCTCGAACAATGTAGTATATCTTTTCCTTTGCTGTGTTTCTTTGTAACGTGGAACTCTGTTCTCCGCGAGTTTATTTGTGCCACCCTTTATTAGCTTTTATCCACTTATTGAATGCAAGGTCTTTTGTTTTGGACATTAAAGAAACTAACGCATTCCTGAAATTTTGAGAAATTCTGTTATCATTTTCAAATCAGACAAGGTCTTAACAGCTGATTATCATAAAAGTAATAATTTTTAAAAATACTCTTCTTTCTATTTATGTTTTCGTGTTGCTTGTTTAGTATGTATATTTTGTTAAATTTAGTTAACATTATGTTCCCAAATGGTCCTGATAAATTCTTTTAATCAATATAAATGTTGGTTGCTAATATCTGAAAATATAAACCAAAAATGAAAAATCATTTAAGAACAAACTATTTATATTTTTGGTCGAAAAAAAAAATGCATACCCACTTTACTCTACCATATACCTATTTCATTCCTAAATATCGAAGAAGTCACGAAATTAAGACGCATATTCGTTGCTCATCCATTTCGCTCCATTTGTGACTATTTCACTGTATGCACGCCTAAGTTTCCCAGGGAAAAAAAAAAAAAAAGAGAGAGAAAGAACACGTACCCTAGCGTAAAATACTAAAAATATTGCAAACCCTTTTTATTTCATGAAAAAGAATAAATAACATGGATTCCTTACACTGGCCGGACGAAAATGCCCTTTTTCTCGAGTGCAATATTCTTTAATGTTTTTGCAGCGTTCCTGCCAAAAATACTATAATGCGATTATTTTTCTGGTATCGGTTCGCCTTGCGTAAAATGAGAAGCTACGGTTCTAGGAGAGAAACTATGTTACATCTTAGACATATTAGATGAGAATGGTACGGCCTTTTTTTTTTTTTTTTTTTTGTCACAAAAGAGAAAAAACGTGGGCACTCATAACAGAAATGAAAAAGGTAAAAAATAAAATAAAATAAAATAAAAACCTCTTTCATATTTAAATACTCACATTAACCCTTTAAAGCGCAGAGTTCCCGCTCTGGGAACAGCAAACTCTGACGTTTTGACTGTTGCCAGTCACGAAGAATAGATTTGATTTCTATAAAAAGAGTTGCGGGTGACATGGCTCCACGAGAATCCTTCACTTTTTAGCACGTCATTTCCCGTAAAAAAATAGTCACGATTATTTTTAACAGCCCTGACATTTTCTGAAAAATGGAAGAATGCGAGAACAGCTGGATAGATTGCCCAATGCTGAAAAAAGGGCAGCCGTTGCCATCGCTCGACTTAACTACCAGCAAGACAGCTACTAGCACGACTACCAGCACGTCAGCTGGCTGTGCGGCGGCACAGCCAGCTGTCGTCAAAAAAAGGGTCTCTAGATCTGTGGCACGCGATGAACGTTTCGATCGTCCGCAATCTTGCTGGTAGTTATGTCGATCGATGGCAACGGCTGCCCTTTTTTCAGCATTGGGAAAGGGTTGCGCCTCCAAGGGTTAAAAAAGTCTCAAAATCCATGCATCTGCCCTTTTTATCTTTCTTGCTTAATTATGTTGAAAAGTGCATCATTATCTATGCGTCGGTCCCATAAGCGGACTAAGAAAAAACAATAAAAAAACAGTTATATATCAAATAAACATCTTAAAATATTTATTGTACATACAATATGCATTATAATGGAATACATTTTTTAAACTGCTAAAGCACTAATAGTGTGCATGGAAATATAAAAGGAGCAATTTAGATATCAGATTTTAATTTTGTCTAAGGACTGCATGGACCTAAATACGACCTTGATGGTGGAAGTCAAATATAATTTGTCCTTGTTAAAGCGTCGTTTTTGACGACAAACTCAAAAATTTGCATACTCTGAAATTTAAAAATGAGAAACATTTTCATTTGTGTCTCCCTTGATCCCTGTTCTGCTAAAAAAAAAAGTCCGTTTAAACCGTTATTTTACTTAAACTTACAATATCATTTAATTGTTTTGTACAGTGTAGTTTTCAGCAACGCGCCAGAAATTGATAGAACTTTAAAGCATTCTATCAAGCATGAAATCGAAAGACTTGAATTTGTATTGTACGGGGTAATGGTTTAAGATTTCGAAATATACTTAAGTTAGAATAAAAAATGAAAGGAAAATTGCCCTCCATAAATAGCCTTCTTCTTAATGTTACTCTTAAATAAAACAATTCAATAAAACAAGTAGTGTAACAGTTTAAATTTATTACAGTGCGCCTAAATTAATGCAAAATCAAATAAAAGAAAGATAAAACAAGTGTGTCAATTGCAAAACTCTTTCCGACACAAATCTCTTAGTTTCTATAAAATTAAATTTTAATTAAATTTCTTCATTTAATGAAAAAAGTTATGTATAAAGTATTTTTATAATAAATTATGAAAATACTTTATACATACAGGGTGTCCCAAAAAGGTGACAACATACTTTAACTCTTTATTTATGAGAGATAAGTGAGTAATGTAAACCGAAAATTTTCAAAATAGGGTGGGTGAAAAGACTTTGATACGAAAAAAATTGTATTTTAACCCTTTAACGCGCAGTGTTCCCGCTCTGGGAACACCAAACTCTGACGTTTTGACTGCTGCCAGTCACGAAGAATATATTTAATTTCTATAAAAGTAGTTGCGGGTGGCATAGCTCCACGAGAATCCTTTACTTTTTAGAACGTCATTTCCCGTAAGAAAATGGTCACGATTATTTATAACAGCACTGATATCTGCTGAAAAATGGAAGAATGCGAGAACAGCTGGATAGATTGCCCAATGCTGAAAAAAGGGCAGCCGCGCACAGCCAGCTGCGTCAAAAAAGGGTCTCTAGATCTGTGGCACGCGATGAACGTTTTGATCGTCCGCCATCTTGCTGGTAGTTAAGTCGAGCGATGGCAACGGCTGCCCTTTTTTCAGCATTGGGCAATCTATCCAGCTGTACTTCGCATTCTTCCATTTTTCAGCAGATGTCAGTGCTGTTAAAAAATAATCGTGGTAATTTTTTTACGGGAAATGACGTGCTAAAAAGTAAAGGATTCTCCTAGTTCTCTGTCACCCGCAACTATTTTTATAGAAATCCAATCTATTCTTCGTGACTGGCAGCAGTCAAAGCGTCAGAGTTTGGTGTTCCCAGAGCGGGATCACTGCGCCTTAAAGGGTTAACAGAGCTATCGTACAGCGCGTGAAGGGAGTTGTTGACATAAAGCGCCTCCTACATCGTGGTGCGTTCGTTTGCGCCCATGCTTTCCCATGTGAAATTGTCTTCTTTTCCAATTCCCTACCTCCCTACTAAATATTGATGATGAATTAAGAATCCCCCAGTATACCTCGTTTTGATATCCAAGACTATACTCCTTACGGTAGCAGAATAAATATGACAGATTGTACTGTTAAATTATAAGTACTTTACTTATAATTTCCTTAATTCGTCATCCATTTTATTAATTTAAATTCTTATTCAATTAATTTATTATATATTAATTATAATCTAAGTTAATTACAAGCAAGACAGTTTCATTATATAAATATTTAGAATTTTGTTTATAATTCTTTAAGAAGTCATTTTTAAATGACTTCATAAAGAGTTCTTACGAGGTTTATCTGTATTACAGAAAACCTTATATCACTGAAAATGGTAGACGGCCGAAATGTGAAGGTCCCGGGTTCGGGTCCCATCGCGCGGCTGTCGATCTAATGGTCTAGCGTTTTGGTAGGTTTTCTCCAGATGTAACGTGAATACACGTTAGAACCACCTAGAAAGTCCTCTTACCAAGGCACTCCCCCCATCCTTTGCAGATCGCCCTAGCGTAGCATTGCCGTAATCACACAAAGAAACAGGCAACCTTATTTTTCG
Organism: Cheiracanthium punctorium; assembly: GCA_038373885.1. NCBI lineage: Eukaryota > Metazoa > Arthropoda > Arachnida > Araneae > Cheiracanthiidae > Cheiracanthium > Cheiracanthium punctorium. The sequence goes on along the minus strand of JAWZYV010012404.1, from coordinate 160,055 downwards.
CAAGGCAAAAGCCACATACAAGTTACGAAGAACAAACATTGTAAAACAAAAACTGTAAATCAACCACGTTAAATAACTTTAATACAACGGCTAACTGTGAGGAATTAAATTTGAAATAGAAAGTGTATTACAACCATTCAATAATGCAGTAGGAACACGATACTAAAATATATTTTCTTCAGCCTTTAAATCAGCCTTTTACAATTTATGATAGCTCGCTAGCTAAGTGAAACATTTTAGTTTAAAAAATACACGAGGAAATGCAAATAAAGAGAAAAATATAAGTTTCCGAATTTGAAACTTTTCGATAATATTTTATAAGACGTGACATTTATTTCACAGCTCATTAAACTGGATGTTATATATCAAAATAATATTTCAGATTTTGCATACTGATGACTAATATTGAACAGGAGCAAAGATTTCCTGAAAAGTTTCTTTTAAATGTAGTGGAATGAGACGTGTCTGAATTAGCATGCTTTAGAACTTCGTTGGGGATTTTATTGTCAGTTTGCTTATTCAGAAATAAATATAGAATATGCTGTTGGATAATTTAGTAACATATTGTGCAATTTATTCAATCATTTAATTTGTGTTTAGATAGATTGCGTTGCGATAGCTTTTTAAACTAAGATCTTTTCACTATGTAAAGATATAAATTTAACAATCCTGACAATTTGGTATGCAACTGCACTGCAAAAAAAATTCTGTCAAATTTACAGAAAAAAACTGTCAGCCAGGACGCCAGTTTCTTTCCGTATATTTTACAGAAATCTTCCGTATTTTTTCCCTTATACGAAATATTTCCGTAAAATAAACTGAAAATGTGTAAAACTTGTGGAAGACTTCTGTAAAAAAGACGGAAATAAACTGGCGTCCTGGCTGACAGTTTTTTTTTTTTTTTCCCTGTAAATTTGACTTTTTTCGAAGTGTGGGGGAAATTTTTCGTTTTCCTTTTTTTAACTTGCTTTCACTCAGTTTTTCTATTTAAACTCTGGAAATAGTTCACAGATAAGGCCAATTGAGCACAGTAGATTTTTCGAGTTTCCCATAAATTCAAATTAGCTAAAACATCAGTTTAGCTCCCACACTGCAAAAAAAAAAAAACAGTCTGTCAAATTTACAGAAAAAAACTGTCAGCCATTAGGCCAATTTATTTCCGTTTTTTTACAGAAATCTTCCGTAAATTTTACAGATTCTCAGTTTATTTTACAGAAATTTTCTATATACGGAAAAAAATACAGAAGACTTCTGTAAAATATACGGAAAAAAACTGGCGTCCTGGCTGACAGTTTTTTCTGTCAGTTTAACAGACTTTTCTTGCAGGGAAAATAATGACAAATAATTACAAAACACGGGAAGGAATCTTTTAGCACCACAAAATTCAAATTACTTGGCGCCTAGAAGCCCCATAAGAAATCCGCCTCCCAAAGAAAATGGGTGTATTCTTCCTACAGATACAACCCCCCCCCCCCCCACTGCAAAAAAAGTCTGTTAAACTGACAGAAAGAAACTGTCAGCCAGGACGCCAGTTTATTTCCGTATATTTTTACAGAAGTTTTCCGTATTTTTTTCCGTATACGGAAAATTTCAGTAAAATAAACTGAGAACCTGTGAAATTTACCGGAGACTTCTGTATAAAACATGGAAATAAATTGGCATCCTGGCTGACAGTTTTTTTCTGTACATCTGACACACTTTTTTTGCATGAGCAGAGACATTTCAGTGCAGTGTTGACTTGCTGCTTTGACGATGGGGCGATTTTGCTGCACGGAAACGGGTCAACGTGTTAATACAAAATACACTTGACTATTATTTTCCAATATAATTAACCTGTTCTAATCATCAGTAATGTAATAATATGTAAGTGCATTTTTTATTTGGTTATGCAGTCAAATTACAAAAATTGCTTTATTTCCATTTATTTGTTTATTAAATTTTATGATTTCGATCATTCGAGTTTTCGATAGTTCGAGGCAAGCCCAGTCCCGTGCACCTCGGACTATCGAGACTCTACTGTATTTACTTATTTATTCGTCTTCTGATCTAATGATTTACTTATACCTATATGTTACTTATACATTGGTGGATCCTTAAAATAGGTCACACATAAGGGAGATTCAGTATTGATTTATTTATTTGTCTTTTGAACTAATGGTTTACAATCTGCATACGGTGTTCAGATAAACGTTTTTTTAGAATCAAAATAGTTTAAAATCTTCCTAAAGAGGGTAATCAATAAGAGGATCATTCCATCATGGCGGGGCCTAATCAATGATGGATTAGGCCCCGCCATGGCAGAGTGCATAAGACACTGAATATGGTAGATGGTTGAAGATCTCGCGCTCGAGTGTACGCGCGCTTGTCGATCTAAGAATCTCGGCTGTTTTCTCTAGATGTAACGAGAATACTCTTTAGAAACCCTTAAAGAAGTCCTCCCCCCAAGGCACCTCCTCTTACAGCAGATGTAGTCTTGCCATAACACAACACATCAAGCACGGATTTATGAAATAAGGTGGGTAAGGTGGGCTACATATGGTCAATAATAGATATATAAGACGTGTTTTGTTGGTTGTACGTAATGATTTGATGAATTCAGTTTTTTTTTTTCCCCTTCATGTGAGAAACGAGAAGTGGTGTATTTGAGACGTTTCAAATACATCTTAAGCCAGAGTTGTTTGCCCAAGGTTACAAGGTTACTTGGCCCATGTTTACTAGGAACAGTAAACATCAAGAAGTGTAACTAATTAGGCAAGAATCACTAAAGTTTTTAAGTAGTTGCATAAATTTACTATAAATTTCTGTAATTTTATGAAAGTAGTGAAAATTTTTAAATAAATAGATATGAAATCCACACGCTTAAATCTATTGATTAAAACTAACACTTCTTTATTGATTAAATTTCTATATCGGCTGATTTAAATCCTTTTACGCTAAAAAATTCCGAAAAATACTCCTTAAAGACAATAATTTGTAAACTCCCCCATGCGCCTCAATGCTCCCAATTTGCTAGATTCTATTTAACTCAATTTTCCCTTAAATCTTGTCTATTTGAGAATTCTGTCTCTCCCCCACGATAAGAGGCCTGTAAGATATCCTATTAGTATCACGTGACCAACGCTCTTCAACGGAAAATGGTACATAGTCACAACGCGGAAATCGTAGCTCGCGGCCAGCATCGAAGAACAAACATGTCGTTATCGAAATATGAATTAAAAGAGTTTCTTAAGAGGATACCGGATGTACTTTACTTAATGCTAATTCCTTTTGCTGTGGGTGATTACTTCTCGATGTATTCGCTGGTGATGATTTTATTTTATATCCGAATACCAAATGCATCTTTTCCATATTCAGAGTTGTGAAATAAATTCGACCTAAATGTGGAGAGGATGCTTTCGGTAAAAAATTTGTTTTAATGGACATAGTCTCTTACGATTGGATTATAAAAATCTCGTCGCTGTTGTAAAACAAATGAAGTTATGATATCTTCAGTCAAATGAGTTTACCTTTTTCATGTAAATAAATTGGGTTGCTGCTTAATAAATTCTCACAGCTGGTTTAACCATGATTGCATTTCTGTATTCTGACTGTACTATGAATTCGTTTTATAACTAGAGACTATAGTAAAATTATATTCTATTTATTAAAAAAATACTTTTTTATAGTGTATTAAGATGTATGTGATGTATTTGCCTTGATTTAAAATTTATTTTCTCGGGCTTATAATCATAGATTACAGCTCTGATAATAAAAAATGAAGAAAATGAATCATTCAATATATTAATCAAAAACAGCAATTTTTCATAAAACACCCTTTTTACAGCTTAAAATAATAATATTAATTCAGTACAGATATATTAATCAAAAAAGGACTGATTTTGTAAAAACGCTCATTCTATAGCTTAAATAATAATCATAATTGAGTACAGTTACATTAATCAACAACGGAAAGATTTTGTAAAAACACTCCTCTTTTTTTATTATTATTTAGGCTAAATGGAGCTGTTGTATAATGCTCAAAAATTGAGAATTTTTCGCTCCATTCATTTTTGTCGATTAATGGAGCAAATTTTACTCAATCGTTAAAATCCCTGTTTGATGTCAAAAATTAAGTAAAAATATAGTCCGTCTGATTATTATTTTACTCAGTAGATTTAAGCGTGTACCTTTTGTTATCTAAAAATATTATCTTTTGAAATCAAAATAACGTTAACGAATACATTTTCTAAACCAAAAAATAGACAAACAAAAACAACAGACGATAAAAACAAATAACTACAAATTTCTAAAACTTGAAACTTTGCTATAACTAACTTCAAACTTGTGAATGAAAAAAAAAAAATATATAAATAAATGAAGAGAAATCTAATAATTGATAGGAGCTATATTTCCCATTATATTCCCAATCGAGTTATTTTGTAATGAACCTTTCTTTTTACTTTCCGAACATGTACCATGTAAGGAAAGTATTGTAATCATGAAAAAAATCGATTTCGAGATTTTGGTGTATTTACACGTTTTGAGGTCTTCTGAATCCATTTATGCTGTTTTTATGGACATAGTATGTATGCATGTGTGTGTGTGTGTGTGTGTGTGTGTGTGTGTGTGTGTGTGTGTGTGTGTGTGTGTGTGTGTGTGTGAGAGAGAGAGTGAAGACGATAGCTTCTAAACGGGCCATTCGATTGAGCTCAAATTGGGTATATATGTCATAAACCATCGTCGCAAGACCGGTATTAATTTTGGTGTGTATAGGACTTGTAGTTTTTCTACAGGGCTACGACAAAATTTCTTTTACATTATGGCCTACGGGGGGGGGAAATTTTTGAAAGTGCGCTAGCGTTTAAACGGTACATTCGATTGAGCTCAAATTGGGTAGATATGTTATAAATCACCGTTGAAAGAACAGTATTGATTTTTGTGTGTATAGGACTTATAGTTTTTCTACAGGGGTACGACAAAGATTTCTTTTACATTATGGCCTACACGCTTTAATCTATTGATTAAAACTAACACTCCTTTTTTGATTGAATTTCTTATCGGCTGATTTAAATCCTTTAACGCTAAAAATTTCCGAAAATTTCTCTTTAAAGACAAGAATTTGTAAACTCCTCGATTCGTCTCAATGCTCCCAATTCGCTACATTCTATTTAGCTCTATTTTCACTTAAATCTTGTCTATTTGAGAATTCTTGTCTATTTGAGCTACGACAAAGATTTCTTTTACATTATGGCATATGGTGAGAAATTCTTGAAAATGCGCAAGCGTTTAAGCGGTGCATTCGAATGAGTTTCCATTAGGTATATATGTTTGAATTATTAGATTCATATGTTTGAATTATTTGATTATTATATTATTCATAGATTAAAATTTATTTAAATGCTTGGTAATGATTTTACTCGTAAGTGCTCGGAAAGTCGAGTGGAGTCACTCCAGATTTTTTAAGTTTTGATAAAGGAAATAATTTGCTTCCCTTATATATATATTTTCCCTGCAAAATTCATTAGTTTTTTTCTCTTTCGCTATGTTGACGTTTATATGATTTTTTCAAGATAAGTTTCTACTTTAACTATTCAGTGATCATGCTTAATTAATGTTTTCTACGCAATATTTTCCGCACCACACTTTTACAAAGCAAGAATTTTTAATTACTCAATGAGCAGTTTTGTATTATCTAATAAATACTGCTTCAGCTGCTTTGTATATTCTACATTTTCACTTATTCTTATTTATATGTCTACTCAGGCGCATACAATGCATTATCTCGAGGATTGAGTTCTCGCAACATAAAGCAAATCTGGCAGACAAAGCAAAACGTAAAGGCAAAAGAAACTTGTGTTGCCTTAATATTTCAATTTTCCTTCTTAAATCGAACACAATAATATCCATCACATCGTACGTTTACACCGCCATCTTTATTAGCACGAATAAAGAACAATTACATGCTTTTGTGAAAGAGTGTGAATATAATCATATTTTTCAACATTATTTTTTCCTCTTTCCAGACTGAAAAGAATTCACATCTCCAGATGCAATCCGAAGCGCAACTCTTTCGCTACAGAATCCTATAAGTCAGGAGCAATTTGCATACAAAGGATAATTTGCGGTCGCAGCATGCCATTCGCAGCTGCAATTAAATGTCCCATCTGCATAGAATGCCACTCGCGAATCTTGTGAGACACGCTTTTGCAAGAGGAGGCCACTACTATGCTCGCCGAGCAACACATGGTACCTCATGTTCTGCATAGCCGCAGTGATCCTGCTGACCAGCCTCTTCTTTGGAAGTTCGATGATCGGAACCGAGCTCCCTCCCCACCGGACAGTGGTCCATCTGCGGAAGTTCAACTCCAGCTTCCGCAAACAGACCTTGGATCCTTCAAAACCTAACATCACCATAGGATTTCTCAGTTCCTTCAAGGTGAGATTTGGTTTTCGATTTGTTACAACAGCAATTTTGAGGTCTCTATTAATTAACCCATTAGCGCCCAACTTTTTTCAGCACATTCTCAAATTTATGTTGGTGCCAGAAGTGATAAATAAATTTCCGACATTTGTGTGGTATGAAGAACGTAAATCTTTTTCTAAAAATGTGAATAAGACAGAGAAATATCCTCATTTAAATTTGTTATCTCTGAGTATTTTATGGATATCAGATATTCAAGAAATTAAGCTAGGAAAATAAACTAATGTTTAAATATTTGAGTGACTTACAAATTTCGTGTCGGTCTAAAAATAGATCGCTGGGCGTTAATGGGTTAAAGCCTTTTGTCTTTCGGACCGTTGACCGCGAACCACAGCCTGTTGATCGCAAACTTAATTGTTGTCAAACGCAACAAAAATTTAAATAATTACCATTACATATCTGTATGCAATAATTTCTATTAACACTACGTTAGAAAGTACCTCATTTATCACGGATTGACGTCATAATCACCCCCGTAGCTTTTGTGTAAAGTCTTTGATGTCAACGCAGGTACTGCAGAGGAAATAGACGTCATTTTGATATCATGAGTTTAAAATTCTTTAAGAAATTCAATAACTTAACAGGCTGTTAAGAAAAAATTACGTCACACCTGAAATAATTTCGTAATTTGTGTACGGTTTGATTGGGAACAGCTCCATGGTGCGATTTCAAGAATATGAACCAAAGGAAATTCGGCGAATATATATACAGGGTGAATCTAAACTCTTGGGCAAAACTTTAAGGGTTGATAGGGCACATAATAAGGAATCAGAATCACATAACAATGGGGGGGCGGCAACGTCGTCTTCGTATAGCTGTTAATAATCTCCTCGGAAAAAAGTGCTGAAAAAGCAGTGCGCTTTCCGACCATTGTATCGCCAGAAACTAATGTATTTTTCTACGAAAACAGAAGACTAAAATGGATAGTTTAAAAAGTTTATTTTATTTCATGGATGAAATATTCGGAGGCGAGCGTATTGTTTATAAAACTTGGTTAAGAAATTAGACGGACACTTCAATGCTTTTACAAAAGTGATTATTACCGGGTAAGTTAAAACTGCGTTTTTCACCCCAGATTGCTACGTGATTACGATTCCTCATGGTGTGCCCTATCACCCCTTAAAGTTTTGCCGAAGAGTTTAAATTCACCCTGTATATATACGTATATACATATATATATTTTTTTCGCACGCAATCTGAAAAGGACATAGTCGCCATTGTGACGAATACTTCTTTATGAGTCTGGATGAAAAGATGTTTCTTAAAATGTTCTTTTTAACAATTAAGTTGTTTAATTTTAGTTGTAGTATTTCAGATAATTCATATCAGTTCAGAATTCTAATAATGGATTTTTATGATATGATCTTCCATAATAAAAACGCAAAATAAAATCATGTCAAATAGTTTAAATTATTGAAGAACTTTGTTGATCACACATATATTCATGTAAGTACAGGGCGTGCGTTTCGGGTTGTACGAGCGGCCTACCTTTCTCCAGCTGTAAAAGTACTTCCACACAAGCAGGAGAGAGAACCTAAATCTATGGAGAGATTAAAAAAGTAAAAATAATCTGCGAATGAAATAAGTTGATGTTCGAAAAAAGGTAAGAAAAAGTTGTAAGAAAAAGGTGTAGGAAAAAAAGTAAGAAAACCAACGAGAATAAAAGTTGAAGAAGACGAGAGAGATAAATATAATAGCAAAAAGGTGATGGGAAGTTAAAAAATACAGAAAAAATAAAAACAGAACAAAAGACAGAAAATAATAACATTAGGAAAACTATTCTGTTTATACATAAGCATTATTTACATTATTTGGTAAGTTTTTATCTTTCTTATAAATATTACCCATTGACTTAAGTACTTTTTTCAGGAAGTAGGCAACTTGATAGCCGGTGCTATACCTCTGGCCGTGGACATGGTCAACAACGACCTTGAGCTTTTACCACAGCACAACCTTCGCTTCATAGCCTACGACACGGGGAGACCTAACACTGCAGTGACCATCAAGAAAATGACCCAAATGAAAGAGGAGAGGGTGGTTGCCTTCATCGGTCCAGACCACAGCTGCGTGTCCGAAGCGCTGGTCGCCGCTGCTTGGGACATGCCTATGATTACCTACGTGAGTAGCTGCATGGTTTGTCTTGTTGAAAAGTCGGGATTTGACTGGAATTCTCAGGTTGCACATTTGATTGCGGATGTTTTAAAAAGTGGATGATCGTACACACATTAAATAATTAATTTGAAAAAATAATAAATATTCAGTACATTTTTTTTTTTTCAATTTCTACTATTAGTTCACACTCTCCCTATATCTATTAATAAATCTTGTTCAAATATTCAATCGTTTATAAAATACTTTTTTGTTCATCCACTCAAGCTCAAATACATTTTTTTAAAACTTGTAGTGGATGACACTGGATGTTAATACAGTTTTTTCAAACATTGATTCATTAATTAAATTTAATTAATTAATTTTAGATCCTTTTACGTGGGACTAAAAGTGAATGAAAACAATAAACTAAACAAACTGAATTAACGGTATCGACCCTTGCTTCACAAACGGCCCTGTGTTAATTAATAACTATTTAATTAATGATTCTTCCTTAAATAATTTATCATTAATTAAATTTAATTATTGCTATAATAAAAGGTAATTAGTTACTTTTTATTAAATCATTAATTAAATTTAATAAAAAGTACCTAAAATAAAATTTTTCTATGTTGACTTAAGTAGGAATTGACTTAAATTTTTTTTATTTAATTAAAAGCAAAGTCTAAACTATTTTGCATGTTTCTCTATTCCTTCCTTAATCACTAGAGTGCTATTAAGATTGTAGCTCCAAAAAATCAAGAGATTTTGGATCATGAATTAAAAAAAAATCTAATTAGGTCCGGAACTTGAATATTTTTAGGATGTCTCTTCACCAGCACTACTGCATACTGTAATTAACGATAAACCTTATCGTTTACGAAACTTTTATTAAAAAGCTAATCTTAAAAATCAGAAATTTCGTAAAATGTCACTCTCCGAAAAAAATTCTGCGCAGTTTCATGCTTAAGAATTTTTTACTGAAAATTCCGTAAAAGACACAGGTTTTTCGTTTATTTCAGTGTGCAGTGCAGCTAATAAAACATCATCCTGACATTTTTTTCCCGAGTTCCTAGTGCACATTTGTGTATCAAGACCGCGCAACCAGTTTTATTTCTTTGAACTACAGACTTAAATCGAAGCCTCTAAAGTATGTCGATAATATAGCGTAAAAATACTTGCAAATCAAAATGTAATATTCAAAGGATATTCATTAATATATATGTTACGGCAAAAGCCCGAAATCGGCCTGTTCGCGAACTGGCCGGCCAATTCGCGTTTTGGCCAACGTTGCTGTAAACTTACCGGCCAATGTCCGATCTTTTCTTGATTTCGGGCTTTGGCCGGCCGATTCGCGAAGTGGTTTGGGACGATCGGCCAAAGTAGGAAGAAAGAAATCAAAAGCAGATTGTTTTACACACTGTTAAAAATGAAGTATTTAAAAATGAGTACTTCTGTGTACTGTTTTTTTTTTTCCTTCTTTCTTTTTTTTTTAAAGTACAATTGTTTTAGAAACGAGTTCAAATATAAGTGACATCTCTGAGTTAAAAATAAGCTTGTAATACATAAAAATATGATCTCGTGTTATTCTGTTCTCATATTAAAGCCGTAATAGAAATTATTCAGTGAGCGTATATACTGAAACAACGAGATAGCGCGAAGAATATTGAATTTGCGCCCTTCAAAATGACGAATTATATCTTGAGCAAATGCGTTGCGTAACTTGTAAGAATACAAAGGCAAATTGAGTACCCGATTTTTCAACTATATATAAGGGGTATCCTTAGTCTTTTTCTGCTCCATAGGCCTAATGCTAAAGATCCCGGATCACATTGTCTTCCGAAATATCGCTTCAAAAAATATGAAACTTTTCGCAAGGGCAAATAGATACCGCTCAGTCTACCATTATCACTTTGGCCTTTGGCCAAGGATTCCCAGCCAATTCGCGAAATGGCCAGCCAAAGTAAAATATGCAATATTAATTGCCAGTACTTCGGACTTTGGCCAAACCTTTTGGCAGGCCCGGACTGACAGTACCCCCGCCTGAGGGGGCCCCGGTGAGGCATTCAAAAATGGATATATTACTTTATAATAAGAGTAATTTGATATATATCAGAGTAATTAGGTTATTTATTTATTTTCCAGTAATCTTACGCAGGGACGCAGCGGAGGATCCCAGAAACCCCGCGACTCAAGGGGGTTCCCGAAACGTCTGGGCCCCCAAAATCTCTAAAATAGTTAAATGTGATTTTTAGGCCCGTAAGCCTAATTTTCAAATATTACATATTCTAACATTCTAGTCCCTCTAAATTCCCCAGTAAGAGGAAGGGCCTAATTTCCGGGAGGGCATTCGGGACAAGCGCCCTGGCCCCCAACAAAAAAGGGGCCCCCAAATTGTTCTTTAAGTTTAAAAATTTGAAAATTTTGAAAATCTTTTAAAATAACGGGGCCCCAATGAAGCTTTTGCCCAGGGCCCCCAACTCGCTGAGAAGCCCCTTTTCAATCTCTAGCCGAGGGCCCCCAAAGGAGCCAGTCCGGGCCTGCCTTTTGGCCGAAACGCGAACTGGCCGAACTTCGGGCTTTGGCCGTAACATATAGATTTTTTATTCTTACAATAACACAGAATTAAATATATTTTAGTTTTGTATTCTTTTTAAGAATCATAATAGTGTACCGCTTTTGTAACTAATATTTGCTTTTCCTGTCATTATTTGAGTCTTACGACAACATGTGTAAAATCTCCACGGGTCTTATTCAGAGGGATATTATATTAATTCTTTTGATTTGTTCTATTTGTAATAACTTTATATCTTCTTTGCGCTGCCGCACTGCCAGGTGTGTCAGAAAATGTGTTCATCTCTGTGGCACCAGAGGACGATTCGATCAACCACCATGTTGTTGGTAGTTAAATGGATCAATGGCAACGGCTGCATTTTTCCAGTGTCGGAACCATTTAGCGATTTTTTTGCGAGTAGCAATGAAAACGCTGAAATAAGGTGGTTTCATGGCGTCACGGTAGTTCATGGTCAAAGGGTTAAGAACGTTTCGAAAAGGACTTAGCCTTTTAACGCGCAGTGCTCTCGCTCTGGGAACACCAAACTCTGACGTTTTGACTGTTGCCAGTCACGAAGAATAGATTTGATTTCTATAAAAATAGTTGCGGGTGACATAGCTCCACGAGAATCCTTTACTTTTTAGCACGTCCTTTCCCGTAAAAAAATGGTCACGATTATTTTGAACAGCACTGACATGTGCTGAAAAATGGAAGAATGCGAGAACAGTTGGATAGATTGCCCAATGCTGAAAAAAGGGCAGCCGTTGCCATCGCTCGACTTAACTACCAGCAAGATGGCGCGCGATCGAAACGTTCATCGCGTGCCACAGATCTAGACACCCTTTTTGGCGACAGCTGGCTGTGGCACAGCCAGCTGCGTCAAAAAAGAGTCTCTATATCTGTGGCACGTGATGAACGTTTCGATCGCCCGCCATCTTGCTGGTAGTTAAATCGAGCGATGGTAACGGCTGCCCTTTTTTCAGCATTGGGAAAGGGTTGCGCCTCAAAGGGTTGAGTACGTAAGGACATAAGTTTATTGTACTCAAAGAGTACAGTAAAATTACGAAACATGATGCAACTGTTGTAAACTAAAGGAACTCTAGCACAACAATATAGCCGGCGGCACAAACCTGTTAGTGTGCAGAAAGTTGAATAAGTTGCAACTGCTTGCAGCCAGTTGGCCTCAGAATGGTGAGAATTCTCCTGTCCCCCCTTTTTTTAATACTTATAATTGCAACAAGGACCACGATTGAACTAATTAATACCGAATAAAATACTTTTCGTAAACAGAATAAGTATTTACCGAAAAAAATACTTATTCCGTAAGCAGCACTAATTTTTCCTCTGGTGGCGACTTTTAATGCTACTTTATAACTTTCCGAACATGTACCATGTAAGGAAAGTATTGTAATCATGAAAAAATTCGACTTCGAGATTTTGGTGTATTGACACGTTTTGAGGTCTTCTGTATTTATTTATGCTATTTTTACGAGATGTATGTATGTATGTATGTATATGTGTGTGTATGTGTGTGTGTGTATGTGAGTGAACACGATAGCTCCTAAACAGGGAATTCGATTGAGCTCAAATTAGCTAAATATCTTATAAACCACCGTCTCAAGACCGGTATTGATTTTGGTGTGTATAGGACTTATAGTTTTTCTACAGGGCTACGACAAAAATATCTTTTACATTATGGCCTATGGGAGAAAAATTTTGAAAGTACGCTAGCGTTTAAACAGCACATTCGATTGAGCTCAAATTTCGTATATATGTTATAAACCACCATAGCAAAACCTGTATTGATTTTGATGTGTATAGGACTTGGTTGATGTGTATAGGTAGTTTTTCTACAGGGCTATGACAAAGATTTCTTTTACATTATTGCCTACGGGGGGAAATTCTTGAAAATGCGCTAGCGTTTAAACGGTACATTCGATTGAGCTCAAATTGGGTATATATACGTATTATAAACTACCATCGTAAGACCGGTATTGATTTTGATGTGTATAGGACTTATAGTTTTTCTACAGGGCTACGACAAAAATTTATTTTACATAATAGCAAATGGGCAGAAATTCTTGACGGTGCGCTAGCGTTTAAACGGCGCATTCGATTGGGCTTCAATTTGGTATATATGTTTGAATTATTTATCGATTAAAATTTATGTAAATTCTTGGTAATGATCTTAATCGTAAGTGTTTGGAAAGTCGAGTGGAGTTACTCCAGAATTTTTTGTCATTAAAAATTGAAATTTTATGATCCACTATGTATGCTTATCAAATTTTGGTTATGTTTCGTCCAATAGTTTACTCGCTAGAGCAGTGGTTCCCAACCTTTTAGCACTGCGTACTCCAAACTAGGACAGCTTACGATGATGATCTCCGAAACAACATTCTCCAGCATACATACTGCTTTTTGTTCTTCAATAATGCAAGGGCGCCTCCAGTCTGAATTCTCGGAGGGGGTCGTTGAGATTTTTACATCCGTCTATAATGTAAATTGAATGTGTGAAATTCTTAAGAGTGCAAACCTAAAGTTGTGAATAACAAACTTTCCGAGGACCATGGGCCCCTCCCTGAAGCCGCCCTTACAGCAATGAACATTTAGTTGCCTTTTCTGCAAAATAATGTTCTTGGTATTATCTGAATAAAGATTTTACACGAAAATAGATGTCTTTTCAAATAAGATTAAATTATATGGAATTTGAAAACACGTATTATCACTTCCGTTTTTTTCTCATGGCAACCCTGCAAATGCTCTGCCCCTCCAAGAAGGCTGAGCCCCACTAGCTTTGAACCGCTGAGCTAGAAGGCTCTGAACAACTCACGTTATGTTATAACCACGTTGCACAATCCAATACACAGTCCAATACAGTTCAAATTATACTCTCCAACAAAAATAAAGATTGGTTACATCTGTTTATCCCAGTTTCCTAAAAATAAATACATAAACAAATAAAAACTACGAGTACTTAAATTACGTAAAAGCACGAAATCTTATCCAAATATAATGAAAGTACCATTTTTAAAAATTATATTCTTTAGCCATTTTACGCTACTTTTAAATACTGTTGTTTATATATTACTTATTTTCAAAACATTTTCTTGAAAGATATTTTTTAAATCATATTTTTTGTCTCTTTTTCAAAGACCGGCTTCAGTTAAAGGAAGATTAATGTATTCAGCGGTTGGAAAAGCACATAAATCTTTAAAATGTTTTCATTAGAGTATTTTTAGATACTCATTATCTGACTTTCTTTGAAATTACAAACGCTAGCGTGAAAGACATGTTGAAATCAAAATGAAAAGGTTAAAATGTTTATAAAGTTTCTTTTGCATATTCTTTCTTGCGTTTGAATTTACATGCATAAATATATCCAGAAAGAAAGACAAAAACGTTTTCAGGTTGTTGTTTTTTTTTTCTTCTTTTTTTGTAAATATAAACATTTCTAGAAGGTAAAGCTTGTTGTGGAGGCAACTACAACGAGCACAAGAAAAAAAAAATGACAAAAATCATAGTTATAAGGTCTACACTCAATGCATTCAAAATTTGTCCACTTACAATAAAAAAAATTCAGAATCTATTTTCAGTATTGCAGTTACCGAAATAACACTGATAATTATAACTTCAAAGCAACTTGTCCACCGTCCAGGGCAGCTCCAGTAAATAGACGCTCCTCGTGTAACCTTGCCATAATGTTAAGAGATGCAACACAAATAAATCTAAATTAATCTTTAAAAGCAGGTAAAATTGTTTTGTTTTGCATCTCGATTGACATTTTTTTTATGAACATTTTAATGCGTTGGGATACAAAATGTTAGAAAGTAAAAGTATTTTCTTGTTAAATTTTGACTAGAATAAATTGTTTTTAGGAATGTTTTTCGGTTGCTTTGTGAAGCGAGAATGAGTGATGTCAAAACCAACTGGAACTTTGAGCGTTACGTTTTTAAATTGCATAGAAACTGGAGAAAAATAGGTAAATTGAAAAATATTGGAAAACAATAAATCAGGTTTTGGCATATGTATTTTTTTTTTTCGGTTTGTAAATTATCCAAATATTTTTGAAAAGTCGGATGTATATATATATATATATATATATTTTTTTTTTTAAACATGTGAAGTATATTGTGTATATTTTTTTAAGATTAGAAAAGAATTTTCTCTAAATGCCTTAGTCGAAAAGCACTTTAATTATTTTGTGCTCAGGGATATATTTTTTCACCAAAATGCTTTTTTGATTTATTCATTGATTACTATGCTAATTTACTTTCTATTAATTTGCTAGGTAATGTTGCGTTAAAATTTAATGTAGTCAAACGTGTTATTTTATTAGAGAGCATTCTAAAAAAAGTTCATCCAAAGACTTTATTTTGAAACTATTGTTTTATTTCTTTAATTTACAAAATTTATTATTTACTGCTGATCCATTAGTGGGTCTCAGCAGTAGCGTTGACAGGATTTCATTTCGGGGGGGGGGTATTGAAACTGTAAGCTAAGTTTCAATCATAAGCAAACTATCAAATTGTAAGCTAAGTGAAGGGACACATTTCGGAGAGGGGGGCAGCAGCCGACTCGGACACCCTCTGGCTACGCCTCTGGGTCTCAGTAAACCGATCTCAGCTGATAACTCATTCGAACCTGCAACCTTTAATGATCTACATTTCTTTTTCTCCATCACAACAAACAAAAAGTGTTTCATTTAGATTCAATTAAAAGAAAATTATTAAAAAAAAAAGAGCAGAAAGAAAAAAAATATTTAACAAAAAATCGAAATCTTTCTTAATGGTCAACACTTGATATATTTAAGCTTTGTCTACTTAAAAGAAATAATTTCATTTTCTATTTTTTATATAACAACGTCTATTAACGATCAGAAGACGTTTTCTGAACGTTAATAGACGTTCAGAGAACCTGTGTGTGTTTGCTGGGTAACCGAAGTAACATTGTTACCATTTAATTTGTTAAATTAATTCTAAATTGAAGGCAATTTGAAAGCGAAATCAAGATGGTTTTGAGAAACTATTTCAAACTAACTGAAATAGAAAAATTGTGAAATAGATACAAAATTAAATAGTGCTAAATACAAAATTTCACCATTCTACTGCTAATCACTTTTGGGTTCTGTGAGTTACGTATGTACATATGTGCATACATACCGTCGATCATATACACGTGAGCAGAAACGTCACGCAAAACTAGTCAAAACGGATTCATAGTTGGTCAAAATAGATATGTGCATAGATACAAACGTTCGTTGAGACGTCACAAAATTTTCCGCGATCAAATATTCTTCATCAAAGATCATCTTTACTTTGCACTGAGTAAAAATCGACTCTATGATGTCACGTATCAGAAAAAACGCATATAATAGGGTGCTCGTAACAAGGTTTTACTACATTCACCCGCTAATCTCCCTTCCTTGTTGCAGTTCCAAACCCTTTATTAAATCCACACTGTGTTTGCACCATTGATAAAGATGACACATTCTGACAAATCTAAAATGAACAGTGTTTGCTTCCGTAAATGTTTTCAGCTGCAAACGTAACTGCTACGAAATCCAAAAAATGCGTGTCTAGAAATAGTTATGGTGGATTTGAAATGAAATATGACTTACAATAAATCCCTGAAAGTAATAAAGCGGAAGAAAGTATCGCATTCCGTTTACTTTTAATATAAGTTCCAGGAAATAAAGTTCAGGATACAATAAGATTCGATTTGAAGCAGAAAGAAATGGTCATATCAGAAACCTTGAAACATACAAAATTGAAGTTTGTAAGTAAAACCAATACAGATTTTTAAATTCTGTAATTCTGAACCGTATTAATTTTTAAATATATCAAATTATTTTTTAAACCTTTGAGGCGCAACCCTTTCCCAATGCTGAAAAAAGGACAGCCGTTGCCATCGCTCGACTTAACTACCAGCAATATGGCGGACGATCAAAACGAAATTCCTCTCTCTAATTCTCAAAAAGTTACTTTTTTTAAATCTGTATACAAATCCGGTACGAAAAAATTCCCTGTTAGTAAAATTTGCACCATATACAAATCAGGTGACGGACAAAATTTGAAAATTATATGCTAAAGTGTCAGAAATAGGAAGATTAATAAATGCTGACTTAAATCACTTTTCAAAGGCTCTCAAAGAAAACAAAATCAGGTCGGGTGATTTCATTTCAGGAGTTGTACACAAATTATGAAATATTACAGTGCTTAGCAGTCTTGAAATAAACGTATACATTCAAGTAACAAATATTTTTACAAAATACTTGAACATAATGCAGAATTTTTTCTTCTTTGGAATGTATAATTCGTACATTCATTCAACGATTATCTAAATAAATAGTTGAAAAGAAAAGATTCAGGAATAATTGTGGCCACTATTATTTTACTAAAAAAACTACAGGCTAAATTAAGTATTTTAAAAAAGGAATATTGATACATGTAATCCTTTTTCTTGGTTATCATCTGTATTCTGGTAAAAAAATACTTGAGATTTCAAACGTGGTGGTTCCAAAGTATACAAAACTCTTAATTCAATTAAATATATTTTATTATTATTTTTGTTAGGATTAAATATACAAAAAATTCATTAATAAATGTTTTTTCTTTTTCAAAAAGAAACTACTGGTTGAACTTTCGTTTTCTATCGGAAGTGATGTAAAGAAACAACTAAAATAATTCCACGAAATTTAGTACTATTTAGAGAACAAATCGAAAACGGTTTGTTTTTTTACAACGGTTATATTTCAAGAGTTCGAATCACAAGGAAAATTTAATTAAGCCATTTTGAAAAACCGCTCAGATATTAGATAATTACAACAAAAACATTTAACCAATAACGAAGTTAATTAAGCAGCCTCACATGTAATTTTTTCTATATTTAGTACACACTGAACGGAAAACTCTTTTTAAAAAAATAGAAAACTTTTTTAAAATTCTAATATCGACATTTTTGAAGAGACTTATACCGCACAATTTTAGAAACCATATGTGCCATATTCTGATTTATTATTTTCCAATATATTTGAATTTCTCTTCATGAATTCGTTTTAGTCTGTACAGTTCAAAAACTTTCTTAAGTAAAGTTCCATGGGATTTTGACATCATTCAGTTCTACTCACCAAAAATAAACAAAAAAACTTTTTTTAAACGATGTTTAGAAGTAACTTTTTCTGTCCAACTTCAGGTTGCTAAGCATTTTTTGCATGACGAACTTATGACCGGTAATACACAAATTGACTTTTTTGAATAATTTCAGCTGCTTTAAATCTTTAACGATAAATTCGGTTGAAGTCTCAGAAATAAAAAATATAATGATTAAGCCTCTAACGACCAAATTATGATAAAGGGTAAAATTTCTTTGACGTCTTGTAGTCAGTGATGAAAATCGGAAAAAGTGCTTTCATCTCCATGATCCCATGTCTACACAAATAACCTGTTTACTTGTAAGAAATTTGATTTATCAATAAAATGACCTTTCCTGTTTACATTAATGTCTTCAAAAGCTTTTCAAGCTTATTAGGAAATTTATTTTAATTCACAGATTAAAAGCAACTGTTTTCCAAGTGTGGTTCTCTGCCCGCAGCCTAACACGAGTAAAAATCATTTTACAGACTCAATATTTTTTTCCAGTATACACTCTGAAAATGCATAATTAAAATATCCTATTTTGATACCAGTCTTCATAAAAATTTTTAATATGCAAATGATTTAATTTGTTAATTAATGAAAATAAAAATTAATAATTCATTTTTTTATAGATAGGTATGTAAAATCTACATAATTGCAGGTCATTTTAATTATGTATTATTAGAGTGTATGTAGAAAAAATATTGAGTTTGTAAAATGATTTTTATGTGTTTTAAGCTGCGCACATTGAACCAAATATGAAAAATAATTGTGTTTAATTAGTGAATAAATGAATTCTTTGTAATTAACTTAAAAACTTTTGAACATATTGATGCGAACTTAAAATGCCATATATAAATTTTCTTACATGTAAATAAATTATTTTTGTAAATATAGGATCATATACATAAAAGCTTTTTTCAATTTTTATTATTTTTAAAGAACATATACAAAACGCCTTAAATATCATTCAATGCATTTTGATAGGCCCTGCTGAACACTAAATTGATATTCTTTCCCTCGATAGTTGGCTTTCTTTTATGTCTTCTGATACAATACTTTTTAAATTGAATCCTTGCGCGTATAGACAGGTGAATGGATATTTAATTATTAAAATAAAAATCAATAACAATATTTATTTTTAACAAATGCAGAGTTATTATTTCTTAATAGTGCATTAGAGTAGTAAATTTATTAAATTATGTATAGAATACAATAAAGTATTGCAATCTAGGAACGATTTCTATGCTTATTTTATTATTTCGCATTATACTCACACGAGGTTCATAGTTTCGTGTAGGTTAAACATAATGTAATTTTTCATTTGCATGAATCCAGCTGGTCAAAATAATAGTGCTGGTGTACTTGTGAAATACATTTATACAGGATAATAACTTATTGTTTCATTATATTAAATATACTGCAAGAAACAATGCACCTTCAAAACACTGAATTGACTTTCTAAGTATAGGGGAACCTGGGGAGCCTTGACCACATTTTCAGAAAAACATTTTTGTAAATTTTATTTTGGCAGCAAAATAATCCTATTATAGTGCAATTTAAAGGAAATTTTATTGGCATTAAGAATATATTTATGATAATATAAATGCGCATTTCTTCTTTTCTGAATTAAATATTTTTTTAAACGTTGGAAAGTGGGTCAAGGCTCCCTTTAAAAGGGAGCTCTGACCCATGGTATGGGAGGCTTGGCCCAGGCAATAATGTATAATTTTAAAATAAGATAAAAGTAAATCTTTTTTATTAGTTATATGATATCAGTATGGTAATTGAACACTCTGCTGTCATTATAACTTCTGTGGAGTACTTTTTACGAGCATTTCCTTTTGGTTTATGAAAAAAGGTATCCTGAGAAAAAAATAATACTTATTATTAATACAGCATTTCAAAATATCTCATTTTTATATTAATATTCACAATAAAATGAATCAAAAGAAACATCCAGAAATTAATAGTTTTCCAGTAAAGCTAACATTTATACCCCCCCCCCCCCCCACACACACACAAAAAAAAAAAAAATAAATAAATAAATAAAATTTGGTAATCTCTTTGTATAAATCTGGAAAATTATTATACTTGAATTATTCATAATTTAGTTTTTAGTATTAAATTTTGTAACAATTTTTATTGGACAATAATTGGTAGGTAACTTTTTGTCAACCACCTATCCTATTGTAAACATATAAAATTATTTATATTCATATCTAGGTATTATTTTAATTATGACAATGTTTGAAAAGCAGTATTGCTATATTTTCAAAACTATTTCACTAAGGGAGCCGTGACCCAGTGGTCAACCCTCCCTTACATACAGTGGGTCAAGCCTCCCCATCACGCCATTTTGTAAAGAATGGTGCATGGTGATTTGATACCTGATTCTTTCTATAAACTTTTTTACTTTAATAATAGCTTAATATGACAGTATTTATAAAATCCCACTAGCTCAAAGTTAATTCAATTACTTTCTTTGAAAAACTCTTACAAAGTGTGTTTAAAATACTTACTTTTTAGGCAGAAAAACTTTCTTTCTTGTTTATTTCCACTCCACTATGAACTGACTGGATGAAACTATGATGGGTGTCTGATTACATCAGTGGCTTTGACTGCCATCTAGTGACGGAAAGCTAAAATATTTTTAAATACTGAAATTCAAGGGTGGGTCAAGCCTCCCTTATGGTCAAGGCTCCCCAGGTTCCCCTAAGAACGCATTTTCACATAACTAAGAATGGAACTTCTCATAATTTCTATTTTCCTGGAATGTGTTGTGAGATTTTAACACTTTGAGTTATGAAGTTCATTAGTTTTTACATCCCAATCATACATGATGCGTTTCAAATATTTTGAAACAGTATAACACGTCAATACTCTTAATTTCATTACTTTTTCAAAGAACATTTTTAAAGTCATACACGGTGACCGAGAATTATTGGACACTTTATAAAATTAAATAAACGAATTCTAAACATAGCAGCATTAAAATTCGCTTTCCAACTAATTGTATACATTACACAATTAATATATCTCAATATGAGATTCTTTGGTGGCTCATAAAACATCTAAACGATATATATTCTGTTTCACTCCAAGTGTTTGAAAGCATCTGAGAAGTTATATAATGAATAATAGCTGTGGTTCGCTGCTTCAGTTCTTCTACATTAAGGTATGTAGTCCTGTAAACAATATCTTTGACGTAACTCTAACATGAAAAAAGACGATAAGGTTAAATCCGGCGATCCAGGAGGCCACTGAATTGGACTATCGCGACCAATCCATCTGCTTGCGTAAAGTTTATTGAGGTATTAGCGCACACACGCTGACCAATGTCGAGGTAAGCCGTCCTGTTGAAACATCACATTACCAAATCTTTGCAACCGTCGTCATTTCCGTATCCTCTTCTGAATCTCTTGCTTAACCCTTTGAGACGCAACCCTTTCCCAATGCTCAAAAAAGGGCAGCCGTTGCCATCGCTCGACTTAACTACCAGCAAGACGGCGGACGATCGGAACGTTCACCGCGTGCCACAGATCTAGAGACTCTTTTTTGACACAGCGGGCTGTGTCGCACAGCCAGCTGTCGTAAAAAAAGGGGTCTCTACATCTGTGGCACGCGATGAACGCGGTTTCGATCGTCCGCCATCTTGCTGACACAGCCCGCTGCGTCAAAAAAGAGTCTCTAGATCTGTGGCACGCGGTGAACGTTTCGATCGTCCGCCATCTTGCTGGTAGTTAAGTCGAGCGATGGCAACGGCTGCCCTTTTTTCAGCATTGGGCAATCTATCCAGCTGGTCTCGCATTCTTCCATTCTTTACCTCCATTCTTCGCATTCTTCTTCAGCAGATGTCAGTGCTGTTAAAAAGAATCGTGACATTTTTTTTTACGGGAAATGACGTGCTAAAAAGTAAAGGATTCTCGTGGAGCTATGTCGCCCGCAACTATTTTTATAGAAGTCAAATCTATTCTTCGTGACTGGAAACTGTCGAAACGCCAGAGTTTGGTGTTCCCAGAGCGGGAACACTGTGCGGGAATTATTGGTCACTTTATAATATAAGGGTTAATATTATAAAGTGACCAATAATTTTCGGGTACCCTGTGCGGTTCATAACAGACGCAACAAATACTGTTGTACCAAGTGGTCTTCCAATATTATAATTCTTTTAAATATTTGGAGCTCTCTCATGAGACAGAAAATAAAAGTTAATTATTTCCACTGTCACTATTTGAACCACAAATGGAATTTAATAAATATTTCTATAATGCATATAAAAAAGGGAGCCTAGACTAATTAAACGAATTTATTTAATTAAAAGAATTCATGATTTAATTATCAATTAATTTCTCCGAAAGATCAGACACTCATGTCCAAATTTTAATTATCATTTTATTTCTAGACATACTTAATTTTTAAATCATCATTTCGAACAAAACATTAGTTTTGTAAGCTCACTGTCTTTCTTGCGTGATAATTTCAATTTACGATAGTTAAAATAATATATATTTTTATTTTTTAGATACCACCCTCAGTGTCTTAGATCAGATTATCGTGACATAAATTAAATACATAGTTTAAGAATATATTCGTTTTGCAAACTTTATTAGTAGAGTGTTTTTTCACAATCATAAAAATACCGTGACAGTTCCTTAAAATCTCATAATATCCCTAAAAACCACCAGTCGTCAGCAACAAATAAACTTTAAACTAATGCAGTATCGCTCTTAAAAAACTGAACTAAGCTCTCTGAAAAACATTAGACTGATGAACAACAGATGATAAACAATAGATGACTGAAATTTCGAAATTCCAATTATTTTAAAATATACTGAGGGTGTTCACATATTTTTGTAACGATTTTGGTTTTCTCCATGAAGTTAAATATTAATTTGAAAATAAAAATGCGATTGGCATCAAATTGTAAGAAGGCTTATTTATCGTCTGCAGCATTAAAAATATTCTTTACTTTAAAATGCCGCTGAAAAATAAACAATGAATCGAAGGCTATATTTTTGCGTTATCCGAAGAGAAATACTCTTATTTAGTTACTAAAAAAAGATGTCAAAAGCATGGTTTTAATATTTCCACACGTAAAATAAGTGACATGATTAATACGAAAGGAAAGAAACGTCAAAGTTTATATTTCACTGGGTAAAAGGCAAAAAATGCATACCCAACAAAGGTACGTACACCCCATATCTATATAAATAAAATTAGACTTTTGTCTGTACATTTCTTGGAATTCAAAAATTTTGCGATTTCTA
Source organism: Cheiracanthium punctorium (assembly GCA_038373885.1). Taxonomy (NCBI): domain Eukaryota; kingdom Metazoa; phylum Arthropoda; class Arachnida; order Araneae; family Cheiracanthiidae; genus Cheiracanthium; species Cheiracanthium punctorium. Next base: position 136,550 of record JAWZYV010012404.1, on the reverse strand, counting down.
TCCGTTTCAAGCACCCGGAAATCCGATGCGACCCTCAGAAAAAAGTTTGTCTGTCTGTCATTCTGTCATTCTGTCATTCTGTCATTCTGTCCGTGACGCTTTTTTTATTTAAGCATCACGTAAAAACGGCTGAAGCGAATGATATAAAATTGGGTGTCATGATAGGTGGTCATTCAACTTAAAACATAGGCGTCGAATTTTTAAAAAATATTGATTAGATATTCAGATTTTGCGAAAATCGTTTCAAACTGCGTTAATTTGTGTTCAAGCATCACATAAAAACGACTGAAGCGAATGATATGAAATTGGGTGTCATGATAGGTAGTCACTCAACTTAAAACATACGCGTCGAATTTTAAAAAAATCTTGATTAGATTTTCAGATTTTGCGAAAATCGTTTCAATCTGAGTAAATTTGTGTTCAAGCATCACGTAAAAACGACTGAAGCGAATGATATGAAATTGGGTGTCATGATAGGTGGTCACTCAACTTAAAACATAGGCGTTGAATTTTTAAAAAATCTTGATTGGATTTTGAGATTTTGCGAAAATCCTTTCAAGCTGCGTAAATTTGTGTTCAAGCATCACGTAAAAACGACTGAAGCGAATGATATGAAATTTTGTTTCATGATAGGTAGTCACTCAACTTAAAACATAGGCGTCGAATTTTTAAAAAATCTTGATTGTATTTTGAAATTTTGCGAAAATCATTTCAAACTGCGTAAATTTGTGTTCGCACATCACGTAATAACTGCAAAGGTGAAAAAATTATATTTGGTGAAATGATAGGTGGTCACTCACCTTAAACTATAAGCATCTAATTAAAAAAATCCATCAGATTTCGAGATTTTGTGAAAATCGTTTAAAACTGAGTGAATCTTTGTTCCCGTATTACGTAATAACGACTAAAACGAAGGATACAAAATTTGGTCACACGATAGATCGTTGCTCAACATAAACTATAGGAGTCCAATTTTTTAAATCTTTTTATTAGATTTTGAGATTTTGTGAAAATTCTCTCAAAATACGTTTATATTTCTTCAAACATCACGTAATAACGACTCATACGAATGATACTAAATTGAGTGATATGATAGGTAGTTGCTAATCTTAATTTATAGGCGTTGAATTTTAAAAATATTTTGCTTACATTTTGAGATTTTTCGAAAATCGTTTTAAAATGCTGAAAATTTGTTCCAGCATCACGAAATAAAGACTGCAGGGAATGAAACGAATTTGGGTGACATGATAGGTTGTCACTCAACTTAAATTCTAGGCTTCAAATTTTTCAAAAATGTTGATTTAATTTTGAGATTTTGCGAAAATTATTTCAATATGCGTAAATATTCGTTCGCGCATCACATAATTACGACTAAAGCGAATGAAATGATATTACTTAGTTACTCTCTAACATGTAATATTTTAACAATACATGAAAATTATAACTTCGCTTTCTTTACTTTGGAAACATACTACATCCATTCTGTGTACTCCTACAATGCTGACGAAAGTTCTTGCTTTTTGGAAATTTTCATTCACTAACCCGTCGAGGACGGGTACTTCAGCTAGTTAAATCTAAAGTCGCAACTCATGTTTTAAAGGAAAATCCAACTACCCAAAGAACTATCACAAAATCTTTAAATATCTCTGTAGGAACTGTGAACAAAATTATAAAATCCGATTTAAAGTTAATCAAAGCAAAAATCACGATGTTCATAGCCTAACGCCGAAACATGTTTCTCAGCGTAAGACTATGTGTAGATTGTTGTATGAAAATTATTTGGCGGATGAAAAATGGAAATATGTAGTTACAATTGATGAATATTGGATACATTTATCCGGCTGCAATAGAAAGAGATCGGTTTACTACCGCAAAAGAGGAGAAAAAGACTTAACAAGTTGTTTAAGAGAAAACAAGAAAAGTTTTTCTAAAGTTTTTATGGTTATTACTGGAATTTCTTACTCCGGGAAACTTACAGTATGAAAAGTAGAAAAAATGTCAAAATTAATTCGGATTACTATCAGAAGTATGTTTTAACACCTATTTTTAAAGAAGAAATCCCATCCCTTTATCCAAACAATCTTCACCGTGTTAAGTTCCATCAGGATAAAGCTCCAAGCCATACCTCTAAATCTACTGCTCTATTTTTTGATAAAATGAGAAATGAAACTGGAATTGAAGCTATTCCCTTTAAATGCATCCCACGCAAGTCCCCTGACGTGTCTCCTATGGATTACTGTGCATTTGGACTTTTAAAACAAGCTCTTTATAAGCGGCATCCCAAAACATTGGGTGGACTTTGGAAGATCGTGAAGGAGGAGTGGAATAATATCAGCCTAGATGTTTTAAGAAAATGACTTTTATCTTGGAAATCAAGATGTAACATAATAGTTCAAAGAAAGGGCTATCAGATTGAACACATTAGAAAATAAAATTCTTATATTTATTTCGATATATATATTTGCAAAATCGTAACAAAAATGTGTGAACACCCTCTGTATTAATAAAAAACTGAAAAAAAAAAGCATAATGGTTGACAGAATTGGCAATTTTCGAAAGCATAAAATCATTCCTGGATTTGCAAAAAAAGCAGTTCCAAATATGTAAAAGCACTGGAATTGAAAACATGCAGTAGAATTACCCAATTTTAAGCTAAATTAAAAAGTGAGTGAAATAAATAAGTCAAAGTGCGTTACACAAATTTCGCAATATGCAAGTAGCAAATTCTCTTAGATATAACAGGAGTTTAAAATTACCGATTTTTCAATTATCTAATACAGAATAATTAATTGTAACTAATTAACAATCATCAATAACATCAATAAAAAACTGAAAAAAAAGCATAATGGTTGACAGAATTGGCAATTTTCAAAAGCATAAAATCATTCATGCCTTTGCAAAAAAAGCAATTCCAAATATGTAAAAGCACTGGAATTGAAAACATGCAGTAGAATTACACCAATTTTAAGCTAAATTAAAAAGTGAGTGAAATAAAAAAAACAAAGTGCGTTACACAAATTTCACAATATTCAAGTAGTAAATTCTCTTAGATATAACAGGAGTTTAAAATTACCGATTTTTCAATTATCTAATACAGAATAATTAATTGTAACTAATTTAAAAAGCGCCATTTTGGCATCAGGTACGATCTGGAAAAAGGCTATCTTTCCAAGCCGGGTGAATCTAAATACTGCGTGTCTTCCAAAAAGCTCGCACCTAGTATTTTGAAAATGAAAAATAATTCAAATGCAGATTATATTAATGCTGGTTAGGTTCAGCTTAGGTATTGGCTACCCGTAGAAATATTTGGCGGCGTTAACTATGCATTATAGCAGTTTTAGTACAGTTGGATATTTGTCAATGCGGCGCGATGATATATTTCGTGGTGCTAAATAAGTGAATCTGCATAGGATTATGCATATGAATGTATGGATAACTGTTTTCACGGCAAACTTACATCAATAATGATTATCGATTATGACCACGTGTAAATCGCCAAATAATGAAAAGTCGCCATTAGTAGCAAACTATCCTAGCTGTTACGTAGTTTTTATCAAAGAAAATATATGAAGCACTGTTTTTTTTTAAATAAATAATTATTAACTATACGTATATGTAAGTCGCCAAATTTTGAAAAACTGCCATGGATGGCAAATATGCAAAGTGTTTTATAGGTTTTACATAATTAAAAATAGCCTGAAGTTTAAATTTTTATGTTCCAAGGGATATGCAAGAATCAAGCAATGTGTACCTCGGTAACATTCTATCTGATCCAATATTTGGTGTTTGTCAGTAGAAATTATGCTTTTTTTTTAAGAATGAGCCTTATTAGAGGCCGAATGCCTCATACGAAAAGCTAGCGTAGCGAGTGTAGAGGGCCTTGGCCCCTAATTAAAAAAAATTCAAAATAATTAATATTTATGATTTTTTCCTGGATGCTTCATAACTGTTATAGGTTTACTGGTAGTAAAAAGGCACACCAGAACAACTTGTAAAGAGTTATTCTGAATTTTTTTGAACGTGACAAATTTATATTCAGGTTGAATTATATCTTAAGGGACCAAGCAGCCTCCACAAAAATTACTGTTTTTTGCTTTTATTTTTTGAAGCATTTAATGACTTTTAATAAATATAAATATATATTCGAAATTCGAGCTATCATACTTTCTCTAAACTCGTTCCTTTTACTGTAAAAATGGTTTTTCTTTTTTGCAAGTGATAACATGTCATTTTCCAGTGCTTTTTATTGTAAAAAGCATCTTTACAATATTCAATATATAAAAATTTCATTCTGAAAATTTTGACAACACAATCTATTGAGCGCCATACTTAACGGTGTTATTCGAAAAAATCATGTGATTTTGGTATATAATTACAAATAAACTAATTATGCCAGGCACTTCAAAATTTTGAAACTGTCTCTTTTACAAGCTGCATTACATACTGCGAAGACAGGTCAATCTGTATCGGTTTCAAAACTTTTAGAAAAAATTCTTAGAAATCGGAAATTTTCGCAAAGCGTGTCACTCTTCGAAATATCTTACAGCTCAAATTCATGCTTAAGAATTTTTTCTGAAAATTTCACAAAAGCCATAGCTTTTTCGCTTATTGCAGTGTGTAAAGCAGTTTATGAAGAACTATCTGGAATTTTTTGGAGACCATGGTGCTATTAGTTTATTTCAATTTGTGTACCAAGACTAAAAACAGAGTTCTTTTTTTTCGAAAGAGCAAAAATGTAAAGCCGTTTTCATTGCACACTAAGCTTTGGTAGCGTCGTACGCAAAATGCAGTGTTGTAGTTAACAATTAAAAAAAAGGTGCGTAGTAATGAAAACTAGAATAGAAGTTAGTAATAGTATAGTAGTTAGTAGTTAATGGAATTATAGTTAATGGAATTATACTCAGCTACATAAGAGTTAAAACTCAATCCTTCATGTCAAGGAAATAGACGGGATAATTCAATTCCAAATTTTTGTAAACGAAAAGCAATAATAACGAAATTATAGGATCTGACTTTTTAAGTGCTTGTATGATGTAAAATTGAGTTAAGGGATTTCTAAACATTTTCCGTATGCATATTTTGATGAAAATATCGATTTTGACTGTCTTTAAATTTACTTTAGAGAGTTTTTGCGAGACGTCTTAGCGTATGCAAGTAAGTATGTTCGTATACAGGGTGCTCCAAAATGATAACGGGCTTTAATATTTTTCTCATATGTGAAGATTAAGTGGGCCAGTGGTAAATGTAAAAAAATATTCAAAATAAGGTCTGAAATAAGACTCTGTTAAGAAAAACTCCATCTCGTTAATTTTCAAAAGTTGCACCTTTTAAAATTGTATCCGGCCCCCGTAGAAAGCAATATCCAATTAGTAAAATGTGCCGCATACACTCAATTATACCTTAAAAAGTGTCAGAGATATCAAGATAAATAGAACGTTGACTTAAACCACTTTTTCATGGCTCACGAAGGGAAAAAATCACGTCCAATGATAGCATTTCAGGGGTCGTACATAAATTATGAAAGAAATTTTTCTTTTCCGCTAGCAATAAACGTTTACATCCAAAATCATGTATAGTCCCCAATCATCTTTCTTTAAAGATATCTCTAAGACGTTGTATGATGAAAGGATCAAATTTGGTCCATCACCTCATCAGTGTATGGAGCAGGTTTTACTAATTGGCAATGTTTTTTACGGGGGTCGTATAAAAATTTAAAAAGTTCTAAGAAGCTTATTTCAAAGAAGAAAAAAAAATTCTGCATTATGTTCAAGTATTTTGTAAAAGTATTTGCAACATGAATGTATACGCTTATTTCAAGACTGCAAAGCACTGTACTCTTTCATATTTTGAATACAGCTGAAATCATCCGACCTGAATTTGTTTCCTTGAGAGCCTTTGAAAAGTAATTTAAATCAGCATTTATTAATCTTCATATTTCTGACACTTTAGGATATAATTCTCAAATTTTGTACGTCACCTGATTAGTATATGGTGCAAATTTTGCTAACAGGGAATTTTTTCGTACGGGGCTCGTATACAAATTTAAAAATTGCATCTCTTTGTAAATGAACGAGAGGAAGTTTTTCTCATCGAAGTCTTATTTCGGACCTTATTTTGAACATTTTTTCAATTTATACTGCCCACTTATCTCTAATAAAAAATTAAAGCCTATTACCACCTTTTTGGGACATCCTGTATATTAATGTACAATCCATTTTGACCGACCGCAAGTCCATTTTGACTAGTTTTTTTCCCCCTGAAATCTGTATGTATGTACCTATGTATGTATGTAGAATGTTTAAATTTAATGCATAGGATTTTTGTAACATCTAGCTGAGCACGCCACTTTTTCGTTCCAATCCACCGGATAGTTATTTACAGGGCCTCCCACAAGATTTTCTATATTTTACACTGTGGACATTAATTCTTTAAGGCTTAATTTAGAGGTATTCGGCAATCTCAAACGAAACAAAATTGATAAATGTTATTAAAGATTATAAAATGAAACTTTCCGTCGGAAATATTGTCTTTATCCTTTATGGTTCTTCTACAGGAGCACTCAAAATAATTCCAATGGATTCCGGTCAGTGGCCGTTTTAAAGACTCTTATCCGTTTCAAGCATAAAAATATTCTACCGTATAGTTAGCCAATGATCCAATGACGCTCATGTGTCTTCCTCAAAATTTTCGGCAAAAATTGCCAAGCTTGGCAACTTGTGGTGGACGCATGTATGTATGTACATAACTTGCATATCTCAAAAACTATTAGTCGTAGAATGTTGAAAGTTTACTCTTAGGATTGTTGTAACTTCTAGTTGTGCATCACCAATTTTGGCTTAAATTTACTGGGTAGTTTATTTACAGGACAACCCAAAAGAATTTTAATACATTATAAGGTTTATAGACATCTTTAATATATAATGTCTGTTGTCAGTCATTGTTTGGGCTATTCCCAGATTCTCGACAACTATTATCAACCTTGGCAAATTTTTCCGAAATGTCGCCAGATTTGTCACAAAAAATTGCGCAGTTCACATAACTCAAAAACTTGTAACCGTAGAATGTTGATATTTTGTATTTAGAACTATTATTGGGCATCTTTATTTTGATTCCTGGTTGACTGGGCAATTTATTTACAGGGCACCCAAAAGACTTTCAATACATAAAGGTTTATGAATACTTGCAATTCATTAAAAGTCAGTGGTCCATCACTATTTCGACTATGCCCAAAAACTCACATGTCGAAATACCGCCAAATTAAGTGTCAAAAATAAATCTTTCAACGTCAACCCAGCTTGGCGATAGCTCAAATGTTTAGCTAGAAATTGCTAAACCTTAGTATAATTGCAATATTGTACTTTTTTCAAATGAAACATGTTTAGATGAAATAAGGGTATGAAAAATATTTAGAATTTATTAGACGCACAAGGAATTCATGTGGTGTGCACATCAGATTTTTAAAAAACTTATTAAATGTAATTAAAAATGCCCCATCTAGAGGAATTTAAAAAGAAATACACTGTCATAGCGAAGTAATCAAATATGAGAACTTCCTAAGAAAAATTACTACTAAAAAACTACTAAGAAAAATTCCTAAAATTTTCAACCAAATTTAGAATCACAGATAATGTTACTAAAGATGTCCGAAGGAATTTTGTCTGAAAAGTTGATGCATCAAAAAGGAAAAGACAGATTCTCATTTCCGGGTAGCAGAAAATTGAAAATTATTGAATTTTGGGTAGAGTATATCGAAAAAATTCTTTTAGAAAACATCGCCTTGCAATTCCAGAAAACTTTTTCTTCAATTTAAGTATATCTAAATCATTATACACTACAGAATCGAGTAGAAGCCGATTTTTTAAAATAATTTTTGGTTTAGCGCATGGTTTACCAGCTTTTTACCCTTAATGAAAACATTTAACCTTATTTTTTTGTTTTGATAGTGTCATACTTTGAAGAAAACTCTTAATAAAAATTATATCTAATTTCTTACTAAGCATTGAAACAATTCTTTGAACAGTTTCTAAAATTCGTCGGTTGAGGGAATAAACAATTATTATAAATCAGCTTATATATTATGTAAACTTGAGGATTTCATTTTCTTTTTATAAATATCTGAAGTAAAATAATGCTCAAGGAATTCGTTTTTGATTTTTTCCAACCATTTAAAAATGTATGAAACAAGTTTTTTTTATTAAAAAGAAGTTCTTCTAATGCATTTAAGTATCTAAAATTTATTTTTATAAAGAAAATCAACTTGAGGACCAAAGATTTACATTATTGGAACATTTACATTAATTTTACATTAATTTTCATTGATACCGCTAAGAATTGAAGCTCACACTCTTTACCGAAAATACCTTTTATTTTTACATCATAAAGTATGAGCGAACATAAAAACATATTTACTAGCATTTTGGTTTAAACAAAGGAATGGAATGTTAAATATCTGTATTTTATTTTCTATATCGAAATTTTTTATTCTTGTTTTGTTCTTATTTTTCTTCATTATTCTTTCTGTGAAAAGAAAATGCAAGGGAATCCGTTGCTGAAGTGTTAAAACCCGTTGTATGACAATGTTTTTCAATCTAGCACTGGTAAGATCTATCTGAAGAGACTTGAAAATACGGAATACTTTCAATCTCTAATTATTTTTTAAATATTTTTTCAAAAAAATATAATATATTTGACTTTGCCAGAGAGACCCAAGTCATACACCTAAGATAAACAGGTAGTTGGCGCTTGCCAGAATTAGAGAGGCATTATGCACTATGGTGATAAATTAAATGCTTGGACAATAATTTTTTGATATTTCGAGCTTATAAAATTCAGTAAACGCCATTTTCCACCAACGTTAAATTTCCCGAATTTAACCTTTTTTTTCAGCGAGAAAAAAATCAACACGTTTCTACAGTAATGAGTCGCAGTAATTGTGAAGGAAAACAAATAGCTCTTCGCAACGGACGCAATTCGTATTCCTTCTTTCTTTGCATAAAAAGATTTAAAATAACTCGTTCTAGTGTTATGTATGCTACTTTATAACGAAGCGGGAATCTGTATAATACAACTGAGATGGCGGAAATTTACAAAAACTCGTGCGTGAAGGTGGAATTCGTGATGGAAACAGCAGAAACCAAAGGAAGAGTAAAATAGCCGTTGCCTTTTACCCATTAATTCCAGTGTTCTTTTTTGAGGGCGGTCACAAAATAAATAATATTTTAATTTCCTCGAATAATAAATTAGTTGCCACAAAATTCTCAGAGATAACAAATTAGAGTAATCGATTCCTTTAACCCATTAAAGCCCAATGTCCTTTTCTGAGGACGGTCACAATAATACATAAAGCAATAATTTATTTTCTTCCTCGAATAATAAATTGACTCCCACAAAGTACTCAGAGGTAACGAAGTAAAACAACCGATTCCTTTAACACATTAATTCCCAGTGTATTTTTTTGAGGATGGTTAGAAAAAACATATGCAATAATTTATTTATTTCCCCGCATAATAAATTGAGTCCCACAAAATACTCACAGATAGTAAAGGAAAGTGCGAATCTTTCACTGATTTATTGATATATTTTAGAATAAGGAATACATTCTTTATAACCCATAAATATCAGAAATTTATTTATCACTTCAAGTAGTAGCATAAATTACAGAATGTAGGAAAAATAGTCTGGCGCTAATGGTTTAAAACAAATTCATAATTTAGAAAAGTGAAGTGAATTCATGTACAGGAAAAAATGAAAGGGATGTATCCTAAATTTTATTTTACTGCCAGCACTTTGTTTTACTCCAATCCGGATTTCCTGTTTTCTCAATATAAAATTAGATAGGTGTATTCACGGACGTCTAGAGACGAATCCCCTCCAGAGAGGCTAGACTTGCTCTATATCGCTCTATTTGGCGAGTGGTAAGAGTAAACTACAAGACAAACTTACTCTCAACATACGTATTACAAACCCTCTTGGTGCAAAAAAATTATCACCAAGGTGTAGTGGATGTGGCCACATCGAAAATTTCTTCAATCATAAAAAGTATGTTTTAAATGCATAAAATTACACTCACCAGTGAAAGGTTATTCCAGATCCTTTCACATATCTTCATTTGCATCCATTTGCATAGCAGCTGTGTACCATTTTTTCTTAAAAATGGAAGGATGAAAACAGAGATGAGTGCGTTGGCCGCAAATGCTCCATAGAGAACTCAGGCGACTTGGAGATACAATTTAACGATCAGGAGATGCGATCAGGAATAACGATCAGGAATGATGCTTGTGAGAAGATCTGCCGCAAGTCAGCTGATGGAACTAGTTTGGGTTGCCACAACTCTCTCTAATCCTTGCATCTGCCCTATGATCCTCACCCCTATTTTCTAACTGGACTCATTCAGTTAGCACATGCATGTTTGCGTCCATGGTCGCACTTAAGCTGGGGGAAAAGCTTGAGTTGTCACTATAAATGAGTTAAACAGCTATAATTGTCACTATAAACGAGTTAAACTGTATCTGCATGTAGCCCCACGTCCCCCAAGCTAATACTATGGGTACCGTTTTTCCTATTTGGTCCCTTGAATGAAGTTACATCGAGGTTTCACTGTACTAGTTATATGACTAACGATGCATTTTATAAAATGATCTCCCTGTGATGTACATTAGGAAGAGTTAATTAACATAGCAGAGAGTATATAGTGTAGTGCATGACGCAACAGCAACCAAGGAACGGCAATGCCAAATAACAATTAAATTTTTTTTTTTTTCTGCGTTAAGGAAAAAAAAAAACAAGCAGTAGTGCGGGGGCTTGCAATAAAGGGCAAAAATTCGTGCCTTCACGAGAAGAGGCAAAAGCAATGGGAAAACATATCGTTACAAAATTGTAATGTTGTTTTTCGCCATCAATGTGTATTGCGGGAAAGAGAGTTGTACAGGTGTTGTTGCATGTGAAATGAGTGTGTACATTCTTGACCTAGGCGACAAAAGCACGAGCAGTTTGGCGACGTTGGCGAGTAAAAGAGAGTTTTCGAAACTAATGAGATTTTGGCTGTATCTCAATTAAGAAAGAAGATACTGAAAAATTCTAGAAAAATGATGTCACATCCTTTCTTGACGTCACTTCCGCTTTAAAATCTATAATAAAGGAGTCACTCTCATTATAGAGTTAGTTTTGTGATTGCGGATATTGCGAGCAAAGTTTTGCGATTGATATCGCGAGTTGAATTGTGTTCTTCCTGTGTTAGTTAATGATTTGCTGTTGTCTGGGTTACTAAATTCTGTATTTTTATGAGATATTAGTACTTCGATTTTTCAAATAAAGTGTTATATTCGCTTTTCGGGCTTGTTGGAATATCTTAATATACATCCCCTACCAGTTTTTCTGTTTTTGTAACAATGTTAAGCCAACTTTGCGGTAGCGCTAGGAGTAAGAAAGAACGGTCGCCATACAATTCGCTTGATTGAAAAAAAAGCGAGTTGGCAGTTTAAGATTATTCAGTAGTAATAAAATTGAAATGTATGCTCGCCAACAGGGGATAGGTAAATCAAGTAATTTTACAGAAGCCCTGTGGCAAAACACAAGGGGGGGGGTGCATATACACGACACTGGGGCGCCCAGAAATAAAAATAATACTTTAACGGTAAAAACCAAGGGAATTTATAAAACAGAATTAAAGAAGCGTAACGGAGAAAAAGCGGGAATTTAAAATTGGCAAACTGTACTAAATTTAGAAATGGTAAAATCAGAAATATGTGGTGAACAGCATTATACTCCCTACCTAAAAACCATGCGTTAAAAAATTTCTCGAAAACACTGTCTCTCTTCTCTGCACGGAACCTAATTTCAATTCCCAACGCTTTGCTCTATCAGATTTACGTTTTATTGAAATGATGCACATGACAACTCTCTCCCATTTCAGATGAAATAGCTTTTATCTTTGCAAATGCTGTGTGTGGGGTAACATCAAGGAAATCCGTGACTGGGAATGGTTATGATAGATTTAAAGAGAATTCCCAGGCACAATAAATCAATGAAATCACAGAACGGTTGGTTTTTTTTTAAAAATCCTATACCGTTTCCATTAAAGAAGTTATGGAATCTATAAATGACATTCATGGTCATTGAATTCTTTTGTAGTTCCCTTTTTTGACTGATTTTACTGTGTTTGGTTAGTTATTAAACCTTACTTCTAATTAAAAGCGCAATTACTCAAATATAAACCCAAATTAAAGAAGTATTTGTTCCAAAATACATACACTACACTTGTAAAATATTTTCAACCTTAATATCAATATTGTTGCTTGATTCTTGTGTTCGTCTCTCTAAAGTCCAGTATGTGTAGAAAAGTTCTAGTAAAAAGTCCACTTGTCAGGTTGGAGCACGAACTTTGTTATTTCTAGAACTTCGTCGAACAATCAGCTGTACAAAATTCCCAGGCACTAATGGTCAGTAACGTGCTTCTAATACCCCGCTCAGTACAGAAGCTTTCGCAGATGCTGTATTTCACAAACAAAATAAAACAGTTCCACAGGCAAAAATTCAGTGGAAACTTACGAGGGAAATTCGTAAGCAGTTCCTCAAAACTCAGCAATGAAGAATTTACACACATCACTGAATAAAAACAAGCTTCAAAAGCAAACGAACTGTTTCCTCCAATAGCACAACTCACAGCGTAATGCCTCGAACTCACTCATCGAGCGTTCGGTGAAAAACTGACTTTTCTGGGGCAACAACGGCGCTTTTATAGTTTACGCCGAACACAGGAGAAGGTTCTAGAGAAAAATATCTCATATAAGGAATGTTGTAGAACAAACTCTATTTTGATTGCGAAATAAAAGAGTAATAGAATAATATCGGGCTATTGTGTGATGCTAATGCGAGAAAGCAAACTTTACAAGCCCCACTAGAAAAATCGCGCCAATTGTCCGAAATGTCGTCAAGCTTGGCGACTTTTTGGCTAAATATCGCCAAATTTGGTGATACAAATAATTCTCCAAAAGTGGCGTCAGCAAAGACCAAGCACTAGTATTTCTGGAGATTTTTAGAAAACGCTATGTTAACCAATGGGGAAACCCAAAATGTCCGTATCTCCTTTCTAGTTAACCGATTTTGATGCAACAAAATGCATAATTTAATTATTTGAAGCATAGAATACGAATTTTAAACTATCTTAAACCCCAGAACAGCGGGTTACCTCGAAAATTCGTAACAATATTTTATAGTCCAGAAACGCACATTTAACTAATGTGATCTATTGTAATTGACATTTACAAAATTGATACATAAGAGGATTTGCTAAGATGTGTTACATGTTTGGAATAATAAAACTCCTGAATTTTATTGTATTCCAGCGTCATCGGACATCTTGCACAGTTAATGCTTTGAGGCGCAACCCTTTCCCAAATCGTAAAAAAGGGCAGCCATTGCCATCGCTGGGCACAGCCATCTGTCGTCAAAAAAGGGGTCTCTAGATCTGTGGCACGCGATGAACGTTTGATCTTCCGCCATCTTGTTGGTAGTTAAGTCGAGCGATGGCAATGGCTACCCTTTTTTCAGCATTGGGCAATCTATCTAGCTGTTCTCGCATTCTTCCATTTTTCAGCAGCTGTCAGTGCTGTTAAAAATTATCGTGACAATTTTTTTTACGGGAAATGACGTGCTAAAAAGTACAGGATTCTCGAGGAGCTATGTCACGCGCAACTATTTTTATAGAAATCAAATCCATTCTTCGTTACTGGCAGCAGTCAAAACGTCAGAGTTTGGTGATCCCAGAGCGGGAACACTGCGCGTTAAAGGGTTAAATCACATTTCTTGATTCGGGCTTTCAACACACTTGATTGATTGCATTCTCGTTAAACAAACGAAAATGAAAAGTCAATTGATTTGTCTGCTAAAACATTTTTTTCTTCTGTTTAGTATTTCAAAATGTATACTTTGTTTTATTTAAATGTTTATCTTTGATTTATAGCAACAGATTATCTTCTAATCTACATACTTATCTCAGCTGAACTTTCTCTTTTATTGTGCAATGTTATATTTTTCTAACATTTCCTTTCGTATAAATATTTAAGAAAACAGCGTATCGATTTTTCATAAGTTTTCTAAGAAATCGAAAAAATAAAAGCAGAGATGATTTCAAAAAACAGGAATAGAACACTTTTTGGCAGAAGCATCGAATGTAAATCAATATTTAAAGTTCTCTTCAAACTTTTTTTGGCCTTATATCTGAAATGTGTTCTGTTCAAAATACCTTCAAAAGAAATATTTACATTATCGATTTTATTCATTCAAAGTTGCTCTAATGCTCAAAATATTTTTATTCACGTATCACCTACAATAACGTGTACGGGAAAAATGAAAAATTCATTTTCTATTCAAGAATTTTTAAACTGATAAACTGTTTTTAATTCTTATTTTTAATTTAAAATAAATCGCGATTGAAAAGCCTGTGTTCAAATTATACAAATTGGGCTAGCGGAAATAATCACTCTCAAAAAAGGCATCGCTTTCTTTAAAAATTGTACATAAAAATGAATACATCTTTTGTTCAACAATAATGTAAAATATTTCATATTATTTATTTATTTATTTATTTATATTTTATCTATCAAAAATTATCCAAAATTGTTGTAAAATGATAAAGAAAAAATGAAAAAGAGCGAAATGTTTAAGTAATGTATTTTAAAATCAAAAATGGATTTATTTTTATAACATTTTACAAAATAAAAGTCGTTGACTTCGAAAAGTTTACTATTAAAATATAGTAGACACTCTAAAAAAGGAATATGTACTTCGACTTTTCTTTTGTCACTACAAAAAAAAAAGACACAAGAAGAAATCCTAAAGTAAGTGCTGATTCAATTTCTATAATTGACAAAAACCATAATCGATAATTTTAATAAATGTCATCTACACTGTGCAAATTTCATATTTTAAGATGGTATGCTCATGTTAATACAATAAGGGAGTTCAGCAGAAACTTTATCATTGAAATCAAGCATGTCAAATTTCATACTTTTATCATATTTTTATGAATACTCAATCATCGGAATCCATTAAAAATAGCTCGACTTATGTTAAAGAGAATTTTCTAACTTTAATGTCTATGTTTAAAAATAAATTCATAAACCTTTCTTTATAAATGAAGTTTAAGAAAATGTTTAAAAATCCCAAATTCAAAGGTAATGCTTATTTTAGTTCAAAAAGTAAAGGTTTAATCAGAAGTATTCAAGTATAATTCTCAAAGTAATACACTTTTCTTAAAATATAATCGCGTTGGTATATTTACAAATCGTAGCTAATTTAAAAAATACATCATAAATCGACTAAAAAAATAACGTTATTGTAAAAACGGTAAATTTTAATTTCAGTATTTTGTACAATGCACATGGACGTTTATCTTTCGTATGAACTGAAGCATTTAAGTTTTTAACATTTTATTTTCTCTTAAAATCTTCATCTCGAAGTTTTTTGCTGTTAAAAGGTTGGAAAATGACAAATCTAAAATTTTTTGGAGGTCGTGAGTTGAGGGGGGGGGGGCGCTGTCGATCCCCAAAATCGAAATTAAGAAAATTCAAGTAGTTTGGCGAGAGAAAAATACGTTTTAGCGAAAATATTAGCGATTGTACTTCTTCATAAGGCTTTGAGCTCCATACAAGTAATTTGTTTTAGAAAAAAAATTTAAAATGCATTGCATTTTATTTTTATTTATGTATTTGTCTGTGTACTTTTTGGTTAACTATAAATGTTTCTGAAATATTGTACCCTCCAAACAGCAAACTGTACAACTTTAAAATCAGATTTTCGAGGAAATTTCAGGTAAATTTTCTGAACAAAAATTTTTTTTGACATAAGCAAACTAAAAATTTAAACTTCAAAGAACCGATATAAAAGTTTTCATGATCTACTTGTGTTTAAAATATATTCTTTGTATCTTGTGAGATCGAATTTGAAATTTATTTACATTACATAAGACGAGCAGAATTTTCCAGCAAAACTCTTTTAGTAAAATTTCATAAATTAATATGTTAGATTTTGAGATAGCTTTTTAGTTACTTACAAAGTCTTCCTGACTTTATATTTGTGATTTAAATAATTAATACATATGATTTAAAAGACAGTTCTTTTATTCGAAAAATATGTTTAATTCCTAGCTTTTCAAAATATGTTCTGTAAATCACGTTTTGTTTGACAAAAACTGCAAGAGTGAACAGTGATTTCTTAAGAACAGACGATGATGAACACTAAGGTCGGTCTTCATAAACGTATATTCTAATCTAATTTACTTCATCTAATAAAGTAAATCATGAACTGCGACATGAAGTTTAATGAACTAATATTTCGCGTACTTTAGTTAATTATTCTTCAGATTAATTATGACAAGATGCATTATGTTACATGCATACACATGCTGATTAAATTTATTTATCTTATTACTAGCAAATCTGCTGCCAAACAAAGATTTTATTTTTAAATACACTAATTAATTTGGGTAGTTTAATTTTTCCGCTGTTATAGATTTTAGTTAGGATAAATTTGTAATTAATAACAATAATGGAATGTTAACTTTAAATTTATGTTTAAATGTTTTCTGTTTACTGAGTTAAAATATAAAATTAGTATGTAAAGCCGCAATCCATATTGCAATTTGCTTTACCAAATTTAATACAGAACATTATTTAATGAAAAAAAATTAACTACAATGCAACAATAAATAAAATTGTTTATTACTATAGAAGATATAGCATTGCACATTTTTCATGAAATCTGGATTTTTTTTTTCTTTTTTGTCTAGAATGAGTATGGAAAAATAAGAATTAACTAAACTTCAACTAAGCATTATTTTTCCACACAAGATCATGTATTTTGTGCCATAAATAAGAGTTTTAAATAAACCCCCCCAGAAATATAAAACCATTATTTTTTTTATCAAAAGCAGATAGATTTTATTTTGTGAATATCCATTGTTTATGTAAAAAGAATTGTAAATGTCACAATAGTAATAATATTTTCTTTTATTCTGCTCTTATTTCTCTCTATTATTCTCCTATTTATTTATTCGACTAAATACAAACATATTTTGATTTGCATGTATATATTTTTATGTAATATAACAGTAAATGTTTAACTATTTAATTAAACTTTCCCGTAAGAACACCGTACGTGAAGTAGCGACCCTTTGGTTACCGATTGGGAGGGTGACAGCCTCTTTGGGCTGGACTGCTATTGGACTGTGTAGGTTAAAGGAAGCTGGTTCACGTAAAAATTTCTGTGGATCCAGTACCCTTCATTTTCAAGCGATACCTTAGGGGGTACCAATCCAGGTGTTAGGTCTCTCACCTTGTATTAATTAAAAATGAGGGGAACCACTCAAGAAGCCCCCAATAATAAAATGACGAACATTTTAATACCTCGTAGTAGTCATAGTTTTCAGATGACTCTTACAAAGGCAATAAAATATTAAGAATATTCTAAATTTTAACATATATTATGATTTATGAGGTTATATACACTGGTGTCCAAAATTAAAGTTAGAAAGTCAACAGCTATTTGGTGCAGCTAGTGAAGTCTCCAGACATCAATCCCATAGAGCACTTGTGGAATGCTCTAGAAAGACCCATTGTATGTCGAGTCCCTCCAAGGACCCTTCATTTTGAAAATCGATGCTTTCAGAAGAGTGATGCCTTGAATTGTTGATTAGTAGCCTCATTAGCAGTGTGAAAGCTCGATGTGACCCTTTTATAGCTGTACGAGTTACCCACACCTTTTCTTAGAGGAAGTAATAAAGAGTTATGACACATCCATTCTGACCAACGTTGCGCTCATTTGCATATCACTGATGATTTATCATTGAAATCAAGTATGTCAAAGTTAATATATTCATCATATTTTAACGAATACTCAATCATCGCAAGCCATTAAAAATAGCTTGACTTATGTTAGAGAATTTTTAAACTTTAATGTCTATATTTAAACGTTATCATGAACGTTTCTAAATAAAATTTAGAAAAAATGTTTAAATATCATGCCTACATTAAATTAATATGCCTACATTAAATTCCTGTACAACTATTTTTTTGTTATCATTTCTGTCTTAGACGCTTAACCCTTTATCGCGCACTGTTCCCGCTCTGGGAACAGCAAACTCCGACGTTTTGACTGTTGCCAGTCACGAAGAATAGATTTGATTCTATAAAAATCGTTGCGGGTGACATAGCTCCACGAGAATCCGTTACATTTTAGCACTTCATTTCCCTTAAAAAAATTGTCACGAATTCAGTTTTTTTAAGCGTGTACAGCATCAGCTATTCATGTAACAAACTCACATGTTTTAACGGATTCTTTACGAAAAATCTCATTTTCTTTATGTTTGTTACTTTTATTTTAGACATTGTAACATTTATGGATAATAACCTTACATGCGTTTTCATTGATATTCGTCTAGTCTGAACATAATATTAGATGTACCGAAAAGTAATGTCATTTTTTTAGGCAAAATATCAAACAAATTAATTTTCAGCAAGTATTACAAACAAGCTGTGCTTAGGTGTAGGACTCATATTTGTTAAATTTTAAAGCGAGAATTTTAAAGATAACATATATAACGTCGATAATATTTTTTAGATATCTTTATAGATATCTTTTTTCTTCTTGGAGATTACGCAGGATATGTGAAAAGAGCGTTTTGGCAGCCCTATCTCCCATAAGTTACAAATTTTGTAAAATGCTCTCCAATCCTGCACAAAACTCATATTCGTGCCAAATGTCGTATCATTACTTCAGGTGTTTTAACTGGGAAAAATATTAACACAGGAAAAAATGACATTACTTTCAGGTACACCTAATAATTTATTTCAAAATTATATGAATTAAAATTCTGGAGTGACTCCACTCGACTTTATGAACACTTACGATTAATATCATTACCAAGCATTTAAATAAATTTTAATCAATAACTAATTCAAACATATGTACCAAATTGAAGCTTAATCGAATGTACACTTTAAACTCTAGCGCACTTTCAAGAACTTCCACCTGTAGGCCATAATGTAACAGAAATCTTTTTCGTAGCCCTGTAGAAAAACTATAAGTCCTATACACACCAAAATCAATACCTGTCTTACAATGGCGGTTTATAGCATATCTATCCAATTTGAGCTTAATCGAATGTACCCTTTAAACGCTAGCACACTTTCAAGAATTTCCCCCCATAGGACATGATGTAAAAGAAATCTTTGTAGTAGCCCTGTAGAAAAACTATAAGTCGTATACAAACCAAAGTCAATACCGGTCTTACGATTTTGGTTTATAACATATATACCCAATTTGAGCTCAATCGAATGGCCCGTTCAGAAGCTATCGTATTCACTCACATACACACAAACACACATGCACACACACACATACATACATACATACATATATCTCATAAGAATAGCATAAATGAATTCAGAAGACCTCAAAACGTGTCAATGCACCAAAATTCTGCAGTCGATTTTTTTCATGATTACAATACTTTCCTTACATGGTACATGTTCAGGAAGTAAAAATGTAAGAGGTCTTAATTCTCCAGAGCTTATCCACTTGAGATGATGAACACTTCATATCATATAATGTGATGCTTCAACGCCATCACTATCTATACAAGCTGATCCGTTCAGATAACATTAAACAATCCGAGAACAGTATTAACTCTGTGCTCCTTGCCCTATCATTACTTAACTGTCTGGCAAGGAGCTTGGGCATTATGCTAATGCAAGTCGTGCTAGTAATTCTAGACTAGTTTGAGGAAGGCTATAATAAATTCATTCCATATAACACAATCTAACAACAAAGATTAATGTTAAGCTAGATGGGAAATACTCCGTATTTGGTAGATTGCTAGTTTTTGAAATGAGTAATTTACACTACATAAATACAGTACGGTGGAATACTAACTCCACAAAAGAAGTTTAAGTGTAGTGAAATAAGTTAAGTGTAAGTTCTTTCTATGCTTTGCCAAAATGTGATTCTTTTTTAGTGAAAAATACTGAACTCAAGATGATTATTATAAATAACATCTCATTTTGAATGCTGTAATTTTATGGAAAAAAAAACTTGTTGTATAATTTGATAAGGTAAGTTAACAAACACTTTAACGATTTTTGTGGAGGGATTATTAACCGCTGTACGAAAATAAAGTTACTGATTCTTCATTTATACGTGACTTATCTCGCTAAAAGTTTGTATCTAGATTTTTGGGACATCCTGTATATTATTGGGACATATGTAACCGTTTAACCAAGTTGAAACTCACGTCATCTCACTAAGGTAATGTCTAGAAAAAAAGTTTTCTTATGAGTTCACTGCCACCTTTTGCGAAATTTTACTATGTCTTGTCTCCTCAACAATAGTCATTCCAGTTGGTCTTGTCAATGGTTTCAAAATATTTCCTGGCAAATAAAAGTGCCGAGAAAACAACCAACAAAATAAATCGCTCGCGGGCTGAAAAATTGCTCTCACGCTCATGATATTAATTTGAGCCAGAACTTTTAATGCGTTCAATTTGTAAAGAGTGTCACTGCGTTTCCAGTAATGCAAGCTTTTCCATCGACCGCTTTTGTATAAATAAATACATGATGCATGTTACAATTACTGAAGTTTCAAGATAAAAATAAATAGCTTGTCATTTATTTCCCTTTTCCTTGCAAATTATTTCATCTATGAGTTATTTCCTCTTTTCTTTTGTGGGTATTGAAAATAAATCATCCTTGATTGAATATTAGGAAAATTGGTGGGTAGGTATGTGGTTATTGCAAAGCTACACCAGGGCTATCTGCCAAATATTAGAAAATTGGAGTGATTTTTCTTGCTGTAATGAGTGTGTCAACACAACGCAAACTGCTAATGCTTTTTTACAGTAAATTGTATATTATAAATGTAATATGCATTGCTGTTAATCCAACGCTTTGTAATGTTACTCCAATTTTAAATTTTTTGTGTTGTCATAGTTATTCTGAGAAGTATATCTAGATCATATTTAGCAACGAAATCTTGTTGGAAAGAGTTTGAAGCTTTAGAGCAGAAGTGGGCAATCTTTTCCACACCATGAGCCTTTATATTTTCCACCAACAAATTCGATTGCGACATAATATCATGAGCTTTAAGAATTATGGTTAAGTTTTAGTTTAGGGGAAGTAAAGTAATAACGTGTGAACACATCATTTCGGACTAAAAAAATTTCGTACTTCATCAGAAAAAGACAAAAAAAATATTTCAGTCCGAAATACGTATACAACAGTACAATAAGTACCTTTTATGTGTGTTATTTTACAAAGTTTTAATTACTGTATCTTTTAAAAACTTGTATCTTTTGAGCATTTTTTGTTAACATGAACCCTTTAACGCGCATTGTTCCCGCTCTGGGATCACCAAACTCTGCCATTTTGACTGTTGCCAGTCACGAAGAATAGATTTGATTTCTATAAAAATAGTTGCGGGTGACTTAGCTCCACGAGAATCCTTTATTTTTAGCACGTCATTTCCCGTAAAAAAATGGTCACGATTATTTTTAGCAGTACTGACATCTGCTGAAAAATAGAAGAATGCGAGAACAGCTGGATAGATTGCCCAATGCTGAAAAAAGGACAACCGTTGCCATCGCTCAAATTAACTACCAGCAAGATGGCGGACGAATGTTTCGATCGTCCGCCATCTTGCTGGTAGTTAAGTCGAGCGATGGCAACGGCTGCCCTTTTTGCAGCATTGGGAAAGGGTTGCGCCTCAAAGGGTTAAATTGCTTTTTGCAGGATCATGCAAAATTAGATTAGTAGTCGATCGATTACAATTGAGTTTATTTACAAAATCTTACGATGTTTGAGGACAATTCATCGCCACATTTGGCGTAAGTAAAGGCTGTATGTTTTAAAGTGTACAGTAATCGATGCGCTTGGAAATTAGTTATACAGGGTGTGTCCCAATTTCCTCCCGAGTTCGGAAGACTTATAAAAATAATACATTACCAATACAGTAGCAAAGTTGACTTTATTGGATAAAGAAATGTTACAAGTTTTATTTCGCTAAAGTCCAGTATGTGAACCCTTCGTAACAGCGACAAAATAATGCAAGAAAGAAACACTAGAAGTTTCGTTTCACGACTAAGGAGCTTCTTCGTCGTTGGATTGGACGATGTTCTGCCGACTACATTCGCCTTCTTCCGTGGCCACCTCGCTCTCCGGACCTAATTCCAGTCAATTTTTTTAATGGGGTTACATAAAAAGATCGTGTGTTCGTGCCAAAGACGAAATTTACGCGAAAGGATCACAACTGCATTTGTTACCATGTTAAAGCGAGTGTCAGAGTGTGCAAAGAATTTGACTTTAGACTTGATATCTGCCGCATCAAGAAACAAGGACGGATTATGTGTGGGGGATGGGGGGGGGAGGGGTTAAGCCCCAATTGAGAAAAAAGAAATTAATGTAAAATATCCTATGTAGTTTCCATAAAATGGATGTATATGTCAATCTTCTAACTAACCGCCCCCACCGACAAGCTAACTGCCCTCCTCCCACCCCTGCCGCAGCAAAATTGCATTAATCCTTCGAGACACGAAAGCTTATTTCTGTGCCATAAAACTTTTGTAACATTTGTAACATTTCGTTCTCCAATAAATTCAACATTGTTGCTGTAATTTGTAATACAGATATTTTTTTATAGGTTTTGCAATACCGAGAGGGATTGTGACACACCCTGTATATATATTAATGACTATGTCATTTTATCTCTCACCCCCTTTATTGAAATTTGTCCAAAAATGCGACATATATATATATATATATGTATATTCAGTATTTTACATATATTTAAAAACTATTAGTTCACAACAGTTTTAATCTATTGTTACAATATTTCGTAAGCTGTATACTATGCATCACATGTATTTTTCTATAAATAGGTTACAATCATAAAAATTTCAACAGCTTAAGAAAATTGTTGAGTATTGAATTGTTTATTTTTTTATTGTGCAATGTCTTATCCTCCTGAATTCTGTATCCCTCAATAAACATTTACCTACCTAACTGTAACTGTGTGCTCACGCACGCAATTTTTTTTACTTCTTCTATACTTTTTTCCTTCTTGATGTTATCTTGTTATGTGATGTGCTTGTTTCTTCCGTTCTAATTTAATAAAGTAAATGTTATGTTAAAATCGCACGCTTACTATGTTTGTGTTATAACTCTTCTAACATTTCTAAAAGGTATGGACACCAGATGGATTAATTTATTTATTTGCTGATTTTTAATGTTCGTTTCAAGGCTGCATCATTCATCCTCAAAATGGCAACTGGATGCCATTATGAGGATGAATGATGCAGCCTTGTAATTATCTTTATTCAGCGTTTCAGTACTAGCAGTTTCGTAATTATCTTTATTCAGCGTTTCAATACTGGCGAATTAAAACGCTGAATAAAGATAATTACGAAACATGGAAACATAAAACATGGACTCATAAAATTATGGATGCATCAAGAATAACTTGTAAAAGGTGTAAACGCATCGGGCACTGGGCTAGCGAATGTGAAAGTGGAAAAAAGAATAATTTTAAACATAAGTCTAACAGCCTGGGATTCTTATCCACTCTGGATGACTCACCAATAAGGTTAGCAGGGGTTATACAGCAACCCTACTCGCCTAAAGCTCTCTCAACAATATCAAATAACGAAAAGCAAAATTTTTGGTGTGTTATGATAGATACTAAAAATTATATAAGTTACTTTAGTTATCATCGACCCACGTTTGCAACTGCAAGGAAAGATCAGGAAACCCTCTTACTTTCAGTCGATGAAATAAATGTAAAGGAACAAATTTTGTCATATTGCTTTATTGCTTGTTCATCTGTGTTCTTTTTATTTAAAAAATATTCAAGTTGTTTCAATAATAATTCATAAATAAAGTAGTAATAATTATAATAGTAATAATAAGAAGAAGACGAATATGGATTATAAACTTTTATCTGAAATCATAAAGTAGCATGGGAATGAAAAACAAGACACTTATGAATGTATTTATTTAGAATTTTTCATTAGATCAGGTTTATTTGAAGTAAGTTTTTCTGGAGGAATTCTTCAAACATCAAAAGTATTTTATTGTTTTCCCTAAAGTATAAAGTTGAATAATATGTAGTTTTGGTAGAAAATTTTAATAGTCCTATTTAAATGGGTTCTTTTATTTTAAATCTCTGAAAAGTATTACTCTGAAATAAAATTTTATCGGTCTCAGAAAATAGTATTTACGATTTCAAAGAAAGAAAATGATACTCTTAAAAAGTATCATTACTTCTCTATGTTTCTCGTGAAAAATAAACAAATAAATAAATAATAATAATAATGTTACATAAATTAAAAACTTTTTTTCTAAATAAATTTATACTAAAATTGTGCTTTTATAGTCACGAAAGAAAATAAAATATTTTCAGGGGCATTAGCTGAGTTCAGAAAATTGCAAACGTTCTTCAAAACTATATCAGAATTTTTAATTACATTGCTGTGGAAACATTTTTCTTCTTTAGTAAGAAGTTGTTTTGATGGAACTAAGTTGTGCACTATGCACAGCACTATCGCTTTCTTGGAGTAATAGAAACTTTACAAGTGGCAATAATATTCACGCCAATTAAATCAAATTATTCAGTTGAAAGAACAATGTATTTTCTAAATAAACGCAAGTTTCGTTGGATCAATTTATTATTTTGTTAAAGCTTAAGAACGTTTTTGATTAAAAAAATAGTTTTATTTGAACATTCTTCCAGAAATATTTATATTTATACCCCCACACCTACTCAAAACACACTCACTCAAAAAAGTATTCAAGTATGGGATTAACTTCCCATAATAGCTTTATGAGTACCAGATTAATTTTTCGAAAAAAAAAAACATGTAGCCCAAAAATATATATTAGAAGTTTTTATTATATACTACATAACCCCTTTTTATTAACAACAACTCTTTCTAATAAGACCAATATAGGAAAATTGAATTTCACTCGAAAATTTTTTGAAAGATTGTATGAACATACAGCTTTGCATATGTGCAAAATTGCGGACTAAAGGGTTAAATAAGGACAGAAAATTTTGTTGAATTCAACAAAACATTTTGTACGTCTATAAAATTGTCTACTCATCTTCATTTTGTAATTAAAATTCTTCAGAAATCTATGGGAATTTATTTTGCATATGATGCTGAAAAGTAAGCAATTAAGTTCTGAAATATTTTGAGAAATGTTTCATGAGCTTTTATTATAATTATTATTTTCATTTTTAGCATTTTCAAGATATTAGACAATGCAAATTTAAATGCTGCAATGTCAGAACCAAAAGTATTTAAAAAATCATAAAATATTTGTACACCTTCTCAAGAAAGTATTCTTATGTAAGCGAAATTTCCTATTTCAGCTTTGCGAATAATTAACGAGTTTTAAAAAATGAAAAAACGCCATAAATTCAAAAATATATAATTATGCACAACCTAATTCATATTTTACGACAAATAAATTTTAATTTACGAAACAAACGTAGGAATTTTGACTTTTATTCGAATACGTTTTAGAGGGTGTACCAGACATGCATAAGCAAATTAAAAAATAGTGAATCAAAACTTTTACTGTTTTTTTGAAATATCGCTAACTGCATTCCTTTTTCTGACATAATTTTCCCACTTTTCATATTCTATTGTATTCTGTTTTCATAATCTCTCCTAAAATTATCATTTTTTTAAGCATGATATTTTTCTCTTCAGACCTTAGTAAATGACATCTTTGAAATATGTTCACTTTTATTAAAGCATCGCTTGGGATTAAAAAACTATTCTACGGCATTTACTGAATAAATTGGCAACAGTAAAAAATACTTTTCCCAGTTTCATAATAAGTAGATCGGATGGAAATCCCATTTCAATATTAAGCGGATGCCCGCATTGAAAAGTTATTTACTTCAATTCACAAAAAAAGTAAATTAATTACAAATTTACGCACTCATGTAAGGAGGAACGCCTTTGTTAACGACAAAATATAAAGTTCATAAATATGGAAATTACATTTGCATTGGAAAATATATTTAACTATGTTGCATAAGCTTGTTCTGAGATTGCGTTTTAAAACCCCTTTTTACAGTCAGGGAGACAATTAGGCTTACCAGGCGCCGTTTGATAAATCTTAAGAAAATGTATGGTTAAAAAAAAAGTATTTAGTTAGGTATCTAATGAAATATGATATTTCAAAGAGAAAATATTTTTGTCGAAACAAATTATTTAACGTTGACATTGTTGATAATAATGAATAATTTACAAGGCGCACTTTCTAGACAAATCGACATTCGACCATGTGTATGAATTTTGAGCATCATGGTATAATTTTTAAGTAGAAAAAAATTAGCAAGGCCATATGCAAGGAATATAAAACACTTTCTGGCACTGTCGTATTTGCACATGTATTGCTCAAGGTATCGTAATCCACTTGATTTACACCAAGTTCCCATGATGTGAATGCTGAAATATTTTCAATATTTAGTAAATACACTTTTTAATGTAATTATCGATATTAGTATGTTATTGTATGATTTACAAGAAAGAAAAAAACATTCGTTTTACTGACATATTTAAGAGTAAATATACAGAAAAATTCTTAAAGTACCTTGTATGCGTAAAGCTCACGCAGTCCCGTAAAAGTATTCATTGTGTAAACTTAAACAAAAATGGAATTCAATATATATATATATATATATATGTAGGACGAGATTACCCGAGCGCCGCCAGGAGGAGCTGGCCCGCCGGCCTAGAACCTCGGAGAGCCGAGCATAAAAAAAGGTTTGGAGAGAGCGACCAGAGACGCAGCCCACGTCAGCTGCACGAAGGCAGCTGGGCACTTTTGTTTTCCATAATAGCGTTAGAAACTGCAAGAAGGCAGTGATCTGTTAAATATCGGAATGAAGTCCGTTTTCTTTTAACACTTTTGTAAATAGATTGCATGTAAATAACTTTGTTTTATTATTAAACGCTAACCCAGAGTTTCAATTTGTGTCGATTGATTATTGGAGACCTAGCGAGGGTCCCATATATATATATATATATATATATATATATATATATATATATATATATATATATATATATATATATATATATTATATATATATATATATAACTAACAAGTAAAACACAAAACATACTACAAATAAGACATATCTCGCATAAAAATAACAGCTATTAGCAAGAAGTAGAAACTAGATTTTGAATCCAAATAAAGTGCAAGAATTATTGTGATAATATAATGTTATATGCCATTTTTGCATTGCTAATAATTATATACATATATCAGAGGCGTAGCCAAGGGGGGGTTACGGGGGTCATAACCCCCCCATGAGAAATTTTTGCCATACAAAATGTATATTCTACACTACATTATCACACACACGTATACATATATATGAGTTTTACTAGTCGTAACCCCCCCCCCACACACACACACATGAAAAATTTCTGGCTACGCCCCTGATATATGAGACGTCAGATATTTCAAGTAAAGTTTCAGAGTTAAGGCAGGTAATATGGTTTATTGAACATTACATTTAAGTTACAATTTAGAATGAGAAGAGGGGAGGGGAGACGGGTACAAGAATCAGCGTGGACTCATTAAGCAGTTCCAGTGGCAGAAGTCTCTCGATTTTCGATGTGCGGGAGTATTTACGCTTACCACACCACGTGGTTTGCGAAGACATAACTCCGCCTCTCTCTTATCTCTGATCGAACCACACACATTTACCAACATGACCCGCATCCGGGGCTACAAGGGCGTGGGGACACGTGTACATCTAAAGAACTCAGAATCGACGGCCTGATGTCTGGCAAATAACAAAATAAATAAAACATAGCTCCAGAGCGCGCGTGGCAAGTATGACAGGAAAGCAAAACTTACAGTGAAAGTACCGGTTTGAACAATACCCAAACTAGTAAAACCCAAACCTTTATACATACATATATATATATATATATATATATGTATATATATATATATATATATATATATACTGGAGAAACCTTTTCTTTGCGTAGTCTTTTTTTTCCTACCTTATTTTGAGCATTTACCACCTTTTGGGGACACCCTGTACTTAATATACTTAGATAAACTATGCCGGACGCTAATCGAAGAGGAAGCTTATGTAATCGGACTTCAGGTAAAAAAAGAAACCACTTCCCATAAATACGTAACATGATATATGTGTTTATCTTCTTTCATAATACTAGTGTCATAGCTTTCGATTTTTCTTATATTTATTTGTGACATCCACTTACTTCTGATCGTTCTGGGCCATTAGTCGGTCAGGAGGTCTACGATGATTAATCGCATTAGTTGTAAATGTTCCTTTACTATAACGCTTGTGTTTAACCTTTTGAGGCGCAACCCTTTCCCCATGCTGAAAAAAGGGCAGCCGTTGCCATCGCTCGACTTAACTACCAACAAGCCAGCTGTCGTCAAAAAAAGGGTCTCTAGATCTGTGGCACGCGATGAACGTTTCGATCTTCCGCCATCTTGCTGGTAGTTAAGTCGAGCGATGGCAACGGCTGCCCTTTTTTCAGCATTGGGCAATCTATCCAGCTGTTCTCGCATTCTTCCATTTTTCAGCAGATGTCAGTGCTGTTGAAAATAATCGTGACAATTTTTTGTACGGGAAATGAGGTGCTAAAAAGTAAAGGATTCTCGTGGAGCTATGTCACCCGCAACTATTTTTATAGAAATCAAATCTATTCTTCGTGACTGGCTATAGTCAAAACGTCAGAGTTTGGTGTTCCCAGAGCGGGAACACTGCGCGTTAAAGGGTTAAGCATGTATGCTTTCACAATAGTTGAATTCGAAGCTTTTTTTTTAGTAGATTGGTTTTTACAAGAAAAATCTTGAAAATAGTGAAAATAAAATCTGGAAATGAATGCACCATTTTAAGTATACGGTATCTCAAACCGATAGTTTCACATTATTGAGATGCGTGCAATATATAATAATATTCAGCAACACTTAAAATTTTAAGTTGAACTTTTGTAAAAGTATAGAGCTTGGTTGAAAGAAAGGCTTAAAAGTTTGTCGTGTTAAAGAAGTTAATTACAGTAGTATCGTTTTTGTATTAAATTGTTAAACGGTAACGAATCAATAAATTAAGAATATTATTTGTTTTTTTTTAAATAACCAATCTCAAAAATGAACGCCGAATAAACAGGGTTAAAAGTTATTTTTATTTAATGCTTTTCAATATCTAGACATTTCGTTACTTAATAATAATTTGTTTTTATGTTTAACTATTTCAATATGAGTTTTAATTTAGAAAACATAGATATTTCTGTTATCTGAAGGTTAATTTACTTATTTTGGGGCCGTTTTAATGTATATATATATATATATATATATATGTATGTATATAATTTTATTATAATGTGAAAAAGTTTTGCAGCTGCTGGGTGTGCAGCTGCAATGTTAAGTTGTTTTAACATTGTATGATTTTCAGAAAATCATACAATGTTAAAACAACTTAAATCAGTTTTACTTTTTTAATTATATTTTTTTATGGATGTTAAATGTTAATGCTATTAGGAAAAGATTTACATATTTAGTTAAACCTAGTTAACATAATAACCCAAACAAACCCTTGTAGAACTTATTAAGCAATACATACTTACATTTCTTCATTCTTTACACTAAATCTAAAATGTTGATAAAAACATCCACAGAAAAAAAAGTAAAAGATCCAGAACAGCATTAAAGCACAGAAGAACAAGGCAAACACTTACGAACTTTGTAGGATGTTAAAACTAATAAAAAGTATGCGAAAACTCTAAAATTTATAACCTCTAAACACTTCACATTTCAAGCACAGCCTTACGACAGTTGTGTACGGAATATTTCATTCCATAATCTTACTTAGAAGCAACATCTTCTTCGAGACACTCGCACCTACTTATTCCTCCCTCCTCAGCTGTTGAAAAAAAAAAAACTGGGAAAAAATCGATGTGACTGAAAGTACACTAACCTTCTTAGCCGGTCTGTAAACTTGGTATATATATATTTTTTGGCTCTAGGATTACTTTCATCTTGTATGAAACATAAGGAGATAGAAGACCTCCATTTATGGTGCTTTTTATTGCCAGCGTTTCTATTTGTAACGCTAGACACGTGAAAAAAATGTCAGGAAAAGCAATAAAAGCAGCCATGGTGCATTGTTGTGGTTAGAAAATTTTAAGCGAAAAATACGTTCGCACTTTTCTAGGTGATAGTATGTAATTATTGTTCACTGTCTGTTTCGTATCATAGTAACGTCAAGGAATCGCTCGTTTTATTAACCCTGTAAGCGGTCCAAACATAAAACACCGATCAATAAACTAAAATTTTCACTACGGCTTTTTTTTTCTATTTTATTTTATTTATCGTGAATAAATTTTCATTTTTATCGGCGTATATCGAAAAAAATCCTGTCATTTTGTTACATAAATACGAATAAACTAATTATATCACATAAATACGAATAACTATAACTGTGTGTAACATAAATACTAATAAACTAATTACGATGGTAAGTAATTATTGTTCATTTTGTGTTTTGTATCATAGGAACGTTAAGGAATCGCTCGTTTTATTAAACCTCTAAGTGGTTCAAAAATAAAGCACCGAAATTAAAATTTTCACTACAGCATTTTTTATTTTTTGTTTTAGGTTATTTTTATTTATACAAGCATCATGAATAAATTTTCATTTTTAACTGCGTATTTCGAAAAAAAATCTTGTCATTTTGTTACATAAATACGAATAAACCAATTATGTCATACACTTCGAAAATTTTTAGACTGTCTCTTTACAAGCTACATTATACACTCATAAACGATAAACCTGTATAAAATGCGAAACTTTCAGAAAATTTCTTAAAAATTGAAAATTCAGCACTATGTGTCACTCCTCGAAATTTTTTCCTGTGCCATTCCGTGTTGAAGAATTATTTTAGAAAGTTTTCTAAAAGGCACCGTTGTTTCATTTATTACAGTGGGTATTACAGCTTAGAAAGAATCATCCTGAATTATTTTCGAGTACCTGAAGCAATTAGTTCATTTTGTTTGTGTATATAGACAGTGTGGGGTGCATTTTGTTTCTTCTAGAAACATCCTTAAAGCTTGAAAATAATGTTGGGAGCTTCTTTCTCCTTCATCTTAAACTTTTTACGTTTTATTTTTTACACTGTCGGAACTGTCTCATATAGGTATCTGAAGCAGAATTATTATAAAAAGTATGAAAATTACGATATTATCTTTTTGGTTTTTCACTTTTTAAAACTCAAGTTTAGCCCGACCAATCACATTAGTGCAAAGGAAGGAAAGAGAAGGTTTTCCTTTGTGTAACGGGCAGAACATTCAAATATAAAAGTGCCAACCCACACTGGAGACAGAAGGATAATCTTTGCCGCTGCGTCTTTGCAAAACTTTGAATGAACAGTTTAGTCATGATTTCTGTGGGAGTTAACTCCTATAACCTTATCCCCTACTGCATTTTCTGCTTCACCATGGCACAATGTCACTGAAAATGGTACACGGCCAAAGTGTGAAGGTCTCGGGTTCGGGTCCTATCGCGCGGCTGTCGATCTAACGGTCTGGAGTTTTGGTAGGTTTTTTCCAGATGTAACGTGAATGCGCGTTAGAACCCCCTCAGAAAGTTTTTCTACCAAGGCACCCCCCATCCTTGGCAGATCGCCCTTGCATAGAGTTGCCATAATCACACAAACAAACAAAACGTACTGCCTTTTCCAATATTCTTAGAGTGGATCCGTTTCTAACCCTTTCTAAGTCCTTCATAAATTATACGAGGGCAGTTCGATAAGTCCGGACCAAAAGAAGAGTTTTAATCCCTGCGTCCTTGTAACGTAAAAAGGCAAGTGGGCACGGACATAACCACTTGCATTCCTAGTTTACGAAGAAGCAAGGATGGAAATACTTCTTCAGGTAGAGGAGAGGGAGCATGTTCATTTGGGAAATTTTTATCAAAAAAATTTTTACATCCAGAAGGAACTTTGTCAACTAACATCCAAAGATTGCTAGAAAACGGATATGGCCGTGAGAATGTATAATGAGATCATCGTTTAGACTTTGCACGGACTTATCGTATTGCCCACGTACTTACAACCAATTTCATTAATTTTTAGATATTTATGATAATTATTCTTTTTTTTTTCATTTGTAAAAAAATCTTATAGACCCTTGAACACATAATGAGGCTCTAAGGCAGGGTTGTCCATACTTTTGGTGTAAGGGGCCACCTGAAATTTTTTCCTAGAAATTGCGAGCCAACAGGATGTATTTTATTTTTTGAAAGAAGGGAGGAAGGAGCCTTTTTCAGGATAGGAGATACATTTTTCTAATAATCATCGGAGAAATTTAGACAGATGTTGAGGGAAGGACGCCAAGGGAGTTTAAATAAATGCATGGCAATCAGTTCCGTAATAATAACTACAACGACAGAAGTAACACATTAAAAACGGGCTTTAAGATTAGGCATTAAAAATTTATCATAATTTGACAGCTGGCTGTGTGCGAGCACAGCCAGCTGTGTCAAAAAAGGGTCTCTAGATCTGTGGCACGCGATGAACGTTTCGATCGTCCGCCATGTTGCTGTTAGTTAAGTCGGGCGATGGCAACGGCTGCCCTTTTTTCAGCATTGGGCAATGTATCAGCTGTTCTCGCATTCTTCCATTTTTCAGCAGATGTCAGTGCTGTTAAAAATAATCGTGACAATATTTTTACGGGAAATGACTTGCTAAAAAGTAAAGGATCTCTCGTGGAGCTATGTCATCCGCAACTATTTTTGTAGAAATTAAATCTATTCTTCGTGACTGCAACAGTCAAAACGTCAGAATTTGGTGTTCCCAGAGCGGGAACACTGCGCGTTAAAGGGTAAACGTTCCTTTACTTTCAAAATTTGCAGTATAGTTTTATTAAATACACGATAATCTTCGCGGGGTGTGCCAGTACACATTTTTTAAAAGGAAAAAAAAATTGATATTTTTAGGTTTCTAACGTTTTCCATGTTTTCAGAATAAACAATGCGAGTACACGGCAATCGAACTATAGAAATGATTCCACGTATTTTCACGCACGATCGAAGTTTTCAAAATCGCTAACTTGAAGTTTTTATCTCTGTGGGGAAGTGGCATATTTTTTTTTTCAAATATAAAAATGACATCTAAAAATAAAATAAAATAAAAGACATCCTTGATCTAGATGGAAAATGCAACTTACCTTTTTCATATTCCTCGTTATTCCTCTAATGATCCATGAAAGTAATAAATGACAAAAAAAGTAGTTTCGTTGGAAAAAATTATTGTAGATAAAGTTTAGAACATATTTTTACGGCTTTGTACTCCCATTGTAATCTCTCTGTGGGAGAATCATTGTTCTATCTTGCAGTAACATTTTTTTGTGTAAATGTTCTCTGGTGTAAGCGAAAAAAAAAGTCGATATAACGCTCTTTTCTCTAACTATGGTTTTTGTATAATCACTGTATAAGTTTTCGCTTTACTAAAGTCTGGATAATAATTTTTTTCTTCTTATTGCCTGTACTTTTTATCGCTCCGTGAAGGATTTACTTAATATGCTTAAAGTAGTCCCATAAATTGAGGTAGAAACTTCGAGAAATATAGCACGACAAAACGATGGAGAATCACATACCAAACTGGGATTGAAAACATTGTGTACATACACAAAAAGTTATTGCTCGTTATATTTTGTAAGATTTATTCATTTTTAAGAATTTTTAACTTCTTTTTTTTTAAGTTAATAATTTTTAAAACAATTCTTTTTATAAGAAAAGAGTGTTAGGTTTACTCATTGAATTTTGCGAGATTTATTTATTTTTAAGAATTTTTTAATGTGTTAGTTAATTTTACATATTGAATTTTACGACATTTATTTTCCAGAATTCATCCAAATAAAATTCGCATTATGTTCATCGACTTCGGTTTAGAATTTTTAATGCAAAAAGTTAATTTGGCACAAATAACAGAATAAAACTGCACTAACAATTCAGACTTTTTAAAGGGATTTTTAACCGATACGTAAAAGCAACATTTCTTACTAGCATTTCTACTCAATTTTCTCAATCCTTTTCTCCCTATCCGTCCTCAAAGTTTGTACCTTTATTTATTGGAAATTCTGTGCATGCATATTTGTAGTATCTTTCATGGACAAATTGATAAATGGGGATTATAATATCTAATTCATCAGTTTGATGATAAACGGTATATACTGGGTGTCCCGGAATTTCGAGTACAAACTTGCGGGGAAGGTGGAGAACAGCGTTAGGAATCATAATTACATAGGAAAGCATATGCGGAAACCAATAGGTGGCGCTGTACGCGAGCTCTCGAGGTTGCACGTGTCGCCTCCACATTGATACAGCTGCCTATTTTTACGCTTTGTTCAGAAGATTTATATACGTATATTAGATGGTGTAAAAATGAATGGAGTCAGTCCGAGTGGTAACAGAAAACTTTTATTCCAGATAAAAACAGTCATCAAGTAACAACAGTGGTGTACATCGGAACAGCGGTATAGTTCTAAAACAGGCATTAAGTTCGGGAGAGCAGGGATCACAGTTTACTGAGTCGATTATCAAATCGAAATATGCGGGAAAAGTTCCCTCTCATCGCCGGCCAAGGCTTTTTATTCCCCGATCACATTTCTAAGCTCTACTATTGGATAGATAAATACAGGATGAGTGAAAATTCCCACCCGAGTTTAGAAGGCTTATGAAAAAAGTATCCTACCAATACATCTACAAAGTTGAATCTACTGGAGAAAGATACATTACAAGTTTTATTTCACAAATGGTCAATATGTGAACCTTTCGTGAAGCGGCAGATATCAAATCTAAAGTCGAATTCATCCTACACTCGCTTTAACATGTCACGATCGATGCGTTGCGGTAGCGAATGCGGTTGTGATCCTTTTCCGTAAGTCTTGTAAATCACGTGGCATACTGGAGAAAGAAACATTACAAGTTTTCTTTCAGAAATAACGAGCTTCCTCGTCATTGGATTGGACGAGGTTCTGACGACAACAATCGCCTTCTTCCGTGCCCACCTCGCTCTCTGCACCTAACTCCATGCAATTATTTTTCAAGGGATTATATAAAAGAGCGTGTGTTCGTGCCCCCAAAGCCACGTGATTTACAAGATTTATACCAGAGAATTACAATCGCATTCGCTACCATTGATCGTGGCATGTTAAAACGAGTGTGGGAAGAATTTGACTTCAGACTTCATATCTGCCGCATCACGAAATTTTTACATATTGAACATTTGGGAAACAAAGCTTGCAATGTTTCTAGGGATGGACGCGAGACGACTTTTTGCGAGACGAGACAGAGATTTGCAGTTTTTTTGCGAGACGAGACAAACATTTTTAACATTATGATATAGGGATTTTTGCGAGACGAGACAAGCTTTTCGGCTGTTTTGCGAGACGCGAGACGCCAATTTTTCGTCTCGCGTCCATCCCTAAATGTTTCTGCTATAAAGTCAACTTTTTTGCTGTATTAATAATATATTTTTATAAGCTTTACAAACCAGAAAGGGAATTGTGACCCACCCTGTATTTTTCAATAAAAAGCACTTTATTAATGCACATCTATAAACCATATACAGTGTGTATTAAAAGCTCCCGTATTCCAACTAAACGAATACATTGTCCATGACTTTTTTAAAAATTAAATGTTATTTCCAATGTATCATTGCTTCATTTTTTATCATTTGGTTCTTTTCGCACTGAAGTTCACACGGCTGATGCGATATACAGCCTGCGGCGCTAATATTTTGGTCACCTCCTTTGCACTCGAACAATCATGTGACGTAGGGTTATGACCATTTTAATATGACTATCTCGGACTAAGATGGTCAAACCCTCTTGATCATATGATTTTTCGAGTGCAAACGGGTGTGACTAAAATGTCTGCACTACTGCCTGTGTATCTCGTCAGCCATGTTCTAAAATGTTAGAAACATTAATTGATACTCACTCTTGTGTTATTTTGACGCTTGAACTTAAATAAGTTTCCTCTATTTACCTTTCTTTTTTATGGAGTTACGCGTATCTGCGCAATATTCCTCCAATCAAAAATCTAGCATTGTAACGGCAGAATTTTCACGACAGGGATAATATGTAAACACGTCAGTTTGAATTGGTTCGAAACTGCGGGGCATTGATAAATCATTATCGTCTGCCGTTCAAATAAGCAGCATTTTCGAAACAGAGATAACTGTTAAGAGATGAAATGCTCAAATTGTTTCGAAACTGTTTACGCATTTCATTTTGATGCGATGTTCGGTTTTAACGTTTGTGGGCGAAGAGTATTTCGAAGTTAGTCAAACAAATTTCTAGTTATTAATTAACTGTTGTTTACAAGTGTTTGATTGCTTTCCACTTCAAGTTAACTAATTTAAATACACGAGTAATTATACACTGATAGGATTTGAAAACAGTCCTTTGTAATTAAAACTTGAAAGAATGACGTAAGTTATAGCCGAAGTCTTTTCAGGTAATAAATAAACAATTTGTTAAAAAACATATAAAAAACTACAAGCTAAAATAGGTTTTGTTGAATTTAACAAAAATTGTTTGATTAAATAGTTTGTAGCTTCCTTCTGTTGATTTAACAAAAGTGTGTATGTTTGATTCAACCTAACTTATTTAACAAAATGCCTTTTTAACTAAACAAAACGTTTTTTCAAAACTCGGAGCCAATGACATTTTAATTCTTGAACCGTCATTTTACGCATGCGTCAAGTCATGCGCAGATTAATGCAAGCCAGATCCAGATTAGAAATTTTTTCTTAATACAGGAGCAGAGCATTTGCACTATTACAAAAGAGTACTTTATTACTTATTACTTACAGATACAAAATACGTTAGTTCGATTTCAGCATCATATTTCTTAGCGTTTTAATACTGATAAGTCTATTATGATTTCATATTTTCTCTTGAATGTAGTGTTGGATGTCACCTTTTGTGATCTCTAAAAACATCTGTTAAACCGTGACTTTTTATTTTTTGATTCTCAAACTGAGACCGAATCTCTGTAAGTCCAAAAACACGTAACTTTAAAAAATTTTCTCGCAATAAGAGGAGATCATATCCATCATCATCAGTGGCACGACAACTCGGGGTGAACCAATACCTCCTAGATATACAATGCCTGACAACAGAAACTTTTACATCATCACAATTTCCACTAAAATGACATTCACACATTTATTTTCACAAAGTAAAACTATTCAAAGTTTGTGGTGAATTTACTCTCGCATAAAAAATTTTAATCATTTACGATAGAAAATTTAATTTTACGACAAATAGGAAATTTTAACGATCACTAATTATATAAAATGATATAGAAATAGATCGTGATAAATTATTTTTTGTCAGAAAGGCATTTTAATTTTATCTTCAATTTTCTAATATTTGTATCGATCACCAGAAATTTTAAAGAGTTTTATTTTGTGAAAGTAAAACTGGGATGATTTCATCGTAGAAGACCTAGTGATAACGTAAAAGGGTCTGTTCTCAGGCCTTCTATGTGTAGAAGGTGTTGGGTGGACCCACTTTCCTTTGAAGAGATTTCTAAAAATTCCGCTGGGTAACAACAGTCCTCCAATTCTCAGCCCCTCTATTCCAAAACATCTCTCAACTGCATCAGTTCATTGCAACTTAGGCCGCCTTCTTCCTCTCTGCGACTTTGACAAAAATCAACTACAGTATACTCTCGATTATCCGTGAGCGGATTATCCGGTTTGCGGATTATCCGTGCTCATTCCGGACTCGCAAAATATTTGAAGAGAAACATTTTCACACTTCTCATGCATGTAAAATCGATGTTGATCTCAGTTAGAATCTTGTCCGGTTTAGTCAATATATCATTCGAGTTAAGTCAAATCGAGTCATTTAGGAGTACCTGCCGTAAAACAGTTCCCGCATAGTGGTAACCCTACCTCTTGAGCATGCAAAAGAATTCGAAGGTTTCGAAAATCTGGATATTTTCAAAGTGATGCATATGTAAGCCTGGATTTCAGTATTTTGAAATATGACATCATTACTGACTGTGTTGTTAAATCTAATAGAGATGATAGTACTGATGCAGAAGATGTACTCAATAAGGGAGATGCAATTTCTCATTCTGCTACTCTACAGTCTGTGTAAACTTTGCCAGATTGTATGTGGACAATCAGGATTTGATTAAGATGACATTACTGCGGTTCGTAAAATATGTGTCGATGTATGACAAGAGATGTACAAACAGAAGCAAATACGCTTTACAGATTTTTTTTTCAAGCAGTAAATGTTGAAAGGAAAATTTCTAATTGGATGATATGCAGCATGCAAATGTAAGTAATTTTTATATTTCTGCACTGATGTTGATTTTTTCTTTAATAAAAAGAAGTTTTCGGATTATACGAGTTCTTCTATTATCCGTGCGATCCTTCCCGGTGATTAGCCCGGATAATCGGGAGTGTACTGTATAAATATATATAGGGAGAGGGTAAACTAATAGTAGGAATTGAAGAATGAATGAATCACAAAGCTATTCGGTGTTATCGATAGGCAGTCAGCCTATATTAACCCTTTAACGCGCAGTGTTCCCGCTCTGGGAACACCAAACTCTGGCGTTTTGACTGTTGCCAGTCACGAAGAATAGATTTGATTTCTATAAAAATAGTTGCGGGTGACATAGCTCCACGAGAATCCTTTACTTTTTAGCACGTCATTTCCAGTAAAAAAATTGTCACGATTATTTTTAACAGCACTGACATCTGCTGAAAAATGGAAAGAGTGAGATGCCCAGCGAAGAAGGCACTGCCATCGTCGATAACTCGCAGTGGCGGATCGCTCGGTGCACGCTAGGACCTTTGACGCAGTGCTGCGGCACAGCCAGTCTGCGTCAAAAAAGGGTCTCTAGATCTGTGGCACGCGATGAACGTTTCGATCGTCCGCCATCTTGCTGGTAGTTAAGTCGAGCGATGGCAACGGCTGCCCTTT
The DNA here is from genome assembly GCA_038373885.1 of Cheiracanthium punctorium. NCBI lineage: Eukaryota > Metazoa > Arthropoda > Arachnida > Araneae > Cheiracanthiidae > Cheiracanthium > Cheiracanthium punctorium. Next base: position 97,483 of record JAWZYV010012404.1, on the reverse strand, counting down.
TTTCAGCATTGGGAAAGGGTTGCGCCTCAAAGGGTTAAGGCCAATTGCTAATATCATCAAATATTATCATTATGAATTGTCATCAATCTTTACATATTATCCTTAGTCAAAAAGCTACTAAAAATTATAATGCTTGCACATGCTTCAACAATCTCCAACTATCAGAATATAAGGATTAATATGTATTAAAATTTTACTTGTTATTCTTTCTTTTATGAGTATAAAAAAAACAGCTATTTTGGTTGCAAATAATTTGGTCTCAAAATTTATCCAGCATCATCAAGTTTTTCTCAAACACTTCTTTTGGCTCCAAGCAATTAGGGATATCGGGAAACATTGATTTAAATTTAGCTGAGAAGATAACAAACATAAAAAATCTGGAGTGACTCCACTCGACTTTCTAAAACCTTAATCATTACAAAGCGTTTAAATAAATTTGATTAAACTGAATTGGATGTAAGATACAAACGCTAGTGCACTCCAATTAGTTTGAGTGTACAGGCCACAATGTATAAAAATACATTTTTGTAGCCCTGTAAAAAACTGTAAGCCCTGACACACCAAAATCCACATGCGTTGTGTAAAGCAGTGATCAATAATATGCATACTTACTTGAACTCAATCGAATGTACACTATTGACGCTAGTGCACTTTCAAGAATTTGCGTCTATAAGTAGGGTGACCAAAATCTGCCATTTTGATGCAGCTGGTTAATTTTTAAGAGTCAAATAAAAACAGAACTATTGCAATACAGTATCTTATTTTTTCTTAAAGAAATAGTTCGTGTTTTCATTGCAACAACATTTAACTGTCATAGTGCGCTTAGTATCTGAATATTTGATTATAATATTCAAATCGTCCCCAAAGATTGAGGACACTTGGTCACTATTTATAAGCCGTAATGTATAAGAACTGATTTTTGTAGCTCTGCACAAAAACTATAAGCCCTACACCACCGAAATTTATACAGGGTTATCAATAATAGACAGATGCAATTTCAATTAGTTCAAATGCACCATTTAGACACTAGCTTACTTTAAATGATTTGCATCCATAGGCATAATGTATAAGAATTATTTTTTGTAACCCTGTGAACGCATTATTAGCTCTACATGCACCAAAATCGAATGTTATAAGCACTAATAATATAAATAATATACAAATACCTAATTTGCGCTCAATCAAGAGCTCTATTTAGATGCTAGCACACATTCAAGAATTCCTGTCCATATGACATAATGAAAAATAACTTTTATTTTGTAGACCTGTAATCACTATACGTCTTACACAGACCAAAATCAATACCGGTCGTGTGAGGGTGGTCTATAATGTATGTACTAAATTCGAGTTCAATTGCGTTCACCGTTTAGGAACTCTCATGTTCACACACACACACACACATACATCACAGTTTTAAAAAAATTAGCCCAAAACACATCAAAAAGGTTTAAATACATGAAAATCTCAGTCGAATGTTTTCATAATTGCAGTACTTTTTTTATGTGGTAAATGTTCGGAATGTGAAAATGCATGTTTGAGTTTCCGAATCTTAGTGTAGCGATTAATTTAAGGATAACCCTTCCGAAATAAATTTGCATATGATATTTTCAAAGGATTAACAAATTAAAATAAAGTAATATAATAATAATAATAAATAACTAAAAATAAATTAAATATAATATTATTATATAAATGAATTAAATAATATAAAAATAAAACTTATATTAATTATTATCATAAAATAATTATAATGAAATTAATTTAATTAATTAAAATAAAACATGTTACAAATCTTATTTTAAATACGGATCTTTGTTTAAGAATATCACTTATCACTTGATAGAGAGAAAAATGATAATAACCAGGCTTGACAAATTACAGATTATCTTTGAAGAGTCCGAAAAAACTCCTTTTGTCTCGGACTCACTATTGAAAAAGAATCTTCCATTAGTCATAACCTTTTGTTCTAGTGCAACAAAAAAAAGCCGAAAAATATCAACGACTTATTTTCTCATTTATTTACTGCTATGACAGGATCGTTTTTCCTTTGAATGCACCTAAGCTCTCAAGAAAACAAATCCCCCTTCCAACTTTTTCAATAAGAACTACCGAAGAGCTAAAGACTGCTGTGAAGTGTTTTCTCCTAAAAATTATTTATCGTCAGCTGAAGATTGGCAAAATATTTTAGTTTCAATTTAAAAGTGAAAGCCCACACAGCTTATGCTGTACGGAGACAATCATTTCTCAAATCTTGTTTTCAATATATTTCAGTGAAGTCTAGAATTTTTTAAGAAGATTGATAAATTTATGTTAATTTAGCACCATTTTATAGTAAATTATTTCATCATTTCCAAGAACAGTGCATTATAAGCAAAGCACAAGTACTAGTAGAAGAAAATAAATAAATGCATTGATATAAATGAATAAATGGACTAAATAGCTCCATCTCCCCCCCCCCTTGTGTTTTGTTTGTTTGTGTGATTATGGTAACGCGACGCTAGGACGATCGGCCTAGAATGGGAGGGTGCCTTGGTAGGAGGACTTTCTAAGGGGTTCTAACGCGTATTCACGTTACATCTGGAGAAAACCTACCAAAACTCCAGACCATTGCATCTACAGCCGCGCGATGGGATCCGAACCCGTGATCTTCGCACTTCGACCGTCTACAACTTTCAGTGACACTGTCCCATGGTGCTTGTTTGTTTGTGTGTGTGTGATTATGGCAATGCTACGCTAGGGCGATCTGCCAAGAATGTGGGACGCCTTCGTAGGAGGACTTTCTAAGGGATTTTAACGCGTATTCACGTTACATCTGGATAAAACCTACCAAAACTCCAGGTCGTTAGATCTACAGCCGGGATCCGAACCCGGGACCTTCACACTTCGACCATCTGCCCTTTTCGGTGGCACTGTGCCATGGTGAGGCACTTCATTATGTACAATACATTGCCAAATTTGGCGACAAATGTTATTGAGTCAGAAAGTGTTTTGAATTTGATGTGTTTTGCATGATTGATCTTTCTTATTTTGACTGCAATCGACTGAGTAATTTATTTACAGGGTCACCCAAGATATACAATACATTAAGGTCTATGGATAACTTATATTCAATAAAAGTCTGTGGCCTATCACTGTTTCGGCTATGCCCAAAATCCCGCAAACTATCTCAAGCTTGGCGGCTTTCGGCGAAATATCATCATCGCGATATCTTAAATATTTGACTGGAAATCACTGATTCTTAAGAGTTCTATTGCAGTATTGTATCCCTTTAAAATGAAATTAGTTTAGAGAGTCCACCAAAAATATTTATGATTTAGTAGACATACAAGGAAGTCATGTGGTGTACACATCAGATATTTTGATGATCATAATCAGTAATCACTACGTCAGCTATTTGGCCTTAACGGTGTATTTCGAAAAGACCACGAGATTTCTTTACATAAGTAGAAATGAACTGATAATCTCAAACACTTCATAAATTTTACATTTTACACGAAATACTCTGCACTGAAATAAACGATAAACCTGTATCAGTTACATAACTTTCAGGGGTGGATCCAAGAATTTTCTCCAAGGTATCATTTTTGTGAAAATTATTTATTTTCGTGAATTTCTCTACTCATTTTATTAAAACTCACTTTTTTGTTAGAATAATTGACAAAACAGATTAAATTGTAGGGTAAAATGCTGACAGATAAAAATGAAGGGCTGTTCTATTAAATTGTATTTCCATGAAGGGGTCGTTTTAAACGATTGTATTTTGTGAAATGGCCGATGTAATTAATTGTAATTTTGTAAAGGTGCCTTAAAACGCTCCCAGCCAATGGATGCCAATTTTTCGTCTGCATTCATACCTGACTTCCAGAAAAAATTCTTTAAAATGTAAAATTTTTGCAGAACGTGTCATTCTTTGAAAAGTTTCGCGGTGCCACTTCGCGTACAATAATTTTTTTCTGAAAACTTCACAAAAGGCACTTTTTCATTTATTTCAGTATGTAGTGCATCTTAAGAAAGAATCATCCGGAATTTTTTTGAATTCCTTTTGCAATTGGTTTATTTTAGTTCGTGCACCAAGACCACGAGGCCGATTTTTTTTTTTTTTGCGATACACATTTAACCCTTTGAGGCGCAACCCTTTCCCAATGCTGAAAAAAGAGCACACGTTGCCACCACTGTGCGCGAGCACCGCCAGTTGTCGTCTAAAAAGGGTCTCTAGATCTGTGGCACGCGATGAACGTTTCGATCATCCCCCATCTTGCTGGTAGTTAAGTCGAGCGATGGCACCGGGTGCCCATTTTTCGGCATTAGGCAATCTATTCAGCTGTTCTCGCATTCTTCCATTTTTCAGCAGATGTCAGTGCTGTTAAAAATAATCGTGACAATTTTTTGACGGGAAATGACGTGCTTAAAAAGTAAAGGATTCTCGTGGAGCTATGTCACCCGCAACTATTTTTATAGAAATCAAATCTATTCTTCGTGACTGGCAACAGTCAAATCGTCAGAGTTGGGTGTTCCCAGAGCAGGAACACTGCGCGTTAAAGGGTTAATGACGTCTTTCTTTGGTCTTGGTGCGTTTTCGTTTTTTATCGTTTGCGCAGCATATCCTAGTCCGATTTTTCGCCAATAAACCTACACTAATGAACCAACCAACCTTCAGGCATTTTCAAACTTCCCGTGTAACTATATCTTTATTTGGCCTTAAAAAAAAAGAAAGAAAGAACTTTCCGCTGTCTACTTAACTATTTTGAAATACAAGGATCCTTTTTATTCAAAAAGACCACAATTCCTCGACTCAGCACAAAAAGTAGAGGAGAAACAGAACAATTTTTGAATGTCCAATCGTTAAACGTGATTACAAAGTTCAGCAAGCCTGTCAATAACTTTAGGGAAACACAGCGTAAATATTACAAAACAAAAAACTGAAAACTGATCGAAAAATACGCGAATATGATTCCTTCTTTTCAAACAAAGCACATTTTTACAAAATCAACGGAGTTTAAATGGACAGAAAGATTCAAGAATTGGAACAGGCAGAAAAGCTTTTATGGTTGAAGTAAAAATAAGAACCAAAATGTCTCAAGTCCATAAACTTTCAGTAATTGAGTTGGATTCTTTTTTTTTTTTTTTTTTTTTTTTCTTTCCTGGAAACTAAAACAGTTTACGACGTGTGTCTTATTGTGACTTTATACTCTCATGTTCGAGAGAATATTGGCAGGTTTGATTACAGTGTAATGTCTCAGCTGCAAATCCTTTTTTTTAATGAACAGGATCAAACATGATTTAAGTTATAATGTTTCACCGTTTAAAAACTGTTAAAGAAATTTCTTGAAACACACCTACAGTATGTGTGGTGTTCCAATAATACAGCGACATACTTTTAACCCTTTAACGCGCAGTGTTCCCGCTCTGGGAACACCAAACTCTGAAGTTTTGACTGTTGGCAAGCACGAGGAATAAATTTGATTTCTATAAAAATAGTTGTGGGTGGCATAGCTCCGCGAGAATCCTTTACTTTTTAGCACGTCATTTCCCGTAAAAAACTGGTCACGATTATTTTTAACAGCACTGACATCTGCTGAAAAATGGAAGAATGCCAGAATAACTGGATAGATTACCCGGCACAGCCAGCTGCGTCAAAAAAGGGTCTCTAGATCTGTGGCACGCGATGAACGTTTCGATCGTTCGCCATCTTGATGGTAGTTAAGTCGAGCGATGGCAACGGCTGCCCTTTTTTCAGCATTGGGAAAGGGTTGCGCCTCAAAGGGTTAAAGGCCGTAGGATACATAAAAAGGATTGAGAATCACACAGCAATGTGAGGTCATAAGCATCGTTTTCATGTACCTGTTCAGGAGAAGGAATTAGAATAGCTATAGTGACTAAAAGTGACTGTAGTCACCGGTACAAAGGACCAGAGACCACATGACTTCCCTGGTCTTTAACATTCATCACTGCTCCGTATATATGATTTTAGAAACATTGCAAAAGAAAAGAAATTCTATAAGCAATCTATAGGGTCAGTTGGGGGAAAGTGGTAGGAAAATCATGTATTTTTTAAAGGTCCTAAAATCAAGCTGTTTAATTTATATTAATTAAACTATTAACGTATATTACATACATTGTACTTTTATAGATTAAAAATATAGCATTATTTTTTAATGTTATCGAAATGCTTTTCTACGGTGTCACTTTTAGTTAGGCGAGTATTGATACACCCATTTTCCAACATGGTGGGGAAAATGGGAGTAGCACAAAAGTGTCTATATAAATAAAAATGAAATTCTGTTTGTCAGTTTGTGGATTTGATTAGTATACAAATCCACAGAAATTGACCTATCAGTCTGAAATTTTGCACAGATATGTAAAATAATATAGAATAAATTATAGTCCACTTTAAAACTTTGAAAGTCCACCCGTTTACGTTTTTCACTCAGAAAGCTTTCCGTGATTGTAATCCCTGTAGTGGAAAAAGTGTGAAATAAGCATCGTGGTTGCCATGTGTGGCGATTTTGTCGAATAAACTGTTTTAAATTCTTAAAGTAAAAATAAAAGAATAATAATGTTTTTTTTAATTGATATTTAGTAGGTTACTATTTTAATTATAATATCGTGTGCACATGTGAAATCAGAGCAAGAATAAAATGCTTTATACGCAAAACCATGAGGATTGAAGATTTCCTAATATGTAAAATTTTTTAGTTTGGCGAAAAACAAAATGGCTGATATGCCGATTTTCTGAAAGTGAGTTCTAGCGGTTTGCACAGTTTTAGGCTTGGCGTAATTTACTGAGAACTTAAGGAAATAGCATTTTTGAAAACAAGTGTATATGGTGTTATTAGAATATACAGTATTAAATTTTAATTATCCTTGCAGAAATAATGCAGTTATGAGGGCATTTCAAGCGACACATCTAGGAAATACTCACAAACTTCATGTACCCCCAGTTAATAATTATTTTTAAAGAAACTTTGAATCTTTAGTGATATTTTCTTAACTTGGTATATTTTATAAAACTATGGATATTGTCACAGAAAGTTGCATAATTCAAAGTCATTTACGTCATAAGTACGACTTATTTCTTTTGGTTTATTCCATTTACTGAAAGTAATATTAACTTCTGTGAAGCAGATGGAAACACCTCTGATTTATTAACTTAATTTAAAATGTGCTTATTAATATTTATGCATAAAGACGGTATTTAGTACCTTATATTGATTGTTTTGTGTTTCAGAAATGTTTTAGTAATGTGGATACTCAACATTACTAAAATCGTGTAAAAATCTTTTGAGACACCCTGTATATTAACTATTCATGTTAATGGACAGGGAATTGTTATTCTAGAACTTTTTTAAATATAGATTAATTTAGCACTCAGCTTTTTGAAATGGGGCCCCGAAAAATGGCATGGTCAGACAATCGACATTTGCATTTGTCTCAATTTCTGAGAAAATTTCATAAGAATAAACTCGGTATCTACAGTCCGTTCAACTTAAAAAACAAATATGAATCGAAATAAATATAGACTATTTCTTTAAAATTTAATTCTTGTTAAATAAACAATTATTTATTGAAAGAGCATTTAAACACCCATACTATGAATATTAATTATCGTATAACTTAAGATCATTATTTGAATATTTTAAATGCAAATTACTAAATAATACCCAATTAAAACGATCAAACTTTCTAGACTTTGATTGCATAAAAGAAAAACTCTTATGTATATTTTGTTACGTGCACGATCTTTTTTTGTATCCATATTATTTGTTTCTTCAAAAAATTCAGCTGGTAATTTTTTTTTAAGTAATCTGTTACAACAAATAAAAAAACATGAAATTTTCCAATTTATTTATGCTAATTAAATTTTATTGACCTGTAAATTGCGTTTAATTCTATTTTAATTAGAATAAAGTAGTGGCGTCTGCGAAAATATTTTATCGAAAATTTCGAACAAAGATCATTAACCATTTTTGTGACCCTTTAAGTCTTTCCTAAGCACGAAATCATTATGGCGGAAAATTTGTTTTCTAGCCTGATTATAGAAGCATTAAGTTAAAAGAAAAAAAAAAGGGAAAGTTTTTCTGTTTTCCGTAATCGTTTATTTTATAAGTAAAACTTTTAGCTGAAAAACTCAATTTGTTTTTAAATCTGATTTAATTACATTCCACTAAGCGAAGTAGATTGTAGGTAACAGGTGGATGGATTATCAAAATTAATTAATTTTCGAAAGCAGATTATTAATTTAATAAACTATCTCTAGCAGTGGACAAGTTGGTAAAGTCAATTTCTTTAAGAACACTGACATAAGAAGAAAATAAATTACTTGAATTTTTACAACATAAGTAATGAACCACAGCTTTCGGAATATCGTATCTTCCGATTAGTGATAAGAAGATTCGTAGTCTCCCGCAAAGATTGTAAGAATGCTAAAAAAAAAAAAAACTTGTAACTTTTTTTCTTAAAAAATAATCACGGACAATCTAGAACACTAAATCAGCGTTTACAAATGCAGTTGCTGATCAGCAAGGAATTTTAAAATGAGACTCCGACATTTTTGTTGCGCTTTACAAAAAAATGAGAGAAAGGTCACTTTTACCAAATCAATATTGACTTTGAACATTGTTCCACAATAAATCGTTGACATTTTAAAACACTCGGAGTGCATTAGCAAGGACAAAAATATCAAATACTAGCTGAAGTACCCGCCCTCGACGGGTTAGTGAATGAAAATTTCCAAAAAGCAAGAACTTTCGTCAGCATTGTAGTACACAGAATGGGTGTAGTATGTTGCCAAAGTAAAGAAAGCGAAGTTATAATTTCATGTATTGTTAAAATGTTACAGGTTAGAGAGTAACTAAGTAATATCATTTCATTCGCTTTAGTCGTAATTATGTGATGCGCGAACGAATATTTACGCATATTGAAATAATTTTCGCAAAATCTCAAAATTTAATCAACATTTTTGAAAAATTTGAAGCCTAGAATTTAAGTTGAGTGACAACGTATCATGTCACCCAAATTCGTTTCATTCCCTGCAGTCTTTATTTCGTGATGCCGGAACAAATTTTCAGCATTTTAAAACGATTTTCGAAAAATCTCAAAATGTAAGCAAAATATTTTTAAAATTCAACGCCTATAAATTAAGATTACCAACTACCTATCATATCACTCAATTTCGTATCATTCGTATTAGTCGTTACTAGCTGAAGTACCCGTCCTCGACGGGTTAGTGAATGAAAATTTCCAAAAAGCAAGAACTTTCGTCAGCATTGTAAGAGTACACAGAATGGATGTAGTATGTTGCCAAAGTAAAGAAAGCGAAGTTATAATTTTTATGTATTGTTAAAATATTACAGGTTAGAGAGTAACTAAGTAATATCATTTCATTCGCTTTAGTCGTAATTATGTGATGTGCGAACGAATATTTACGAATATTGAAATAATTTTCGCAAAATCTCAAAATTTAATCAACATTTGAAAACATTGAAAAATTGGTAGCCTAGAATTTGAGTGACAACCTATCATGTCACTCAAATTCGTTTCATTCCCTGCAGTCTTTATTACGTGATGCTGGAACAAATTTTCAGCATTTTAAAACGATTTTCGAAAAAATCTCAAAATGTAAGCAAAATATTTTTTAAATTCAACGCCTATAAATTAAGATTAGCAACTACCTATCATATCACTCAATTTCGTATCATTCGTATTAGTCGTTATTACGTGATGTTTGAAGAAATATAAACGTATTTTGAGAGAATTTTCACAAAATCTCAAAATTTAATAAAAATTTTTAAAAAATTGGACTCCTATAGTTTATGTTGAGCAACCATCTACCGTGTGACCAAATTTCATATCATTCGCTTTAGTTGTTATTACGTAATACGAGAACAAAGATTCACTCAGTTTTAAACGATTTTCACAAAATCTCGAAATCTGATGGATTTTTTTAAATGAAAAGACTTCACTAATAATGCTTAAATTTTCATTTCTCAAGCTGAAGAGTATGGCTTTATATGCTGAGTGATTCCGAACTCATACTCTCCGAACATGTAAGAGGCAGTAGACAGAACGAAGATGGTTCAAAATCACACGACAATGTGGGGCGGAAACGTTGTTTTCACGCACTTGCTAATATTCACTTTGGAATAATAGTGAACTTTCCGATCATGGTTCCTCTAAAACTGATGGATCTTCCGCGGAAAGCACTGACTAAAATTGATTAATAACAGGTTTGATTATTCAATCACTTATTGTATATTGATTACAGGATTTATAATTAAATTGATTATTAATTTTGGTATTAACAGGTAAATGAAAAGGCCGTTTGCGACCCCACATTCCTGCGTGTTGTATTTAGAATATAACATTTTTTTAAATTTTTATTTATTTATTTATTTATTTTTATTTATTAAATTATTTTTTTGTGAATAGATTGTCATTTATCAAAATTAAAAAATAAGTCAGCACAACTTTTATTAGTGCTTTTTTTATTTAATATAAAAAAAAACGAGTTGCAAACAGCTTTTCAAACGAAATCCCCATGCTCTAAATTTGCTCCTTAAAATAGTAAGGTGGGGTCCTCACAAAACTCGCTATTTTCGTCTTACCCAGCAACTGGATTAATTGATATTTCGGTGTATTCGAATCGTGGGAGTTTAAATGTAGCTGTCTACGTCTTTCTAGTGTACAAAAACTGGAGCAAAAGTCTGCCCAAAATGCATATTTTCAAGTTGTCTGGATACACTCGGACTTGCATGTTTCTTCTGCTGGAGGGCGTTACCATAGGCGGGAATATTCGAATGTGTTCCCTCCCACTACGATTTCTTTTACATATTAGATTAGTTGTTTAATTCTTAAATAAAAAGTTAGCGACTTAGTGTAAACAAAAATTTCACGATATTTATACACATCTTTAAAAACAAACTCATGTTAGTTTCATGCAATTAAAAATCCACTAAGATATTTGTACAGCTGTTTCGTACATGAAAATATTTCATGAAAAAAAAATTTTTTTTCGATAATTCATAATGGTAATTCACAGTTTATCCAGCCTTCCAGGCGTTTGAATAAAGGGCAGGTCTATATTCTTTTCTTCTTAAGGCTGTAGCTCGGAGAAGAAAAAAAAAACAAAAAAACTCTGTTTTTAGTCTTGGTACTCAAATTGAAATAAACTAATAGCACCATGGTCTCCAAAAAATTCTAGATGGCTCTTCATAAGCTGCTTTACACACTGTAATAAGCGAAAAAGCTATGCCTTTTGTGAAATTTTCAGAAAAAATTCTGAAATATGGATCTGAGCTGAAATTTTTTTGAAGAGTGACGCGTTTAGCGAAAACTTCCAAATTTTAAGAATTTTTTCTAAGGATTTTGTAACTGATACAGGTTTATCGTTTATTTCAGTATTTAGTACAGCTTGTAAAGAGGCAGTTAAAAAATTTTGAAGTACTTGACATGGTTTATTTGTACTTATGTACCAAAATCACATGATTTTTTCGAACTACACCGTTAAAAGAAAATCCAAGCTTACACCTTTTCTTGTTCCTTCAATTCGGGCGAATTTCTTATACATATGCTTGAAACGTTATGCAAATTTGTATTTTAAAAAATGATTTCGAATTGCATGTATAACGGCAATCTCTTTAAGTACTCGAAAGTAAATGATGCCATCTTGTTCTACAAAGTTGTCATCTATTTCCTGGATCTGAACAATTAAATAAATATATATAATAATTATAATATTTTGTCATGTCCAAACAAAAAGTATATTTGCTCACTAACAACATTTAGAAATGGTTAAATGATTCTTTCAATAGATCCTAAAATAGTTTTTTTTTTTAAATTATTAAAAGAAAAAAAGCTCTCTTTTTGTTGCATCGTTTTTGGCTACACCTCCCACAGATCAGAAATCCGGCAGTTCAAAACCTTTATTAAACCCTTTCAAACACAAGTAAAAGAAGACTATCTCTGAATCCATCCTGCACCTTGCACGACAGACACTGTATAGATAATTTTTTGTCCTCAATTTTGGGCACAGAGTCCAAAAGGGTTAACACTTTCTATGCGGAGACTTTCAGGAAATTGAAGTTTACATCTCCGGCTACATTGAATGTAACTCCTCCTTTGCTATAAAATACATATATAAACTCTATTCTTCGAATTGTGATTTTTCTACTTTTTTTTTCTTTTTTAATGTAATTAAATTTATCTCACTTTATTTATTTTAGTATGTTGTGACTTTTTGATAAAGTTATTGTATTGTTGGTGAAGTATTTTTATTATGAAGGCGGAACTTGTATCATCAGTTCGCAAATAACGTACTTTTACGTAGCCCCCGAAAGCAATATGCTAATTTAGTTCAATGTTAAAGAAGTAAAATTCTACTTACTTGCGATATACGGTCAACTTTATGAAAAGAGTAACCGGAATTCAGGTTACATCTCCGCCCACCTAGGAAGTAGCTCCACCTCTGATCTTCAAACCTAAATCGAAACTTTGCACTCTTGGAATTTATTGCTAGAAAATTATGTATAGTAGACTTTTCTAGATTTCTTATTTTATGTAAGTTGTTCTTACTGAGAATTTCGAGTTGTATTGCTTTATTGTTGATGAAATTATTTTGCTGTAGGCGTTAACTTACATCATAATAGAAAGCTGGGCGGCAAAAGTTCTTCCCAGTCTTCTGCAATTTATTCACACTTATACGTGACCAGAGTATTATGAGGTAATGTTTTTATAAACCTGTTTTTTTCCTCATTTAATGAAACATTTTAATTTTTATTTATGGGAGAAGAGTCACAAGTGAATGGCGGCAGAAACATTTTTTATATTATCGGACTTAGTCGAATTTTCAGACTGATGAAAATAGGGAAGTCCTTCTGGCTTCCCTACAGTGTGGTATTAATAATTCTGATTTCTTGTTAGGAAGGAAAAAAAAAAAAAAAAATCGTAAAATGCAAATAAAATCTCTTAGAATTATTTAGGATGTGATGAAAACTTATTTCGAAATCTTTAAAGATGTAAACTTAAATCACCATTTGCTGCTTATCCTAAACTGGGAGGAAGGGGGGGATTGTCTTAAAATAATTCTTAAAGCAAGCACTATCCATAAATAGATGTAATACAACAGAAATCCATTGCGTAAAAATAACTGTCTTTACTCCAGATAAATTGTAACCAAGTTGTACTAGCAATAGTAGGGACGAAAGAATTAGAAAACAAGTTGCCAGAAGAGTGAGCACTTGCGAAAACTATCGCTACTTTAAAGAAACAACTGCAAAGAAAAACGATTCTTGCCAAAGCAGTCTGACTGCACGCCATGTCGCCGGAGAGCACTTTTGGATCGCTACCGCCTGCGTCTTGTTTCCCACACTTCCCACTTGTCTGATTCAAGACTTAACCATTCCAGCAGTTGAATTGCTGGAATTCACTTGAGGATTTTAGTTAATGTTCTAATGCATTGTGTGTATTCATTTACATTATTACAATACAAATCTTCCTTGCAGAAAAATCTGGTGCTTTACCTTTATCATTAACAAGAGGCAAGAGAGGGATCGGATTGTCATAACCATGAGATAAACGGACCCAGGGGGTCCGGACCCGCTCCGAAATTTCAGTTTTTGTATACAAAATAATAATGATGGAGTTTTGTTGCATAAAATTCTGCCTTTTTCACCATTTAAACCCCCTCGGAAATGTTTGGACCCACTCCGAAATTTTTTTTCTGGGTACGTCCCTGCTACAACGACATGACCACCCTGATACTAAGTATTCCCTTTCTTAATCTGAATCTATTTTGCGTTTGAAGTATGACTGAAATTTTGAAAATTGATTAAATCGTTCTGACTTAATGAAATTTAATTTTATCCATGCTGTGTACACTTACATGAATGCACTTACCAAACAATATTTATAAAAATGAAGTATAATTAGAATATGCCTGACTAAAATAAATTGTTTAACAGTTTTAGTAGGCGATTTCAATAAAAAACTTTAATTCTGAAAAGTGTTTTAGGAACAAGAAAGACAAACAAGGCATATCAATCACAGCTTCATGGTTCATGAAGCTGTGATTCGAGAATATTGTAAAACAATTTTAGTAGACAAATTTAATATCGATTTCGATTCAAAGACTTGTTTTTGAAACAATAAAGTAAAACCGGTACATTCATAAATAACGATGCACTTCCGATTAAGTGGAACGTTGAAAATATGTAGGGATGATGCATGGATTATGATAAGCTGTCAGTATATAGCAGTGTAATGCGTATTAATAAGTTGACACTATTTCAGATTTTTTTTCTTTATTTTTATTTGAACAATTGATAATAATATATATATTTAAAAGAAACAAGAAATTGGGGGCGGAAACCTTACTGTGACGTTACTCCTCTTGTTAAGGAACATATGCAAAAAGAACAGTTAGATATTAAATAACTCTATTTTTAATTTATGGATCCTTAAAAATTTACTCCTACGGAAGTAATTTCCGAAAACAATGTCTACAAATGCTTTTATGTAGAAAAGATCGGAATAAACATTCGATAGTTTCTAATCACAGCACTTTTATTTTTAAAAAGTAATATTTCGGTGAAATCTTGTGATGAATTGTGAAAAATTGAGAAAGATAAATGTATACAACACGTTTCTTTTAGTTTTTTTTTTTTTTTTTTTTTTTTTTCAATTCTTAATTCAGAAATTTAGATTATCCAAGTGGGAGGGAACAATTTTTGATGTTCCCTCCTCTAACTGCCCATTTTGTTATAAAACGATTCATTTACATGCTTTAAAAAAATCATTAAAAAAATAATAATAAGCTTTCAAAACAATCAATCTTTCACAGCTGTTTTCCTGAAATATATTTAAAAAAATACCTCAGCAATATTTAGGAGCTTAAGCTTTCGATTAAGAAATTAAGGAGAACTGAAAAATATAAATGTAATATGTTGAAGTATGATTTATTAAATCAGTTTTCAGTTGGAGTTCGGCCGGTTTGACCATAAAGCTTTGAAAATGTATGTATGTACCCTTACAGAATTTGCTCGAATGAGTTACTTAGAAAACGACTTGATAAGAATAGAAATAGATAATGGACTGGTGTAAAGAAGCCACTTGTTCAGAAGGCAAGATATGAATTGAAGTGGTATCAGAACTGGGTGTGTCCAAACTGATACAATGGTAACTGGGTTACCATTGTAACAGTTTGGACACTACCATTGTAACAGTTGGATTGGTAACAGTTTGGCATTTAAACAATGGTAACTGGGTTACCATTGTTTAAATGCCCTGAGAATACGTATTTGTGTTTACCTTTTCTCAATTTTCACAATTATCATCCAGTGTTTAAAATATTTTGGAAAGAGTTGTGATGGGTTTAAAATAAGTTCAAATAAAATCTAATGTCCACATAGGGGTTGAACCGAGAGGTATTCAAAGTATTCAAAGAGGTAGGTCAAATACAAATAATACTTCAGTAGATTAGAAATATTGCATTTTTATCTCATAAAAACAAGTTTAAGTCATTAATCAAGGTAAATCATTTTAAGGGTATTGAAATTAAATTATAAAATGAAATTTAGATTTAAATTTTGGAAATATTTCTTTTTCCTATAAGGTTTGATTAGTCTAATCTTATTTGCTGATTCTAATTTCTTTTGTATGTATGATATAATTAATTAGCCAAATTACCCTTCAACTTATAAATTCTTAAACTCATTAGCATAAGCTGTATTTTGATGTCCAATGAACGATGAATGAGACTTTGAAAACTAAATCATTTCACTTGATGAAACTTAAATTCAAACATCTTATGCTTACTTACAATCATCTTAGATATAGAAAATCAATCTAGATATAGAAAAATCAATCTAGATATAGAAAAATCAATCTAGATATAGAAAAAATATAAGTGGCTCATATTTTCAAGGAATCTATAACGTACTTACTTAATTTTTAAGAGAAACTTTTTTGCATTATGTTTTAAAAAACACTTCACAAAAAGTTTTTTTTTCTTTTTAAGTTTATAATGCTCAGTAATTTTTTTTATTGAGTTAAATAATAAAAAATTTTATAATAAATGCAGACTATCTATATCAAAGGTATAGTTACAAGTTTGAAACCACTTGAAATGACTAGTCATTTATACTAATTAAAAACATTTCAGTTATAAATTACTAAGTTAACGTTATACAAATTATTATTTTATTATTATATTAATATTAATTATATAAGCTGTTCTTTTGAAACAGCAATAGGCGTCACAGTGCTTTTGAAAACTTTAAAGACCAATAACGTTAAAATCGAAACCTCGAATAAATTAATGCTGCTTCATCTCCAAATGTTCTATGCACGATTATTGACATTGCAAGTATGTTTCATTCAACTTTCTGTATTGTAAGCTGTAAGTCGTATGATGAAGGATATTAATTAGGCTTTTGTCACATATCTACGTAATGTGATTAAATTTTCTAGAACGCCTTACTTTTTTTATGGAGTGGTCGGAACTTTTCTCTCAGAATGTTGCTGAGACGTACATCTGTAGCTTAAATTGTAATAATGTCTTAACCCTTTAACGCGCGATGTCCTCGCCGTGAGGACACCAAACTCTGACGTTTTGACTGTTGCCAGTCACGAAGAATAGATTTGATTTCTATAAAAATAGTTGCAGGTGACATATCTCCACGAGAATCCTTTACTTTTTAGCACGTCATTTCCCGTAAAAAAAAGGTCACGATTATTTTCAACAGCGCTGACATCTGCTGAAAAATGGAAGAATGCGAAAACAGCTGTACAGATTGCCGAATGCTGAAAAAAAGGCAGCCGCGTTGCCATCGCTCAACTTAACTACCAGCAAGATGGCGGACAATCGAAACGTTCATCGCGTGCCACAGCTCTAGAGACCCTTTTTTTACGACAGCTGGCTGTGCCGGCACAGCCCTTTTTTCAGCATTGGGAAAATGTTGCATCTCAAACGGTTAATATATAATGTATTTATAGATACACTTATGTACGACGTGCACTCGTGTTAGAAAATATAAATGGGCAACCGTTGTTATGAATTTCCCTCGCCAGTGGGATGGGTTGTATCCGTCCTTGTGCTTTTTAACATATAAGTAGGATGGTTTTAAAGAAATAGGAGCATGGATGTTTAACTCTATCGGTTTGCTCTCAAAGCTGCTCAAATGTCCTGCGATGCCTATTAATTTTAAAACGGAACTGCTCTAAGAGAGCAAACGGGTGCACCTTGAAGGCGGGAACTTTCTCTTCGTGTTTACTCCCATTTCAATTCTAAGAAGGAGCGTCAATTACTATGGGTTAGATATACCCATGCTTAAGCTTCACAAACACTAAACAAAATAAATAAATAATACATCTTGACCTTTTGAAAGTAACGGTGAATTCTACTGAAATACTAAAATCCGAATCATAAAGAATTTTGAGATCAATCGATTACTCATGTACCAGAAACCTCTTCCTCGTGTGTACGCTCACATCAACTGTACGAAAGGATTATGACGTTCCGTGAGTAAGAAATGCAGAATTTTAAGCTCCCTTAACAGTGAACAAAAAATTTCATTAATAATTTAAATAACCTATCGTGATCTTCGATAGTAGCATAGCTAGTAGAAATAATAAAATCTGCATCATGAACAGTAATTGCACCTGTTTCCGAAAACCTTTTCCCGGTGTTTAAGCCCACTTCAATTGCAACAAAAAATCAAGACTTTAATAAGTAGGATAGATAGACTAACTGACTGACTGAGGGGTATACAATGGAGTACCTACACTCGAGGTGCTTATCTCGAGTACGTGGAAGGATCGATGAGTTCTTAGATCTTGTGTTTAAATAGAAGCCCTAATCATGGCGGGCGTTAGTTCAATCAATCAGATAGTCGATGCAGATGTTACTGGATGATGGCGAGAGAGGCCATGGACCTTTTTCTGTTCATCGGGAGCGTCGGATCGTAATCCGGTAACTCAGCCACAATTTCATTCGGTAAGTTTCTGTTCCTTGAATAGAACCGTTGTGATAGTTTGTGCACAGTTTTTTTTGAAGGTTGCGATCTTGAGGTCCCCTCGAATAGTCTGGTTAGACAGGAAATGGTGTCCGTGTCTGATGGATGTCTGATGGGCGCTTTGACGTCGTTCAAGAATGCTGAGGTTGGATTTAACTGTGTTTGCCCAGACCGGGGCAGTGTAAGTAGCGGTGGGTCTAATGATCCATTTGTAGAATAGCACTTTATTATGTCTGGAGACTTCGCTATTGAAGATGAGAGGATGAAGGTGGCGAAAGGCGGCCGTCATTTTGTTTCTGGCTTCAGTGATATGCGCTTTCCAAGTTAAATTCTTGTCTAACGTAACACCAAGGTGTTTGGCTTTACTAGTCCAGTCGATGGGATTATCGTCGATCATAATTCTAGAAGGTGATAGCCTGTTTGAAAAGTAAATTGCCTGGCATTTGTTAGCGTTGAGTGTGATGTGCCATTTGGCAGTCCATTGCAGGTTGAGATTAAAGTGGTGTTGAATTGTTTTTTGTAACGTGGTCTTGTAGGTCGATCGCCCGATAATAGCCGTGTCGTCCGCGAATAATGCTAAAATGGTATGTTCGCTTTGTGGAATATCGTTGGCATAAATAATGAAAAATCTGGGCCCAAATATGGATTTTTGGAGGACCCCCTTGAGATGGGCTGTTCGGCGGGCAGCGCATTGTCAACTCGGACGACGAATCTGTGGTTTTGTAAATAATTATGAATGAGCTTAATGAGGCTATCGGGGAACCGTAGTTCGATAAGTTTCAAAATCTATCCATCATGCCAAACCTTGTCGAAGGCTTTGGCAAAGTCCAGTAGTACGATCGCTGTGTGTTCCTTGCTGATGTACGCGCCTGAAATATTTTCAATTACTCTGTGCAATTGGTGGATGGTACTATGTTTTGCGCGGAACCCGTACTGTTCGGGGATCATGATTTGAGCGTCGATGATGTGTTTGTTCAGTCTGTTTAATATGACCCTTTCAGTAATCTTCCCAAGAACAGACACATCATCGACGTGTGATTCTTATTCTTTATTATGGGCCATACCTCCCCATAAATTTTAAACCAATAGCTATGAATCACCCTGCACGTTAATGATGCCAGTATGCAGATAATATAAATTAAAAGACAATTTGATACTTCCTAAAACACAATCTTATTTCAAACGAGAGTCAATGAACAGGTAATTTTAAAATTGAGTTTTTATTTTCTAAATTTATGTTATGAAAACTATTTTATGTTATGAAAACGGAACATCAGTGCAAAATGTGTTAATAAAAACAATTACGTAAATAAAAGGACCCAAATCTTGCTTATGTTATGCCTAAAAAGTAGGCAGTGGCATAGCTAGACGGGGGGGGGGGGGTCCAGCTAAATGATGACATAGTTATGGATAAAGCCTTAAGGGGGTAGTTCACCTTCACCCATTCCAGACATGAAATCATTAAAAATTGCTCTATCTTAAGAAACCTTTGACGAAAAAACTATAATGCGTATTAAAATTATTTTTGCAGGGTGCTTGCACTCAATACTATTTTGTATAATAAAAATAAAATATAAATAAAGTACAGTGTATTTACTACTTAAAAACATAAAAATATAACACAAAATTTCACATCTTAAAAAATATTACAATGCACTCCGATCAGGATAACAAAAAAATTTTCAATATTTTTCCAAAAATTTCACGTCAGATTAAAGAAAATAGTCCTACTAATGACATGAGCTACAATCATTAAGATATTTAAAATTGCAAGAGAAATATTTAGTTTTAATTAGGAAAAAACAAAATTCTTGCATTTTTGTGGCTTTTATTGTTTGTTGTTGTTTATAAAATTTTTTCTATCTGTTTTATATTTATAGTTGCATTTTATTTTATGCATATGAATACTACGAACAAATCCGGAAAATTTTAAGGTATTTTGTTGACGCGTTCCAAAGATACCTTGCGCGGAATGTTAAAATTTGATATTTTGAGAAATAAGCATTTAAAGATGAAATTTGAAATTTGTTTCCGTTATATCTCATGAAGTGTTTTTGCTGTATCTCATGAAATAAATGCCGTATGATTGTAATATTGGTATTAAATTGTCCACAATGAAATAAACTATAATTTAGGATTAAAAAACAAAATCGATTTTTTGGCAGTATTTCAGTGAACTGTCCCCTTAAAAATTTTTAGGAAAGTTTAGGAATAACTGTATGTTATTCATTTCTTCTGGCATCTCGAAAAACTGGAGAGTGAGATGCAAAAACACTTGAGATTCAATGGGTTAAACTTATATCGATGTTCCAACACATGTCTCTACTTATTATAAAAGAAAGTGTCTGTGTGTCTGTCTGTGTGTGTGTGTGTGTGTGTGTGTGTGTCTGTCGGCAGCGTTACGGACAAACGGCTACACCTAGAAACACCAAATTTGGTACTCGGGAAGATGTAAATATGTAGTTGTGCACCTCAAAGCGATTTTTTCAAAATTCGACCTAGATTTTTTTTATTTTATGTTTTATGCGATTTTTGGCATTTTTTCTCACCTAATTCGTAATGACGGCGGAAATTACGCTCGCAGCAAAACGGCATTTGTATCATCGGATAGAGGAGAAAATTTTCTTTTAAAAACTGTTTGTTCTGCATGATTTACCGATTATTAGGAATTTTTTTACTAAACATCTGCTTCGCGATTTTTTTTAGTAAAATAATTTTAAAACTGTCGCATCTTGAATTCTATTCGTCATAACTTTTAGATATTTTGACAAATCGTGAAACATTCTTTTCTCCCTTATTTTATAATAAAAACGAAAAAATTATGTAAATTGATGATTTTTTACGAATTTTAATGCAGCCTAATATTTAGAATTTAATAGCATCAACGCGATCTTACGCCATTCATTACATTGCGATCACGGCACGGGAATTTATGTTCGGTTGTTGCCACAGAAAGGATTAGAAAAAAGGATTTTTTCAACCAATCGAGTTTTTAAATGGGATATCAGAATTTCAATTCGCAAGTGAGGATCTATGACGTCAAATGCTTTAAGATACGTAAAATTTACGCCATAATTTTAACTCATTTATTCCAGCTCTATTTTCAACACAGGGAGACGATATTTTGATTAAAATTTACTGTAGAAATAAACTAAGAAATTCACGATTATTATTATTAGAAGTGGTATTTTAATCCGGTGCTTATTTAAAAATTGAAATGTTTTCACGGCGCTGAAAATGTTCATTTTAAAAGTTACAAAGTTCGTTTCAAAGCGCGATCTATTAAAATTTTTCTATTTACTATTTTTATTTTTGGCATTTAATTTAGCGCAGGCGTTGACTAACATACGCATGCAGGTTGCGAGTATAGTTTTATTTTAACGTTGAATTACGTTCCTCCATAAAGGTCAACACAAAGTTTTAATGATACCGTTTGAAAACAATTATGCGAAATATCGAAATTAACTCCCAGGAGACAGGACTATGGAGGATATAAAAGATATCGCTATATTAGATACATGGATATTTAAAATGGCACCCCTTGGATATTTTCTCCCCACAGTAAGATGAAATGGTTTGCGGCGCTAAATACGCCAATCTTATAAAACTATGTATAAATTAAATATATATGGAGAGTTTCCTTAATGGCAACCATTATGTGAAATGATTATTATTTATGCTAATGCGTAAATTGCAAAGAATCGCCACAGAATCAAAAGATCCCATTGAGGCCAAATAATCTAAGCTAAGGGAGCCTTGAAGAGGGAGAAGCGAATATAGATAGTATTAATGCACGTAATAGGTAGTATTATTAGATTTGTAAAGATAATATGAATAAATCGCAATGTACCACGTTAATAAATATTTCATGAAATTAAAAGTGTTTATCCTTTTTCAACGGTTGTCTTACAACCAACTAAACGAAAAGTAATTCTAATTAGCGTTAATATATCCCGCAGTAATTTCAACAGTAGAGATTACTTGAACTTTTTTAAAAATGAAATTCTGTTTTGTCACATGCAGATATGATTTTAGTAGTAAAATATTCCCTTCTTCCCGTATGAAGAGCGGGTGCGCAGCTATTTTAAAAACATCTCTTGAAAATAGCATAAATGTATTCAGAAGACCTCAAAACGTGTCAATACACCAAAATCTCGAAGTCGAATTTTTTCATGATTGCAATACTTTCCTTATATGGTACATGTTCGGAAAGAAATAAATGGTGCTCCATTTCATGTAGTGTCTTAGGTATTTAATGCTACAACTTGAGCCTAAAAAACAGTATGATGTAGAAATAAGACATTTTGAAAGCCAGGAGTTCTCTGCAAACCATTAAGCTTTCCACTTTTTTGATAGTGAATGACACTGACGTAGTTTTTTGAGTCATTATACTGCAATGATCAGGTTAGTACTCATGACACAAACTTTACATTAAGAGTCAAATAATTTTGCTCTTTTTTTTTATTTTTTTTTTATTTTAATTCCACATCACGAATAATTTCGAATTACACATGTAAGGAAAATTTTCGTTTCCTACCGTGCGAAGAACGGGCACGCAGCTAGTTCTTTAATAAAGCAAGAAATACCTGAAACTGAATTATACATTTTACTTAAGGCTGTCATCAAATCCAAACGCAGTTTTTGACGTATTCTTGAAATCATTTTTAATCGAAAATGCATTCATTGTATTAGTACTGACTCTTAGTTTATACGAATAGTAGAAAATACTATTACTAAGTAATGAAAGGCAGTAGAAGTTCCCCGCACCCCTTCAAGCAGGAATTTTTACATTAGAATAGCGTATATATTTTTAAATGACAAGTATTGCAGTTTTGAGATCCAAATATTCTTTTTTTTTTTTTTTTTAAGCACCAGAGTGTTATTTATTTTAACCTTGCTTTTTGTGTAGACACGATTTTGGTACAATTCTCGCGTCGAGTCACTTTTCAAATGTGTTTTCCAGATAACGTGGAGAGGGGGGGGCAAGGCGTTAATGAAATGTTGAAAGTCGCACAAGGTTTGCAAGTTTTGATAAATGATCGCTAAACTGGTTGCTAAATCACGACAATTTATTATAAATATATTTTGGGTATAGTTAGAAAACGCCTGGCGAATATGTAAAATAGTTTTAGTAGGCGATTTAAATATAGATTTTAATTCCGAAGAAGTGTTTTATAGAACAGAGAAGACAGATACGGTACACATCATATATTATGATACACTTTTCAAACGGTATTTATAAAGGTGAAGTATAGTTTAACTATGCCTGGCGAAAATTGTTCAACAGTTTTGGTAGGCGATTTCAATGTGGATTTCTATTCCGAAGAAGTGTTTCATGGAACAAGGAAGGAAAACACGGTACACTCATGGATTAGGATGCCCATTCCAAACAGTATTTAAAATGTCTACGGGATATAGTTGGAATATGCCTGGAGAAGATTGTAAAACAGTTTCAGTAGGCGATTTTAAGATAGATTTCGATTCCAAAGATGTGTTTTACGGTACAAGCAAGAGTTGATTCCTATTCTAACGCCCCCGCTCTCACCAAGCTAAAAAATCCCGCACTTTGGCGAGCTTTGCAGTCATGCGTCTCTAGGACACATGCAAAGTTTTAACGCTCCCAAAAGAACTATATAAAAACTAAATTAACGATAAACGCGCCAGTGAAGGAATTTAATTATTAAAGACAGTCAATTAGTAAAACGGCATCAATTGGCAACCCAAAATAAATAAAAATGTAAGGGAATGCTTTACTTACATGTTGTTCCAAATCGCCTTTTTAATTCTAAATTACAATTGCCACATACAAAAAATCGTCGTGGCAATTGCATATGTTTAATTATCTCCACCTTGGCGAGAGTGGGGGCGTTAAAGTAGAAATCAACTCAAGAAAGACAAACACGGCACACTACAGGATTAGGATGAACATTCCAAATTCTATTTAAAACGGTGAAGTACAAATGGAATATGCTTGGCGAAGACTGTAAAACAGTTTTAGCAGACCATTTTCATATAGATTTCGATTCCAAAAATGGGTGTTATGAAACAAGGAAGAAAAATAATGCACAGTCATGAATAATGATACACTCTCCAACATAACGGAATAAGGAAGAAAAATAGGGACGCCGCATAAACTATGATACGCTTTTAATATATAGCACTTTGGTGCGTATTTAAAATCTGAAAGTGTTTCAGATTTTTTTTTTTTTAACTATAGGCCCGGGTCTGATGGGTCTATTCGGTAATCAGGGCCTGCCAGGGGGCACTGCCCCTCTCTAGTAAATCACCTGGCTACTGAGCTGCACCCAGGAATTTTTTGTGGAGCAGTCGATGACAGTATTGTTAATGACTGGTCTAAGTGGAGGAAGTCGTTTTGAGAAATAAAAGAGCCTGGAATTTAGTGCTGTAGTTTCCGTGTGTGTGAGTCAGTGTTTTATCTTATCTATACGTCTTTGTATGACAAGGTAAAACTCATTTACGAGCCCTATAGCTTCTTAAAAAATATTCAGAAAAGGCAGATCTAAGCAGAATTGAGAATATGAAACGATCTACAATTGGAACTACTTTTTGACCATTCGGTTCCTATATTTACACCACACAAAAGCAAATTTTACTAAACTAGGGGCAAGGCCCCTAGACTCGCTACGCTCGCTTTTCGTATGAGGCATTCGGCCCCTAATGAGGCTCTTTCGTGAAAAAAGATATAATTTCAAGAAAGAGAACCCAAAGATTCGATCAGATAGAATGTTACCGAGCTACACATTGCTTTGTTCTTGCATGTTCCATGAAACATAAAAATTTAAACTTCACACTATTTTTAATTATGTAAGACCTGTGGAACACTTTGCGTATTTGCCATCCATGGTGATTTTTCATAATTTGGTGACTTGCGTATATGTATGGTTAATGATTAGCTCTAAGAAAACAGTACTTCACATGTTTTCTTTCATAAAAACTACGGAATAGCTAGAATGGCTTCCCACCAATGGCGACTTTTCATTATTTGGCGATTTACACATGCTCGTAACCGATAATTACTGCTCATGTAAGGTTCCCGGAAAAACCGTTATCC
Organism: Cheiracanthium punctorium; assembly: GCA_038373885.1. Classification (NCBI taxonomy): domain Eukaryota; kingdom Metazoa; phylum Arthropoda; class Arachnida; order Araneae; family Cheiracanthiidae; genus Cheiracanthium; species Cheiracanthium punctorium. The sequence continues at coordinate 72,403 of JAWZYV010012404.1, read as the reverse complement.
ATATATTCATGTACATAATCATTTGCAGATTGGCGTATTTAGCACCGCGAAATATATCATCTCGCCGCGCTGGTAAATATCCAAATTGTACACTCATGTCCATAAATTAAGGATAATGAAGTTCAGGCAAAGAAAGAGAAAGAAGCAAAACAAATTTGACTTCTTTGTAAAGTCTATTTATTAAACAAAAAGTAAAGAGCAAAAAAGATGCTATATGTTTGACATAATTAACAAAAATTGCAAGTTTTACTCCCTTGACCAAATTTCTAAAAAGAACCTATTTACAAAAAACAGTATAACATGGTTAGTAGGATGGTTAATACGGAGTATGTCTCCCGGACGATGCAATACAGGCCTGACAACGCCTAGGCATGCTGAGTATCAAATGATCAATCTGATCTTGGGGAATATTACACCACTCATCAAGCAATGCACTCCGAAGTTCCGGTAGACAGGTGGGAGGGGGTTGACGGGCTGCAATTCGTCGGCCAAGCATATCCCACACATGCTCTATTGGATTCAAGTCCGGTGAGTATGCTAGCCAATGCATACGGGTGATATCCTCCGATTGAAGGCATTCGTCTACAATGTTTGCACGGTGAGGACGGGCGTTGTCATCCATAAACACAAATTCAGCACCCATGGCGCCCCGAAACAAACGTACATGTTGTTCCAGAATGACATCCCGATAGATGTGGCCTGTCATCGTTACACTCTGAACATGCAGGTCAGTTCTGGAACCAAGAATAATTCCTCCCCAAACGAGCCATCCTGCACCACCGTAACGGTGTCTTTCAATGGTGTTCTCTGGGTGGTAACGGGTACCTGGCGCTCTCCAGATGAATGTCCGGCGAGAATCAGACTCCAAACTAAATCTGGACTCGTCGGAAAACATCACACAAGACCACTGTTGCGGTGTCCACAATGCATGCTCTCTACTCCAGGTTAATCGCAGGCGACAGTGAGTTGCTGTAAGTGGAACACATCTGACAGGCCTACGAGCATATAGACCAATGTGCCCTAAGCGTCTGTACACGGTCTGCCTTGAAACTGTCGTACCGGTAGCTGAAGAGAGCTGACGAGACAGGTCTGATGCTGTACTCCGTCTGTTTCTTTTGGCAGTAACTGCCAAATAGCGGTCCTCATTCGGCGTTGTAACTCGGGGGCGACCTGTGCTGTAACGTCTACTCACATTACCATCATCTTGGAATCGTTGCCAAAGCCTGGAGATGACACTCTGGGCGATTCCAAGTTCCTCGGATACTTCCAGCTGGGTACGTCCACATTCCAGTCGTCCGATAATTCTGCCACGTAAAACATCATCCAAATGCCTCCTTTGTGCCATAACTATGCGGTTTTTGCACTGAAAGGCTTTCACAGCGCTTGTGAACAATTTTACTTCTTTGCCACCATTCCTTATATACCCCTCTCTTACACTCTCGTCATTGTGACGTACCATCCACGCCATCTGGTGGTTTCCTGTAATTTGCATATTCTTCTTCAAGATGTGTGTGATCATTCCACAGGTGAAATTTTTATTTTAGAGATCAATTTCTGTGTGATTCTGAATTATCCTTAATTTATGGACATGAGTGTACTATAACTGCTATAATGGCATAGTTAACGACACCCAATATTTCTACTGGTAACAAATACCGAAGTTGAACCTAACCAGCTTTACTATAATCTACATTCTAATTATTTTTCAGTTTCAACATACTGGGAGCTAACATTTTGGAACACGCGGCTTAGATTTACCCTGCTAGGAGAGATAGCCTTTTGCCAGATCGTACCGAATGCCAAAATGGCGCTTTTTAAAATCAGTTACAATTAGTTATTCTATTCTGGAAAAACGAATAATCGGTAATTCTAAACTCCTGATATCTAAGAGAACTTACTATTTGAAAATCGTCACCTTTGTGTAACACACTTTGACTTATTTATTTCACTTACTTTTTTTAATTTCACATAAAATTGGTTTAATTCTACTTCATGCTTGTCAGTTTCACGCGATTCTACATTCATGGAATTGCTTTGTTGCAAAGGCATGAAGGATTTCATGCTGGCGAAAATTGCCAAACCTGGCAACCATTATGCTTATTTTTTTAGTTTTTTTTTAATATCATCTAAAAATATCATTAAAACATAGGGTGCTCAAGAATACGAATTTCGAAATTTAAGTCAGCTTATCGGCTTCCCCGGAATTTTCTGAATCCGTGGACATGTTTCTCGAAAGTCAAAGCCCCACGGTTTCGGAGGAGAAAGCAGAAAAAAGCTTTTGACAGCGGCAGTTACTTTTTTTTTTTTAGAATTCAGAGATTATTTGCAAACAAGAAGTCTGTTTACTAACAGAACTTATAACATTTGTAAGTATTATTGGGTAAGATTTAAAATTTTATGTTAAAAATGTTGTTTTCTAATATATGTATTTTTTTTTTCAAGTTTAAAACTTGCTTTTTCAATAATTTCTCATAAAATATTAATTCTTACTACATTAAAATAATTTCTCCATGATGAATAGAAAAGCTTGGAATTTATACTCGTAATTAAAAAAAATATCATTAAAACATAGGGTGCTCAAGAAAGGTGGTAACATACTTTAATTCTTTATCTGTAACAGATGAGCAGGCGATGTAAATCGAAAAAAAATGTTCAAACTGGAGTAGGAAAATAAAAGACTACATTAAGAAAAAATTGCTATCGTTCATTTTCAAAAAGTTACACTTTTAAAAAATTGTACACGACTCCCGAAAAAAAAAATTTTTTTTTTTTTAGTTAGTACAATGTGCCCTGCACACTAATGAGGTGCTGGACAAAATTTGAAATTTTTGTGCTAAAAAGCGTCAGAGATATGAAAATAAATGCATATTGTCTTTTCAATGACTTCCGAACAGAAAAAAATGACCTCAGGTGATCTTGTTTTAGGGGTCGTGCAGAAATTGCGAAAGAAAATAATTTTTTGTTCCTCAGCATCGAACGATCACATTCAAACCTACTTATAGCCCCTGATCATCTTTGTGTGAAGATATATCCGAGACGCTTTAAGATGAAAGGCTGAGATTTTCCACATCACCTCATTAATGCATGGGTCACATTTTACTAACTGAATTTTTTTTTGTACGGGAGTCCTTTACAAATTTAAGAAAAATATCTTTTAGTAAGATAAGGAGGAGAATGTTTTCTTAATGCAGTTTTTTACCCTACCCTTTTTTTTTAAACATTTTTTTTTAAATTTTACATTGCCCACTTATCTCTAACAGACAAAGAATTAAAGTGTGGGTTACCACCTTTTGGAACACCCTATATACCTTCCAAGTACTTTTAAAAAACCATGAAAAATACTGAAAACTGGGCGTTATGCGGTCGAAATAGTCCAGACCTGAAGGGGCTGAGCCTTACGATGTATGCTGCCTTCCCTAAAAGTTTTTACACAGAATTACAAGGTGCGTCACAATTCCGTCCCGGGTTTGGAAGGTTATTAAAAATATATTAACCGATACAGCAACAAAGTTGAACTTATTGGAAAATAAATGTTACAAGTTTTGTTTCATAAATGCTCAATGTGTGAACTTTCCGCGATGCAGTAGATGTCAAGTCTAAAATGAACTTAATCTCGTTCTTCCCTTACCTGCACACTCGCTGTTAGGGTGCCCGAACACACGATTTTTTATGTAACCCCACATAAAAAAAAAAAAAAAAAATTGCATGGAGTTAGGTCCGGAGAGCGAGGTGGCCACGGAAGAAGGCGATTATCGTCGTCAGAACCTCGACCAATCCAACCACGAGGAAGCTCGTTATTTGTGAAACGAAATTTGTAATGTTTATTTCTCCAGTAAAGTGAACTCTGTTGCTCTGTTGGTAATATATAGGGTTTTCCATTAAGAGTGATACAAGTTAAAAATGAAAAAAACACATAAAGTATTCAGTGAGACACAATTATTATTTTTTTATTTGAAAGCTTATACTATGCCATTAAGTATGAAAAATAATATCGTTCATGTGAGCGCCACGACTTTTCTGTACATACCGCATTCTGTCAACCCAATTTTCCATCACTCTAATATTAATTGGGTGTTATTTCATGAATAACACGTTCAATGTTTGTTTTTAATTGCTCCATTGTGTGTGTTATTGGATTATCAGCATAAACTTGTGACTTAACATATCCTCAAAGAAAGAAATCACAAGAACTGAATAATGTCGTCCATGAATTCGTCTCAAATTTCTCTCAGTATTCACATACGAACATTGATTTTGATAAAACAATTTAATGTTTTCGAAAAACTTCATGCCTGTAACTTTCCATGATGAAATGGCATAGCATACTAAACACAAATGACAAAAGAAATGTCAAAAAAGAATACGTAGTGATGCCATTCTAACCATTTGAAATTGTATCATTCCTATTGGAAAACCCTTTATTATTACTTTACGAACATGTACCATGTAAGGAAAGTATTGTAATCATAGAAAAATTCGACTTCCAGATTTTTGTGTATTTACACGTTTTGGGGTCTTCTGAATTCATTTATGCTATTTTTACGAGATGTATGTATGTATGTGTGTTTGTGTGTATGAGAGTGAACACGATAACTCCTAAACGGAGTATTCTATTGAGCTCAAATTGGGTATATATGTTATAAACTACCATCGTAAGACCGGTATTGATTTAATGTGTATAGGACTTATAGTTATACATTATAGTTATACATTATGGCCTATGTAAGGAAATTTTTGAATATGCGCTAGCGTTTAAACGATACATACGATTGAGCTCCAATTAGGCATATATGTTATAAACCACCCTCGCAAGACCGGTATTGATTTTGGTGTCTATAGGACTTACAGTTTTTCTACAGGTCTACGACAAAGACTTCTTTTACATTATGGCCTATGGGAGGAAATTCTTGAAAGCGCGCTAGCGTTTAAACGGTACATTTGATTGAGCTCAAATTGGGTATATATGTTATAAACCACCATCGTAATACCGGTATTGATTTAATGTGTATAGAACTTATAGTTTTTCTACAGGGCTACGACAAAGATTTCTTTTACCTTATGGCCTATTAGGAGAAATTCTTGAAAGTGCGCAAGCGTTTAAACAGTGCATTCGATTGAGCTTCAATTTGGTATATACGTTTGAATTATTCATCGATTAAAATTTATTTAAATGCTTGGTAATGATCTTAATCGTAAGTGTTCGGAAAGTCGAGTGGAGTCACTCCAGATTTTATATATATATATATAAGTCTTCCAAATCCGGTAGGGAATTGTGACACACCCTGTATTGTCCCTCATTATGGCCGTACATATTACGTGCAGAAAGAAAATGTTAAAAAACTGTAAATGCCTTTTCTTTTTTTTTTTTTTTTTTTTTGCAGATAAGACTATTACACCTTTCTTGAACTTTAATTGCACTTTAACTTTACCTGTGTGTGGAATTATCCCCTTTAAGCATCATTGATCATTTCTGTCATTTGTGAAATCCAGAAGAAGGGGGATGAAATGATCTGGAAACTCAGCAGGAGATCAATTATTCATTTATCCTATTCAAAACTTTCCTGAAGTTCTAATCCTGTTTGAATGGGAAATTATTTGAAAAATCTTACGTAGCAGAAAGAGCCTCAAGTAGTAAATTCCGGATTACAAGAAGTTTTACAAGCTTTCATGGAAGTTTCCTTTTGAAAGAGATAAACTTCTCAAATTCAAAGTGAGGTGCTTCTATTTATTTTTGCTTGTTTTGAAGGAAAAATAATGTGCTAGACAACAGTTATTCACGTCTGGTGAATTTATTAACACATTTTAACTTTTATGGGTAGAACAGTAATGATCGTTCTGAAAATTTTTAGTTGTATTATTAATGAGTGCTTTTTCCTTTTAACCCTTTAACGCGCAGTGTTCCTGATCTGGGAACACCCAACTCTGAGGTTTTGACTGTTGCCAGTCACTAAGAATAGATTGGATTTCTATAAAAATAGTTGCGGGTGACATAGCTCCACGAGAATCCTTTACTTTTCAGCACGTCATTTCCCGTAAAATAATTGTCACGATTATTTTTAGCAACACTGACATTTGCTGAAAAATGGAAGAATGCGAGAACAGCTGAATAGATTGCCCAATGCTGAAAAGAGGGCAGCCGTTGCCATCGCTCGACTTAAACTACCAGCAAGATGGCGGACGATCGAAACCTTCATCGCGTGCCACAGATCTAGAGATCAAAAATTAAATTACGTGGACAACTATCTTCGACACCCGAAGAAGCGGTTGATGCATTCAAAACGCATGTTTTGCAGTTACCTCAATCGGAGTGGTAAAAGTGCTTCGAAAATTGGTTCAAACGCATACAAAAGTGCATTGATCTTCATGGAGAATATTTTGAAAAACAATAAAACCAATTTCGATCATAAATATTTGTTGTTTCATTCTTAGGCCAGAAACATAAATAGCAACCCTCGTAGATGTTTTGTTTCCATGCTTACCTATATTTGGCATTTTAGGGATGACTCTGTCTACTTGTCTGTTTATCCGTATTCCAACAATTGTAAATATGCTTGTAACTATGTATATACATGTATAATGGGGTTTAAAAAATCAATTTTTAAATCTTTTACGATGCAGCCTTGCATTTTGTTCCATGGCCTGAAAAAATGATTAAATTGAATCTTGAAATTTTTAAAATGAGTTTTAGGACTCTTTACCAAGGTTTGATGGTATGAAAATATTCGAGTTCTTTTCAGTAAGTTTTTCCCCCAATGAACTGTCGCGTCAAACTGATAAAATAGTGATTTTTATCAATAACAACTTCTATATCTCTTATTTTCTCAGTTATTTAAAGGATTGCCTATAAGGGGAATGTCTTTGAAACGTTTTGTGCAAGGAAACAAAATCTATTTAAAAACAAGGACTCGTTTAAAAAAAATGAAAAAGCTTGAAATTGAAAATAAAACTTTTATTAAAACTAATGTGAAATAATTTAGATGGAATGGTCATTTTTCTTTTAATTGAACAAAATAACGACATAAAAAATTTAAAAAATGATTTATCAAGAACCTTCCAATATAGCACATACAGGTTTTTTTTTTATGGTCAACTTTTGTAGATAGTATTTACCAGCGGTTTTAGAATTCTCAGTTATCAAGAAAGTGCGTATGTTAAAGTACATTATCTTTCTTTAAACTAGTAGTTCCTTCTCTGTTTAGTACGTAACTTGCAAGTTAAATTTCAGATTACAAGCATTTCTGTCAAGGGCGGCTCCAGACTGAATTCTCGGAGGGGGACCACTGAAATTTTTACAGTCAATAATTTGTTAAAAATGCAAATTGAAAGTAGTGTGAAATGGTGAAGTATGCATCTATCTAAGATTGTCTAACAAAATTTCGGAGGGGGCCATAGTCCCCATTCCCCTCCCCCCCCACACTGGAGCCACCCTTGGTTTAAGTTCTAATTCCTTTTTACTATTATAGGATTTTCTTTTAATTAAAAACAAAAATGATTTTATAAAGAATGGAATGACAGCACATATTTTTTTTTTTTTTTTAAATGGACGATTTTAGTGAAGTTGTGGAATACAAACTCCTTCAATCTCCTTGACACAAAGTATCACGATTTCACTAATTCTCTTTACTGGTCAGCCCTAAAGTGCTATTTCGTTCATGTCGGGTTTTTCTGTCGACTTATTTTTGTGGACCGATTTGCGCCGATACGTTTTCGTTGCATTTTTCAATAGGAGTGGGGGGAAGAACTGAACCTAGCTTGGCGACTTCTTCCATATTTGGCGAGAAATTGGCAATCGATTACAAAGGAGAAGTACAGTTAGAATATACCTGAGGAAGAATTTTTAATATAGATTTCAATTGCAAAGCAGTGTTTTATGAGACATGTTGAAAAAAGCACTGTGTGCCGGACACTTTCGAAAAAAAGACAAATACGGTTTACTCATGGACTATGATACATTTTCCAAACAGCATTTATAAAGGTGAAGTAGAGTTAAAATATGCCTGACAAAGATTGTAAAACAGTGTTAATAGGTATTTTAATGTAAATTTCGATTCCCAAAAGTGTGTTTTATGGAGCTAGGATAAAAAAAAATTGCCGCACACTCATGATACACTTTCCAACTTAATGGAATAAGGAAGGAAAATAGTTTAATAGTGTTTAAAATATGAAAGTGTTCCAGATATTTTTTATTGTAGTGGATTATCTATATTTACTTATTAATCCCTCAATGAACAATGTCTTTAAAATCGTTTAAAAACGTAAAGTCACATCCTGTTAATAATGTATTTTTTTATTCCTTTAAGATGTCGACTAATATACGCTTTACCGAACAATTAATCTTACTCCAATGCTGCTTTTAATTAAACATTTCACGTGACGTTCTCCACTTCCGACTGCAGATTAAGACATAACAGATCACTGATTCAGGATACTAATTATATAAAAAAATTAAGAGCTGATAATGTAGTGCTGTACAGTATTATATTGCTCTGAAAAAAAATAATAATAACAACGTGAAAGAATAAAGAACAAAGATAGGTCTAAAAAATTGCAGTTAGTTTATCAATCTCGCACATTTATTGCTCGAAAACTCATGCAATGAGTTTGTCGTTTACGAATGCATCTAGTGTCAGTTGATTTAGTTTTTCGATTAACAGCATTTAATTGACTTTAAGATCGATGATCAATCGGTTTATGAACATGCCTTATATGTACTAAAAGAAATGAACTTGCATTTTAATGACCCGCCCCCCCAAAAAAGTAAATTAAAATTCCTAACACTTTCACATTTTAAATACGCACTAAAATGTTGTATATTAAACGCGTATCATAATCCATGCGTCGTCCCTATTTTTATTCCTTATTCCATTAAGCTGGACTGTGTATCATTCGTGAGTGTGTTGTATTTTTCTTCGCTGTTCCATAAAACACTTCTTCGGAATTCAAATCTATATTAAAATCGCCTTCTAAAACTATTTTACAATCTTCGCTAGGCATATTCCAACTATACTTCTCCTTGGTAATAAACAGCCGCGTTTGCGAGTTTCTAGCCAAATTTGGAAGCCAAGCTTTGTTCAGTTTCGGGGACTTATTTTTTGGCCGTAAATTGTTGCAACGGAGAAAAAGAAATATAATTCATTAAAGGTTGCAGGTCCGAATAAGTTATCAGCTGAGATTGGTTCTCTGGAGGCCCACAAACAGAATAGCGATCAAATCAGCAGTAAACACTAAATTTTGCATATCAGGTTAATAAAAACAATATTTTTAAAATAAATTCTTTGGCTAAATTTTTCTGCAGGGTGTCCCAAAAAGGTGGTAACGGGTTTTAATTCTTTATCTATTAGAGATAAGTGGGCAGTGTAAATTGAAAAAAAAATGTTCAAAATATGATTGAAAATAAGACTTAATTACACTTTTTAAAATTTGTATATTACCCCTACACAAAAAAAATTCTCACTTAGTAAAATGTGCCCCATACACTCATGAGGTGACATATAAAATTTGATAATTATACCTAAAAAATTGTCAGAGATATGAAGATAAATGCAACGTTGACTTAAACCACTTTTCTATGGCTCTCGAAGGGAAAAAAAATCACGTCGAATGATCGCATTTCGGGTTTCGTACAGAAATTTGGGGGAAAAAATCTTTTTTTTTTTTCCACTATATCAATAAACGTTTACTTCAAAATCATATACAGGCCCCGATCATCTTTCTTTAACGATATCTCTGCGACGTTACATGATGAAAGGCTCCAATTTAATACGTCACCTCATGAGTGTACGAGGCACATTTTATTAATTGGGAATGTCATTGTACGGGGGTCGTATACATAATTAAAAAACTGTAACTTTTTGTAAATAAGCGAGAGGAATTTTTCCTTAACCCTTTGAGGCGCAACTCTTTCCCATTGCTGAAAAAACGGCAGCCGTTGCCATCGCTCGACTTAACTACCAGCAAGATGGCGTATGTGTCAGACACATACGCCATACTACCGGCTGTGCAGCACAGCCAACTGCGTCAGAAAAGGGTCTCTAGATCTGTGGCACGCGATGAACGTTTCGATCGTCCGCCGTCTTGCTGGTAGTTAAGTCGAGTGATGGCAACGGCTGCCCTCTTTTCAGCATTGGACAATCTATCCAGCTGTTCTCGCATTTTTCCATTTTCCAGCAAATGTCAGTGCTGTTAAAAAATAATCGTGACAATTTATTTACGGGAAATGACGTACTCAAAAGTAAAGGATTCTCGTGGAGCTATGTCATCCGCAACTATTTTTATAGAAATCAAATCTATTCTTCGTGACTGGCAATAGTGAAAACGTCAGAGTTTGGTGTTCCCAGAGCGGGAACACTGCGCGTTAAAGGGTTAAAGGAGTCTTATTGCCGACCTTATTTTGAACATTTTTTCAACTGCCCACTTATCTCTAGAAAATTAAAGTCCGTTACCACCTTCTTGGGACACTCTGTATATCAATTACGATATACGAGTATGTATTGAAAGATTAGGTGAACGTTCTCACTATATATTCTCCATGCATTCCTATCTTCTTTTTTAAAAAGAAACCTTTCTCGCGTTTTATTTTCTTCTCTTTCTTGTGTCAGATTGATTAATGCAACTCCGAATCGCAGTTTTCTATCAGCTGATGCGAAGGGATTACGAGAAAATCCTCCCGAGAGTGAATTCTTCGACGGAAAAAGAGAAATTGCCGTATCAGTCATTTGTGAAATTCCGAAAAAAAAAGCAAAAAAATCCTTCCGCGGTTTCCCTTAACAATGTATTTCTTTTCCCGGGGAAATTCGTCTCATTCTTTACAACTTCATATTGAAAATAATATAGGGATCCACTATATTCGACTCAATGTGGGTCAGTGTGAAACACACGATACATAAATCTGGCTGAATGCATGTGCTAGAAAACACTCTTCCAAAGCAGTTTTGTAACGACATCGTAAGCTTTTCTTGTACGTTTCGCAAATAAAAAATCTGGAGTGACTCCACTCGACTTTCCGAACACTTACGATTAAGATCATTACCAAGCATTTTAATCGATGAAGAATTCAAACATATATACCAAATTGAAGCTCAATCGAATGCACCGTTTAAACGTTTGCGCACTTTCAAGAATTTCTCCCCATAGGCCATCATGTAAAAGAAATCTTTGTCGTAGCCCTGTAGAAAAACTATAAGTCCTATAGACACCAAAATCAATACCGGTCTTGCGAGGCTGGTTTATAACATATGCCCAATTGGAGCTCAATCGAATGTATCGTTTAAACGCTAGCGCACATTCAAAAATTTCCTTAAATAGGCCATAATGTAAAACAAATCTTTGTCGTAGCCGTGTAGAAAAACTGAAAGTCCTATACACACCAAAATCAATACCGGTCTTGCGATGGTGGTTTGTAACATATATACCAAATTTGAGCTTAATGAATGCCCGGTTTAGGAGCTATCGTGTTCACTCACATACACACACACACACACACACACACACACACATACATACATCTCGTAAAAATAGCATAAATGAAATCAGATGACCTCAAAACGTGTCAATACACCAAAATCTTGAAGTCGAATTTTTTCATGATTACAATACTTTCCTTACATGGTACATGTTAGGAAAGTAATAAAGGCATTTCATTTATTTATTTACTTATATTTTAAGTTTATTTCATTTCTTTTACTTTTCTAGATCAGTTAGATTACAATATACTCTCCATTTTTCAAAATGTTTCTTTTTAATGTGTAATTGAACAAGTAAAACCTTTGATAAAATATTTTGATCTGGAAATAAAAAAGGCCTCAAAATATTTAAAAAAACACTAGGTTTCATATGTTACCAAACATCCTTGATCTTTTTCTGATACGTTATCCTAGCCTGAAGATTTATGGCCTTAAAAACCTTTTCTCTTCTGTTATGTAGCCGCCAGAATGAACTAATTCCCACGGAGAAAGTATCTACCGAAGGTAAATCTAGGGGATTTGTCCAGTAAGTTATAAAAGAACTGGCTTGGCGGTTTCTTTTATTTCCGGAAAACTCCATTTCCGTAAAGAACCCATTTTATTGGAATGATATTGTACCCGCTGAGTAATATTTCTGTTGATATAACAAGCTTAGTTAAATTCGTTTCAGCTACATGGCTTCTGATAAAGAATTCTGTCTGATAGTCGGAAATTCTACTTAGCTTTTTGTATTTCGGTGAAGAATATTTTTATTAAATCCGAAGGATATGCGGAGACATGTTCAGGAGTTTGCACCAATAAGATAGTGTGCGATATTGTTTATATTCTAATACTAAAATATGTAATTAATTTATTTGTGCCTCACCATGGCAGAGTGGTTAAGTCACTCGAAATGGTAGACGGAAGGTGCCTGGTTCAAAACCAGGTCGCGTCCGCCGACCTCACCGTTCGGAGTTTTCCGTAGTTTTCTCCGAAACTTGGCGTAAATACGGGTTAGGACCCCCTAGAAAGACCCCACGGGAACATACCCCTTGTGTTTCCTCCTGACGGAGTTTAATAAGTGGATTCGGGCCAAGCAGACAAATCCGATTGAATGTTATACACGTACAAAAAAATATATATCAATTTCTTTAATAAATAAAGAATTGCATAATAGTTCTCTCTTTTTCACAGGACAAATTAAAGCTGTAACTACAGGCAGGGTCTGTTACCTTGATCTTTTTCTGTTATTGTTGTGGGATTATGGGCGATTATCTACACGTGGGATGGGTGGGCCTATGGGTGGGGTGTCTTCTGTGGTAGTCTTTGTAAGAGGCAATAACCCATATTTACGCTATGTTTCGAAGGAAGCCACTGATCTTTTTCTGATATGTTAGACTACCCTTAAAATTTATGGCGTTAAAAATATTTTCTCATCTGCTACAATTACCTTGTTACGTATTTGGTAACAAGGAGGAATAGCGGGATCTTTTACACATCCCAAAATATTAGGATTAATCAGCGTAAGCTTTATGTTGTGCAGAAATTCTATTTATTTGCTCTCGACTTATTTCATATTCCAAGCCTCCGAAATATATTCCTAGCTGCGACCCTGACTACGCATCAATTTTCTAGATGGTGTTTCTTAACCAACACCTGGAATAGGTATTCTGACATCACATCTTCTGGATTTATAAGTAGTTAAATTGCGAATAAGTTTTCGTAAAACTCTTAAGAGAATTTAGAACAACACAATAACTTTTACTAACTTTAGATAAAAATAAAATTCTTAAGAAAGAGGAAAATGTAAATAATTAAATGTCAGAGAATTCTACTGCAATTTACATAGCTATTCCGATACAGTCCAACGTAAGTATCATCAACTCACAGATCACGGTTTCAAAATCCTAATTTGCTGGATGCCCAGTCATATTGGAATTCCAGGGACTGAAAAAGCAGATGAGGCTACAAGACAATAAGGCAAGCTCCGTTGCCTTACACCGGACACATACCATGCGACAAAGCACATTTTAACATATAAATTAGGTAATACTAGTGCCACCCAGTGAAAAGATAGTGCCGCGTGAGGATAATAAGTGCCACCTAATTCCACCCAGTCCCAGTCATTGCTCCGACACAGCAGCAGTCTTAAGCAAAACTCAATTTTATTATAAACCCTTTGAGGCGCAACCCTTTCCCAATGCTGAAAAAAGGGCAGCCGTTGCCATCGCTCGACTTAAATATCAGCAAGATGACGGACGATCGAAACGTTCATCGTGTGCCACAGATCTAGAGACCCTTTTTTGACGACAGCTGGCTGTGCCGCACAGCCAGCTGTCGTCAAAAAAGGGTCTCTAGATCTGTGGCACACGATGAACGTTTCGATCGTCCGTCATCTTGCTGATATTTAAGTCGAGCGATGGCAACGGCTGCCCTTTTCTCAGCATTGGACAATCTATCCAGCTGTTCTCGCATTCTTCCATTTTTCAGCAGATGTCAGTGTCGTTAAAAATAATCGTGACCATTTTTGGACGGGAAATGACGTGCTATCAAGTAAAGGATTCTCGCGCATCTATGTCGCCCGCAACTATTTTTATAGGAATCAGATCTATTCTTCGTGGTGACTGGCAACAGTCAAAACGTCAGAGTTTGATGTTCCCAGAGCGGGAACACTGCGCGTTAAAGGGTTAAAGTCGCATTAATCATGAAAATTTTAATTTTCTTTTCATCTTTTCCCCCCCATTTTCTTTTATCCTTCTTAAAGGTGGTTTGGCGTTTTAAGCGAAAAGAGGGACATTGAATAAGAATGTATACATATGTGTTTAATAAGTTTAGCTCATAGCCTTAGCGCCACCTAGTGAAAATCTCTTAAAATATACTCTGTCATACGAGGATATGAAACTTGGCATCTCTAACATAATAAAAGACAAATGGATTAATAAATGGATCAGCGAAAACGAAAATAATGACGATTACATATAAATCCAATGAATTAAGCGTAGCTGTGAACATAGAATGTGAAGAAAGATTTGTTCCCTTAACTGATACCCAACTTTAACGTTTGTAAATTCGACCATTTAGTAAAAAGTCATAAAAAGAAACTGTTGCGCTGCAGAAAAATGCATCAGGAAGAGAAAGAGTTGCGCTGCAGGAAAAATGCTTAAAGTTAATGGCAGTTATTTGTGTGGTCTGCGGAAAATAAATAAACAATTTATGTACACTACTGGCCAAAAGTATTGCAAGTTTTAGAAATCTAACCATCGTTTCAAGCATAAGCCCGGAAAAAAAAAATGGACTGGAAATTTGCCAGATTTAAATATTTTTGAGAATTTATGTATAATTGGAAAGAATACATCTGTAAATCACCTAAAAACAAAATGAGAGCTTCAGGAACCAATAATTTAGGGGAAGTGCTGTAAAATATTCTGCATTCCATATCTAAAAGAGTGGCTGTTGTGATCAAAGTCAAAGCTGCCCAGCAATATAATAAATTATCTTTAGTTCAATTACATTTATTTATTATCCTCTTTTTGCAGAATAACTTGAAATTAATTCTTTATTTAATTTTTTCCGGCAAGTCACAATGGATTATGATTTCTGTAATAACCTATATATTTTTTATGCTATTTTTTCAATAAATTAAATAATTATTTTTGTTCTTTGACTTAATACTATCTTGTCTTTGGAATAATTAATTTAACATGCTGACATTAAAAAATTTCAATTATATTGATTTTAAATTTTGACGGAGGAGAGGGGGCTTAATCTTGAAAAGTGTTAGATTTCTGAAACTTTCAATACTTTTGGCCAGTAGTGTATGTGTATATTAAGTTATACACCCCTCTTTGGAAAATTCACGACTGGAAGTAATGGCAGGGCAATGCTAGTAAACCACGGAGAAATATCAAACCTAATTAAAATTTTACTGAACAACATTTTTTTTTCTTGTTTGCAGGTATAAATGTCCTAAAATATTTGTACTTATTCCTTCCATTAATAAATGTGTTTTTCTTTTCAAAAATTAAAATAAGTCACTGATGTCCATTTAAAAGTATCAATACTTTAGTGCTAACAACGAAATGCGGATGCCCTAAAACTGTATTACTTTATAACGGTGAACGCTTTAATTGTTTAGCTGTAATTAAATTATTATTTAACTATATAATTACTATAAATAAACACAATTTTTAGATGTATTTAACTCAAAAATTGTATTAAATATCATAATTGCATTTTAATTATTTTGATTTAATTGAATTATTGTAGAAGTATATTTACTTTTCAGAAAGAAAAAGTATTTGATACAAAAATATAAGCTCTGAATTTCTGCTGTCACCTTGGCTGATAACATTATAAAAACGCTTAAAATAACGGAAAAATTGCGATCCGTGCGTATGAATATCAGTGCGAAGAATGAAAAGTGACCGACTCCTTCGCCGAACAATTTTTCTTGTCTCATTATCGGTTATCGCCCCCATTATCGAACAATAAAAATTAATCCTTGATATCAGCTACTAGGTTTCTGAGAGGAGTTAGTTACCCGTCAATGAAGACTGTAAGAATAAAAGTACAGATAACGGAAATTACACCAAGATGAACATGAATTCTTTTCCCGTGTGCTGAAGCGATGATGTTATTACATCGCCATTTTCTTCCAGAATAAGACACAGAAAGAAGCAGGGGAAAATTGTGTTTTTACTTATAAACATATTGCATTTCAAGGAAGGAGGAGGGGATAGCTAAACTGATTTTGCCGTCGCTGTGTTGCAAAATATATTAAATTTTCTGTTAAAAGAAAAGCAAGACAAATAAATCATGCGACATGCATCAGCTATCAAAAACTTACCTGCATGATTGTTTTAATTTTACAGGTACATCTGCATGACATAAAATTAAAGCAAATGGAACAATTTTAATATCAACTAATGTACTTTTTTTTTTCAATGACTGCATTTAGAGTGTAATTTATGAACATATTGTTGTAGAATACTATGCTAGTTTCTCGGTTCTTCGTTCTAAAGTCCAGTTGGTGTAGGAAGTTCCAGTAAAGAGTCCACTTGTCAGGATGGAACACAAACTTTATTGCTTCGAGAACATCATCTAACAATCAGTTGTACAAAATTCACAAACACAAACAGCTCGTAACGAGATGATAACACTCCGCCTAGTACAGAGGCTTTCACAAATGCTGTATTTCTCACGCTAAATAAAACACTTCCACAAAATTAGATGGAAACATACAAGGAATATCGCATACAGTCCCTCAAAACCCAGTAATGAAGAATTTACATACAGCATTTAAAAACAAAGCTTCAAAAGGCAAGCGAAAATGCCACTTCTAAAGCGTCAATCCAAAGCCTTATGCTTTCACGGACATCTGCTCTCTGTTCAAGCAGAAACACGACTGGAGACTGAAATAAGCTCTGCTTTTATAATTTACGACGAACACCGTAGAAGGTTCCAGAGAGAACCATCCGTGGAATATACTAAAACAGACTCGATTATGACTGCGTAACGGAAGAGTAATATTAGGCTATTATGCATGTTAATGCAGAAAAACTATATAAGCCCCGTTTGGAAAATCGCGCCATATGACCAAAGCGTCGCCAATCTTGGGGAATTTTGCCGAAATAAGTCTCCAAAAGTGAAGTTACCGAAGCGGCCTAGGACCAATATTTCTCGAGATTTCTAGAGACCCCCATAGAAAAACAACGGGAAACCGAACCTCCGTACGCGTTCGAGTTGTCCGATTTTGATGCAACAAAAAGCAAAATTTAACTATTGGGAGCGTAAATACGAATTTTAAACTATTTTAAACCCCAGAACAGCGGGTTGCCCCGAAAATTCGTAACAATGTGATTCTCTGTAAAACAGACTCAAATACTGCCTTCTTCCGATTGATAGAGAAATACATTGTGAAATACACTAATTTTACTGTACTGCTATGTCAATGACAAACAGTCAAATTTACATTAAATTTGTTAATGCATTTTCATTAAAAAATAAATGTAAATTAAATTGCTGTTATTTATAACGTATTTTGTTCTTTGAAACACAACCGAGAATACTCAATGGTATTATATAGAGCAATCCCAAAACACAAACCTCGACTTTTATTTTTTTAAGATTGATCACAGACATACATAACAAATTATAAAGTTACGTATAAGAAGGTACAGAATTTTGTGAAATAGGTTCAAACTTTCACAAGATTAAATTTGAGTAAATAAAAAATTCAGATTTTCATAGGACTCCGGACAAAAAATTTCCAAATATCCAACGCATTAATTTTAATTACCACCCCCACACAAGAATTAGATGATGCACAAAAGTACAGCTTTCATAGTAATTTAAACGATTGAGATTTTTTGAAACAAAGTTGGTCTGCAGCTATAGATAAAATTAAATTCCAATATTTATATCTATCGTGAAAATAATTGCTTCATTTCGTTATATCTCTACGACCCCTGAAACATGATTATCCGACGTGATGTCTTTCCGCTCGAGAGCCATTGAAAAGTGGTTTAAGTCAGTATATATTTATTTTCGTTCCTCTGTCACTTTTTAGGATAAATGCTCAAATTTTGTCCATTACTGCAAAAGTATACAAGGCATATTTTGCTAACTAGGAATTTTTATTTAGTCTGGCACTGTGTAAAAAATTAATACAGTCAACTCGCGATTTTGCTACCGTCCCGATTTATCGACACTCTGATGAAGTCCTGACTTAGAATTTTAATTGATTAAGAAAATGTGTCCTTGTAAACCTATCTTTGTAATTAAGTATTATTCGTCTATGATTAATATAAAAGGAATGAAAGCCGAGGTCAGTGTTTTGAGGAAATATGTATATTGGTTATTTGAAAAAAAAAAAAAAAACACTTTCCAAATGTAATCGAATCACTCAAATATGCACAACTGAAAATATTAACAATTTATTTATTATTTGCAAGGATAAATTTGAGTTAATTAGTGGTTTTTATTCAGCATGCTTATTTAATGCCGTTAAAAAATATTTCTATCAAAAAAGAAGCTGCATTACATGAAGTTTAAATGCCTATCTATTGATTGACAGATAAAGGACAGCACTGATATTTAAATATCTTGCAGAGATATCTAAATGGAAGTGAATACCTCTCTGACATTGCTTATTAAAAAAGAAAAAAGGCACATACCCTTTTCACTTAATTTTCTTTTTATCGTTAGGACTAGGCGAGAGTTTTCTATCGGAAATCGAAGTATAAAGCTATAGAAATAGTGAAGTGAAGCATTAGGCAACAGAAAAGCATGATTGGTTACCTAATGCAGCGATTGAAAGTCGAAGATGAAATTTATGCTAATGCGTGCATAAAGCTGCCCAGGAAAAAAAAATTATATATATATTTGTATATATATAAATTTATTTGTGTAGTATGAAAATATTGTGTCACAAAATGTAGTGCTTTTAAAGGCGTATTTTAGAAAACAATAAATTACTTATGAATACTGAAAGTTTGCTTTTACAGTTCGCATCGAGCATTAAATAATACACATTAAGTAGCAATACTTGAGAAATAAAATCAATAATTTTAATTGCGCTATTGTAGATCAGAAATAAATTGATCATAAGTAATGACCTTGATTAAACGATGACATTGATTTTGTAGAGGGGGCATACTTTGAGAGAGGATACTGTAAACTAAAGCAGGTTCAAGGTAACGCCTAGCCTGAACGCGAAAGGAGGATTTCCAGTTCTAAGGAGTGCCATTACCAAAGCTTTCGGTTTATGTTTGAATACAAGTACTGACGTATGAGCTTGAGCACATGTTGAGGACGTCAAAGTCCTATATGCTTCCAAATGAGGAGGAGCCAAAATTAAGGTTACACCGTGTATAGTGGTGATGGGGGAGGAAAATTTTTGCCTCGAGTAACGTTAACTTTACTTGCTTGACTATGAAGTGATAAAATAACTTCACCGAATTGAATTAATATGATGACATTTTCTATTACTTAGTGGAGTGGAAATAACATTTTTGTGTTGAAAGCTGACTATACAAACTGCAACAAATTTGTTTTTTAAACTCTACTAAATGTTTTGTGGATTTTGTGACGCTGACAGCTTGGATTTCAACGATGAAAAAACAACTTGCTTTGATGAAGTAACAGAAAAAAAAAAAAAAAAATCACACACAAAAAAGTTTAGATTGAAAGTTCTTATTAAATATACTCCGTCCATCTTTAAAAATTACTATTAAAATTACAGTAGTTTCTGAGCACGAGTAAAAAGTATTGTAAAATTTCATTTTAAAATTATTCTCCTAACTCTATTCGCACTCTTTCAAAAACACGTAGCAAGCGAATCACATAAAAGTACATTTTCCTCTAACTGATGCGAGATAAATGTTCCGCCCCCACCCGCCATAATGGCAATACACTGAAATATTTTTTAATATCATCAACAGTCATTCTACATTGGATGATGAGAAGTTGATTTACGTAATAAAAATAGGTAATATAGAAAACGACAATTCTAACTATGAATTCCAAGCACATAAGTAGTTATATAGCTTTCACGTAAGAGCATGGGCGCCGGCAGAATATTTCCCAGGGTTGTGGGGCAAAGACTATTCCAGGGGGGGGCAAAGACTACTCAAGGGGGGTCAAAGACTACTTCAACATATGGTTACCATGTTGGAAAGAGCAAAAAAGCAAGGGAAGATACTGCATACAAAATCCAGGGGGGCATTGCCCCCTTGCCCTATGCTGCCGGCGCCCATGCGTGGGAGGGATCTAGCGATGGGGTGGGGGGGTGGTTTATTATTACCGTAAAATTTGGTTGAAGGTAAATTCTAGTATAAATGACATCAAAAAATTTTAGTTGCGTTACAAAATTTAATAGAAAAAAAATCTATTACCCATTTAAATATATATATATATATATATATATAGTTTACAGGTTGTTGTTGTTGTTGTTGTGAGTGTTAAGGCAAATCTGCACGCGGGGTATCTGCCTAGGATAGGAGGTGCCTTGGTAAGAGGACTTTCCAAGGGGTTCTAACGCGTATTCACGTTACATCTGGAGAGAACCTACCAAAACTCCAGATCGTTAGATCCACAGCCGTGCGATGGGACCCGAACCCGGGACCTTCACACCTCGGCCGTCTACCGTTTTCAGTGGCATAACCACTGTGCCATGGTGAGGACAGTTTACAGGTTGATATCCGGCCAAAATTAGCATTTTCCTGTAGACGAAGTGTTCAAAACCCCTCCCTTCCCTCCTTACATAAGTCCATTTTTCTAAGAATAAAAAGTTTATAAATGCGTTTTATGATGATGTGGAGCTACCTACATTCATGGTAGGCGGAGACGTAACTCATTCTGTTTTTTTTTTTTTTTTTTTTTTTTTTTTTCCTAGAAACGAATAAAAGTTTATTAGCTATGGAATACAAACCTATTTCTGCTCAAAATATTTCAAAATTTATAACTAAATAAACATTTAATTATTAAATTTCATAACACCTCTAGAATAGTTTATTTCTTTTAACTTAAAAGCACATCACATGAGCTTGGTAGGCTAAGCTAAAATTTCAATGACAGGGGAGGACCTCTAATTCCTCTCAGCAAATAAGGCTGTACTTTCGATGTCCCTGGACAGAGCGCCTATACTTATATATAGAACCCATAAAGATAAATACCCTCTGAAAAATCAAATTTTCAATAGGTTACCTTCAAAATTCTGTACGGGCGTAACAGTTTTCGTTTCCAAACAAAGAATTTGTCGGGGATCTAAATTTAATAGACATTTGATACATCTACCCTCGTTATACCGTTCTATACTTCATCGTTCTTTAAAACAAGCTCTCAAGAATTTCCAGGGAGTATGAGACCCAAGATTTTAATTGCCAATGATTGAAGCTTTTTTTTTTTTTTTTTTTTTTTTTTTTTTTAAGATTTCACCGCAGGTAATAAAAGTAAAACAAACGCCGAGAGAGCGGATTTTGCGTGGTCCATGCAGCCACATAAATTTGTATGGAATCACTAACGTGACCATTTATTTTTTCCTTCAAAACGGGACATCTACAGATTTTAAAGTAATACTGTAGGGAGACTGAATTTGCAGGTCTGGGTATCATATTTAGTTGTTAAGAAAACGCGCAAAAAGCTTGTGTTAATGTTAATATCAAAATAAAATGAAAAAAAACTTTGCTATAACACACATATACTATAAGAAATAGTTCAAGACGTACGTTTCGGGTGGTATAAGAGGCAGGCCCTTCTTCGAATTAAAAAACAACATCCGGCACAAGAACTTAAAGAAAAGAAACAAAAAATAAAGTGAAATAGTTGACAAAAAAGAACACTAAAAGAACAAACACAAAAACAATACATCCCCCGGCGTTTTCTTTGCGTCTCGAGAGGGGAGGAAAGGAGGTCAAGTTTTTTTTTTTTTTTTAAATACAGACACTGCCGTTGGATGATTTTAGATTTTTAGCGGCCGTTATTGAAATCGTTGCCGGGGGGTTGCTCTCTTTCTAAAAACGGGACATTACAGGGGACATTTTCTAAAAACGGGACATTACGGTGTCCCAAAGCTGTGCTTGGGGACAAAGGGACAAGCCACCTAAAAATGGGACTGCCCCGTTCAAAACGGGACGTATGGTCACTTTAGGAATCACTCAACTACCGAGATTCCCCCTTTCGGTGTTTGCAACAGTGGTTTGCTACAGAATAACTGCCGATACAAAACTGCCGAGGAGTAAACTAACGCAGTTGTTTGTATTTTGCCCGAGATTCCCCCTTTCGGTGTTTGCAACAGTGGTTTGCTACAGAATAACTGCCGATACAAAACTGCCGAGGAGTAAACTAACGCAGTTGTTTGTATTTTGCCCGAGATTCCCCCTTTCGGTGTTTGCAACAGTGGTTTGCTACAGAATAACTGCCGATACAAAACTGCCGAGGAGTAAACTAACGCAGTTGTTTGTATTTTGCCCGAGATTCCCCCTTTCGGTGTTTGCAACAGTGGTTTGCTACAGAATAACTGCCGATACAAAACTGCCGAGGAGTAAACTAACGCAGTTGTTTGTATTTTGCCCGAGATTCCCCCTTTCGGTGTTTGCAATAGTGGTTTGCTACAGAATAACTGCCGATACAAAACTGCCGAGGAGTAAACTAACGCAGTTGTTTGTATTTTGCCTTAAACGGTGGGAAATTTCCCAGTCCCCCCCCAGCCGTTTCTTCCTCCCCTCCCCCCGGACTGTTATTGTATTGCAATAAAACCCACCACGTATAACCGAGACAAAAAAAAAAAAATAACATATTTAAATTTCGTCGAAATCGGTCCATATTTACGGGAGTTACAGCACGGACAGACGGACAGACAGACAAACCGAAATCATAAACACTTTTCAACCTTGTTGGAAAGTGTTAAAAAAGACAAAATAATCAGTTTATTTCATCTGATGGCCGGTAGACTTTTCCCATCCCTAATATGTAGTTACAGTAATGTAGTTGAAAGATTTCAATGTATATACGTACTAGTAGATAAATAAAAGGGCTTAGAATTTGAATTTATTAGAATCTGTTTGAACCGGTCATTTTATTGTAAAATCAAAAAATTCTTAGTAGTAAAGCATTTTATTGAATTAATGCGGAAGTTTTCATAATAGATGTAGGTATATGCATCCGCGAAACCAATATCAAGAACACGGCTCATTGCAGCTGTACGTGTGTAAACATAGCAATTGAGATTTGACCATAAACATCTAATAAGGTAGACAGCGTATCCTATGACCAATACATATGTAACGCAGTAACAAGGATGGACCACGTGACTATTAGACTCATGCAGCCAGCTTGAGACAGTTATTGCTCTTTTGGCGCTATTATGGGGGAAAATAATCCTTAAGAGCCGTGGTTTTTGATCGCGGGTATCAAATACTGTAGCCAGCACATCCTATAGCGCAGATATACCACGCACAGTAATAAAGATATACCACGTGACTATTTGAATGAGGTGATAGTAATCTTGTGCACACGCCAGGTTGCCGGATGCGCCGTCTATTGCATTCAACAAATAATTGATAATTATTTGTTGTTAATGATTGTTGTTAATGGAGTACACGCAACGCCCCCTAGAAAGGAAAGCCGCGGCGCTTACTTGTGACGTCACACCCAGTAGGTAAAGCAAAGCCCAATGGAAAAGCTTTGCTTTACCTACTCGGTGTGACGTCACAAGTAAGCGCCGCGGCTTTCCTCTCTAGGGGGCGTTGGTACACGTTGAGAGCATTCTGCGATTGCATAAATTTTAATAATTCTGATAGATATTTTGTCCTTGTTTACGTGCCACAATTTCCCTTGGTGGTGAAAATTTGAGCAATTCTTTTATTGCAAGTATCTTTTCCCCATGATCTATATAACGTTGATACCCAGTTTAATGAAAATCCGATAGCCAGGATGTGTTCTGAATAGAGTCAATAATTTTATAACCACCCGGAAACAAAATCTGTCAATGAAAACATACTTAATTTATTAAAAGCTATTATTTGTTAACGAATAACAGCCTAGTTTCTTTTACAATTATTATAATGTCTAGAAGAAAAGATTAAATAATCTCCAAGATCCAAATAAGCTTAACCAAAACAAACCACCATCATAAGCTCTCACTCGTGGCGGTTCAAATATCACCAGTGACGTCACGTGCAAAAAGTCCATTGCTCTCGGCTTACGCTTAAAGTACGTTTTTCACGAGCTGATGTTAGATCACGGGACGAGAAGGTTCCGCCTTCATTCTAAGAATGTAACCCCCACATTGTAATAATCAGTTATTTAATATCGGAAATAAATGTTCGGTGTAATGAACTGAGGGTATTTTATTTACATAAGAAACAGGAAATGGATAAAAATGATAATTCGAACAATAGATTCATAGATTTCATTGCTTATATATGTGTGTTTGTTTTACCTCTAAGGCGGAGCTACATTCAAGGTAGGCGGAGATCTAACCTAAAATCTAGATACTTCTTTCTGAAGGTCACCCGCTAGCAATGTTACGGATTAAAAGTTGTTAATTTATATTTCCACATATTCTCTTAAATGAAGTTACTGTTATTCATACGTTTTCTTCGAAATACGTGCAGAAATAGCAGCAGGTTATAGACAGGTTATTGTTAAAAGAAAAGGCCTCCAAATGTAAGAGAATACCTTAATATTCTACCATTAAAAAAAAGAAAAAAAAGCGTCAATTGTAAAGTAAAATTCAATAAATAAGAGGCAGTTTTCGTATCAAAATACGAATATTTTAGTCATTAAAAATATGAAAAATATTTAAATAAATAGAGTCAGTGGAATTTCCGTGCTTATCTGTTGTTCGATTTTACAATATGATGGACAACACTTACATTTAAATGCCTTCGAGAAATATCTGAATGAAAGGGAACAGATTTCTGACATCGCTCATCCAGTGCATTCCCTTTTCACTTCATTTCTTTTGTACTCTTCACTATAAAACGGAATTTTTCTATCGGAAATTGAAAGTTAAAAGCCACAGGAGCAGTGGAGCAGGGGAGTAAAGCGATGGACAACACAAAAGCACGACCGGGGCTCTTAAGCAAAGATTAATCCTTTGAGGCGCAACCCTTTCCCAATGCTGAAAAAAGGGCAGCCGTTTCCATCGCTCAACTTAACTACCAGCAAGATGGCGGACGATCGACACGTCCATCGTGTGCCACAGATCTAGAGACCCTTTTTTGACGACAGCCGGCTGTGCCAGCACAGCCACAGCTTCACTATAGCTCCACTCCGACCTACATACAAGAGATTTAAAAATACTCTCTTCAAATCTTTACAAGAATTAAAGAAGGACATTCAGGATGCATGAAAATAGAATCTATATATACAAAAGAGTATATTTTCAAAATTGTCACATACTTTCTCTAAAAGACATACGTATTTCCATTTCTAAAAATTATAGATTAGAGATTCAATGTGTATATGTTACAGTTAAAACCCGCAATCAGTCAGAACCCGAATTAACTAGGGGAAACGCGTTCTAACTGAGAGCGTTAGGCAAAACCCGAATTAACTAGGCAAAACGCGTTCTGACTGACAGCGCTCGGGAAAACCCGTTTTCCCAAGTGAATTCCGGTATGTTAATGCTTTATGCACTAAAAATTGGATCCTGCTCCCCCCCTCGAAAATATGCTAACGCTGGCCCTTTGCGAGACTCAAAAAAACATCACTGGGTCCGGCCACCGCTGTGGGGGGGGCCTCGATAATATGCTAACGCTGGCCCTTTGCGAGACCCATAAAAATATCACTGGGTCCGTCCATCGCTTTAGGGCCCTCCTCAAAAATATGCTAATGCTGGCCCTTTGCGAGACCCATAAAAATATCACTGGGTCCGTCCATCGCTTTAGGGCCCTCCTCAAAAATATGCTAAAGCTGGTCCCTTGCGAGACCCAAAAAAGATCATTGGGTCCGGCCACTGCTGTAGGGAACCCCTCGAAAATATGCTAACGCTGGCCCTTTGCGAGACCCAAAAAAACATCAGTGGGTCCGGCCATCACCTTCGCTGTAGTGGCCCCTCGAAAACGTGCTACCGCTACCCGAATAAAACAGGTTTTGCCTAGCGCTGTCAGTCAGAACGTGTTTTGCCTAGTTAATTCGGGTTTTGCCTAACGCTTTCAGTTAGAACGCGTTTTCCCTATTTAATTCGGGTTTTGACTGATATCGGGTTTTCGCTATAACATATATATAGGAAATAAAGGCTCTTTTAATTGGATATTTACAACCACAAAAACTAAATAAGAACTTTTTATTTGATAATTTGACATGCTCGTGACATGTTGTGACTAAGTCGTTCATTGACTTTTCAAGTAAACAGTTGTTTCGCTTCTGTGATCGTAGCATAAGTAAATTTAATAGTGTGAGGTGTTAAACAGTGCTTTTTTTTCTGGAAGATCAATCACATTTATTCTTGAAAAGTGTGTGCAATCTATTTCATATAATCTGATATGTTTGGCTTTTTCTAAGATTGTTAAATATTTCGAAATTAATAGTCATAATCCCCCCCCCTATTTTTAAAAAGTACAGCAATTATCACCGTGTGCATAAAATGTCAGAAAAAGTTAAAATGAATAATACCTTTGCGTAAGAAACACACATAAAATGATACTTAAGCAGAGGTCGCGCTGGCTTTTTTTAAAGTTTCGCCAAATTAAATTTTCCCGGACATCATTAAGAAATGCAATTTCCAATATTTTCGCCAAATCGTATTTTCTTTCGCCAAACTAATATTATTATCGCGATTTGCGACGTTGGCGATCGACAGCGCGACCCCTGCTTAAGGGATGAGACGATCGTTTCAACCGAAAAATTTTCGGTGTTCGTCAGCCGTCACTTTTAAACTAATTAGCTTTTTAAAGACATTTTCTTTTTGTTTTGGGGTGAGTTTGTAACCGGCCAGTGGAAGCTATTGAGAGGTAGGACATCTTACGTTTTGCACTCCTTTCAGAAAAAGTCATTCTGACCAGGAAAAATGCGTCTTTTTTATATCACTTAAAAAATATTAGGTAAAAGTAATTTTAAAATATTTTGTTTATTTGTTATCTTTAAAGTAGAAATAAAGTATAAAACGGAAGTTTCGCTCTTTTTTTTTTTTTTCAAATTTCAAATGCTTAAAATCTACTGTCATCGGCTGCACAGAGCCAGACGTGCATTTTAATACATTAAAAGCATACCAGACAAACGTTTATAATTAAAACAAATGAAACTCTTAGATGCAAAAATTTGATTCAGACCTATATGTTTCCCAAACTTTCGACATCGGTGTTCCATCTTTATAACTCTCGTAACACGCAGTACCCCATCTTAAAAATATAGAGAATCAGAAGATATCTATCTTTTCCCCATGTAGTTACATGAACAAGAAAACGGCGGAAAATAAAATACGAGGGTTGCCTTTTAAGTTTCTACAAAAAGTAGGAAGAAAAATAATTTTTTGGAAGCAAACTGTTTAGTAATTGCTTTTCCAAAATATTTGCCTTTAAGATTTATACACTTTTCCACCCGTTCAAACCAATTCTTGAAACAGTTTTTCACTCTGAAGTTGGTATCTCGAAACATGGTTTTGGAAGGTATCAGCAGCTTCTTCGCGTGATGAAAATCGTTGCCCACGCATTTTTTGTTTGATATAAGAGAGCACGAAAAAGTCGTCAGACGACAAATCAGGAGAACATAGGCAATGAGACATTAATTTGACATTTTTATCCTTCAAATAATCAATTGTTTCACGTTCTTTAAGGAGCTGGCGTTGTCGTAATGAAGAATGATGGGTCGATTTTTCTTGTTTTTACTGATTTCGTTGATGACTTTTGGCAAATAAATTTATGTTTACCATTTTGCGTTAACAGTTTTTCGATCCTCCAAAGGAATGGTTGCGATATGTCCTGTACGGCTGAAGAAACAAGCAAGCATTTTCTTGGAAGTGCTTGATGAACAAACAACTTTCGTGGGATTCGGTTCATTTGGAAACACCCAAACAGTGGATTGTTGTTTAGTTTCCAGCTCATACGAATATATCCAAGTTTCGTCACCTGTAACGATGTTGCATACGGATTTTGCAGTTCCCAGTTAGAATTTGTTTAGCATTTTCCTTGCGCCAATTTGCACGAGCCTCTTTTTGAACTTCTGTCAAATTGTGCGGAATCATTCTGCAGCAAATATTTTTAACAGCTAAATGTTCATGCAAAATCGTATATATTGCAGTCTGTGATATGCCAATGAATGCTTCTATCTCACGATATGTGACATGCCGATCTTCTTCAATCATGTAGACAATTTCTATAATGCCACCGATTCCTAGATTTAAAAAAATCTGATGTGTCCAACACATGACTTCCTTGCACGTCTATTACATCAAAAATATTTTCGACGCACTTCCTCTAAACTTATTTCTTTGAAAGAGATAAAATATCAATAATAGTAAGATTTAGCGATTTCTAGAAAATATTTCGATATCGCCAAGCTGAGTTCAATTTGAAAGATTTCCTTCTAAAACTTTATTTGGCGATATTTCACCAAAAGCCGAGAAACTTGAGATAGTCTGCGAGATTTTGGGGATAGCCAAAGTAGTCATTGACCACAGACTTTCAATGAATTGAATGCATTCATACACCTCAATGTATTTAAAGTCATTTGACAAACCCTGTAAATAAACCCCCTGTATTCTCAGTCGATTGCTGTCAAAAAAGATATTGAAAACAGTTAGATATTACAACAGTTCTAAATACAAAAGTTCAAAATTCTACGGGTTAAAGTTTTACAGTTATACAAAATACGAAATAATTTTTGGCGCCAAATTTGGCGATATTTCGGCGAAACTCGTCAATTTCGACGACATTTGGCGAGATTTTAAGTATGAACCAAACAATGACAGATTATCGCCAAATATGGCGATATTTCGCCAAAACTCGCCAAGAACGATGACAAATGGCGATACTTTGGGTATGGACCAAATAACTGAATATCGCCAAATTTGGCGATATTTCGCCAAAACTCGCCAAGGCCGAGGACAGACGGCGAGATTTTGGGCATGTACCAAACAATGACCGTCTACAGTTGTATTATATTGAAGATGTCCATAGACATTAAAGTACTGAAATTCTTTTCGGTGGTTCTGTAAATAAACTCTCCAGTAGATTGGAACCAAAAATCGAGATGCATAACTAGATGTTACAACAATCTTATATATGAAATTTCATAATATTTTTTGAGATTTGAGAGTTAAATATGCACACACGTACACCAAAAGTCGCCAAGCTTGGCGACTTTTGGATAGTTCTTGAGGGAGTCACGTGACCGTGGTCGGACCATTACCTAACTTATGTGGTAGGACGGCATTGTGCTTGAAATGGATGAATGCCCCTAAAATTGCCATTGACCGTAATGTATTGGAAATCTTTTGAGTGTTCCTGTAGCTGAACTATAAATGATAAAGACACTTTTTTTAATGGAGAAATTCATTTTCTAACTCTTTACAGCATATATCACTTCTGAGTCGTTTGAAATAGCCCAATACCTCTAAAAAACTCTTTGATGAATTTCGGCCCATAGAGCGTAATGTATTTCGAATCTTTTGGGTGGTTCTGTAGATAAACTATCCAGTCGAATGGGACCGAAAGGGGAGGTGCACAACTAGATGTTACAACGTTCCTAAATATAAAGTTTAAACATTCTACGCCTAATAGTTTTTGAGATATGCGAGTTTAATGAATTTCGGCCCATTGAGCGTAATGTATTTCGAATGTTTTGGGCAGTCCTGTAGATAAACTATCCAGTCGAATG
This sequence comes from Cheiracanthium punctorium, assembly GCA_038373885.1. Taxonomy (NCBI): domain Eukaryota; kingdom Metazoa; phylum Arthropoda; class Arachnida; order Araneae; family Cheiracanthiidae; genus Cheiracanthium; species Cheiracanthium punctorium. Next base: position 42,641 of record JAWZYV010012404.1, on the reverse strand, counting down.
GAACCAAAAGGGGGGTTGCACAACTAGATGTTACAAAAGTTTGGACATTCTACGCCTAATAGCTTTTGAGTTAGGCGAGTTTAATGAATATCGGCCCATAGAGCGTAATGTATTTCGAATCTTTTGGGCGGTCCTGTACATAAACTATCCATTCGATTATCACCAAAAAGGGAGGTGCACAACTAGATCATAGAACAATCCTAAATATCAAATCTCAACATTCTACGACCAATAGTTTTTGAGATATGCGAGTTACATACATACGTACGTACGTACATACGTACGTACGTACAGACGGCATGGAAAAACTGGCCACAATAGACTCGCCGCTGGTCAAAATGAGTTGCAGACGCATTAATATGATCGTGCATGATAGCCTACGATGAGATGCATCGAAAAAATTTTTAAAATTCAATTTAGAGGTAGTCAAAATCGGTTTTTTTGTCGAAATTTGGCCCCCAAAATTTTTCGGGATCACATTACTTCCTTATACTACGTAGAAGGAAGTAAAAATGTGAATTTTACGAATATCCTGAAGAAAACTTTCAGTAGCACCTCCTATTGGTCATTTGTAAAATCATAAAAAGCAACCTACGTATTAAGAAAAGTTACATTATAAGTAGGATTAATATTCATTATAATCAATGATCGTTGTAATTAATTGTTTCTTATTAATGTCAGATTGGAGACAAATAATCATACGGAAACAAACTTTTTGCTAAGCTTTCTTAACCCTACATAGCGTATTTTGTTTTTCTCGTGATAATTTGTTAAAATATTTTTGGGTTCGAAATTGAATTCTAAAAAGGAATTGATTTACCTTATTACCTAAAACTAATTAGATTTTTGAGATTTATTTGGGAAGTGTGTTTCTAACCGGTCCAGTGGGAGCTATTCAAAGGTAGGACATACTACGTTTTGCATTTCTTTTTATATCGTACTAGCTGAAGTACCCGTTCTTCGCACGGGAATGAATGGACTTTTTGACATTAATATTTGTTGTGATTACTATTTATTGTAATAAAGAGATATAGCAAAATGGATATCGCGTTATATTGTGTTCAATAACCATGCATACCGAATTTCAAGGCAATCGTTTGTACGGTGCAGAAGGCGATGCGGCGTAGCGCAATCTAGTGGCGAGTTTTAGCAAAACGGATACGGCGGAAATATTCTTCGCATTCAGATATCGATGAATACGAAATTTCAGGACGATCGGCTGGACAGCCCTGTGAAGTTCATGTGGTGACGCGTACATCTAGTGGCAAATGTATATAGGAATATGGATAGTCGCCAAACTCTTCCCCGTGTTCAAATATCTATGTATACCTATTTTCATAGCGATCATTCGCACAGTCAAGAAGTGATGCACTGCAGCGCGATCTAGTGGTTAATTAAAGTAATGATTTGCTACAGCGCCGTCATGTGGCGAGTTATAGCAAAATGGATAACGCCAAAATATTCTCATTGTTCAAATAGCTATGTGTACTGATTTTCATAGCGACCGTTTGAATGGTCAAGAATTTGGCCTGATGCAGCGTCATCTAGTGGCGAGTTAAAATAATAATGCATTGCAGTGGCATCTAGTGGTGAGTAACATCAAAAGTAACACAGTTAGAATATATTCTTCGTGCTCAAATGTGTAAGTATAAGAAATTTTATGCCGGTCGAGTCGAACGCTATAGAAGTTGATGCGTTGCAGCGCTATTTAGCGGCAAGTTACAGCAAATGGATAGTGAAAAATATTCTCCGTGTTCTAATATCTGCGTGTACCAAATTTCATCGAAATTGGCTGGACGATATTCGCATAGCAAACGGCTAAACGGAATAGGATTCGACGTTCTGCTGTGCCACCTAGTGGCAAGTTAGAGGAAAACGGATAGCATAAAAAGCTTCTCCATGATAAAAGACTTAGGTGAACCAAATTTCATGGATGGTGCAACGGTGCAAGAGTTGTGCGTTCAACCTCATACACACATACCAACATTCATTTCTATCTATAACCAGTCTCATTATATATCCCAGTCTCAAGTAAAATCCAGTTTCAAATCTAAGCCTCGCCAAAGTGCCAACATACGCCATTTTGCAAGAGTTTTTTCAGGGAATCATTCGAAGCATTGACTTAGCACCAATCAAAATGGGAAATGGTTCGACCGCCAGGCATTTTTTTGAAAAGTGGAATCCTTTAATAAAGCCTCATTTTTTAAATTATCAACTTTATAACATGTTTTAATCATCGTTACTCCGATGTACTATATGCGAAGATTTCAATTATCTGAAATTTGGCGGAGTTCCCCCAACTTAAATCAATGCGCTCAATTGGCGAGAATGCTGAAGATAGATCGCTTGAAATCCCTTAATAACTGCATTATTTCTGCACGGATCATTAAAATTTAACGCTGTATTCTAATAAAACCTTTGCACTTGTTTTCAAAAATCCGTTTCCTTAAGCTCTCAGTAAATTGCGCCAAGCCGGAAACAGTGCAAACCGCTAGAACTCACATTCTGGGCATTTGAGCCATTTTATTTTTTCGCGAAACTAAAAAATTTTAACATATTAGCCTCGGAAATCTTCAATTCTTATTGTTTTGCGTATAAAAAATTTCATTCCTGCTCCGATTTCCCATGCACACGATATTATAATTAAAAAAAAATAACCTTACGAATATAAACTAACAAAAAAAAATCATTATTATTCTTTTATTTTTACTTTGAGAATTTAAAACATTTTATTCGGCAAAATCGTCACACATGGCAACCGCGATCCTTATTTCACACTTTTTTGACTACAGGGGTTACAATTACGGAAAGCTTTTTGCGTGGAGAACATAAAAAATCTCTTAAATTTCGGGAACGGGTGGACTTTCAAAGTTTTAAAGTGGACTACGATTTATTCTATATTATTTTACATATCTGTGCAAAATTTCAGGCTGATAGGTCCTTTTTTGTGGATTTGTATACGAATCAAATCCACAAACAAACAAACAAACAGAATTTCATTTTTATTTATAAGGATTATATCATATTTACAGAATACCATTTGTAAATACGAAAAACTAAAAGAGAAATTATAAATTAAATTTATTTTTTAAATGTAAGAATTTGTAGATATTACTTTCCTGAAAACTTCAGAAAACAGACAACAAGACCTGTGCTTATCTTTTATAAATAACCGGTTTTATAAATTCTGAGTTTATAACTGCAAATAAACTCAGAAATGATAAAATGAACCAATGCGTAACGCGCCAGAGAAAGTATATCTGTAGTGTTGGCCTCTTTTCTTGACACCAGGCTAAATTTTACTGTTACCTAAATTTTTATAACACACAAAGCTCTAAATTAGTTTTCTTTTCTTTTCTTTTGTTTAAGTTTTCAGCAGATGGCAGTACAAATCCTAGGTGGAAAAAGGAAAATTAGCTTCTCATCGAAATTTAAAAATTAATGAAGTTGGTGGGAAGTGTGCTCCCACCAACTAAGTGGAATATGTATTGCGCAGTTTTAGCTCACTTTTTTTACTTATGTTCAAAGAAAACTCTATTATACTTCTTTATTTTACGAAAGCTTAATAAAAGTTAAATAAACGTTTTAAGTTTTATTAAAATTTATTAAACTTTTTAATTTTAATAATTTTTTTAAGTTTCACAAAATTCTCCTTTAGTGCTTAAAAGATATATATTTAATGCTTTCCTGCTTACAAGAACACGCGTTTAGTCACAATTAATCTCATTGTTGGCTTTTCCTAGATATTTAACATTCTTCTTTTCCTTCGAGCTAAAAAAATTTTCCAAACCTTAAAATGAATACATATATCGTCCATGCACTTATTTATGTACAATTTTCCGGAATAAAAAAAAATAGGTACTTTCACGACCGTTTTCTTGAAAATATTATGACCGTTAACCCTTTGAGGAGCGAACTCTTTCCCAATGCTGAAAAAAGGGCAGCCGTTGCCATCGCTCGACTTAACTACCAGCAAGATGGCGGACGATCGAAACGTTCATCGCGTGCCACAGATCTAGAGACCCTTTTTAGACGACAGCTGGCTGTGCTGGCGCAGCCTTTTTTTATACTTTTTTGGACACCTTTTTTATACCAAAAACTTGCGTGAACTCCCAATTAAATAACTATTTCAATGCATTGTATAAAAGTTACGAATTTAACTTTGATGCCCTGAATGATAAACATTGATGTAAAAAAAGAGGAGCTAAACGCTTTCATACCGGAGGTAGCATTTATTTAAATTATAACTTTTCCTTTATAAAAATTTTTCAATGAGATGGGTGAACTTGATGGAATAATATGGCATCATCTATCTTCGAATGAATGTTTGTGAGTAACAGTCGTAAGATTCCACAAGCACAAATTTCTAGCGGATTTTTTTTTGTGATGAGGCTCATAACTGCACAAAATCATGCTAAGTAAAAAGATAGGAAAGTAATCAAGAGCTTCCGTAAGGCGACCCATAATGGAGAATTTTGTATCCGATTTTGTAAAAATCCGAGTTTGAGGTATATACTTCTTCAAACTTTGGATTCAGCTCCTCATTAGTGGATAATTAAAAAAAATTAATATCATATTATTTATGAACCAGTGTGAATATGTAAGTCTGCTTGCAGATGAATCGAACACACAGTCGGGGATAGCCAAGTTAAAAATGTCCTTAAATCTTTGGCTGGGGTCAGAAGGAAGGGCCGTTAAGTATTGATAATACGTCTTCAAATCTTCATCTCGTTTTTGTAGTTTTGAAACATTTGGAAAATGAGAGAAGTTGGGTGTTGCAGAGTTTTTCAGCAAATGAAAATATTATACATTTAGTTTTGATTAAATTTAACTGATTACATTGTAGCTTCAAATTGGTTTCGTTAAATTTGGGAAATAAGTGAGTCCAAAAAGCTACGTGTTTTTTATAATTTGATTACTATACTAATTAATTAAACAAAAGAGCATAAATATAAAACATATTAATCCTTTCATGGACCACTTAATGTCCACTCACCCCATAATTTTGATTTATCATGGACCCCTTTTTTAGTCACGAAGACAGTGTTCTAGTTTAGGACACTTACATCATACACGCTTAAGCTCCTTCTAACCAGAAAAATATAACTATTAAATTAAATTGTGTATAAAGACCGTAGACGAACGATACTTTCTAGTGGTCCGTAGTCTGCAAGGCGTGTTAAATACTGTCTATCGCTACCTAATCGAAATATCTTCCGTCTGCAGGCGATTACGACCACATTTTTTATTAAAAAGTATTCCATATTCTGGTAGCTATTAGAGATGAGTTCGGGCTCATTTTTTGAAGCCCGAGCCCGAAGACTTTTAATCCGAGCCCGCCCGAACCCGAGCGATATTATTTAAGTAGGAGCCCGAGCCCGGCCGATCCCGAAATTTCAGCTACAGATAAATAAAATTCATTAAAATTCAAAGAAGTAATTCCTTGATAGAATACAATAAATTTTGCCGTTTGTGCAAATTAAAGACAAATATAGTTGCAAACTCTCAATGCACTTTCTAATTCTTTAGATCTATGTTTATGAAATAATGTCCGATCTCATGACTATGCAATATATCTATGCAATATCACATATATACATGATCTGCTATACAGTTATACATGATCTATGTAATATAAGCCGCCGTTCTGAAATACCCAAAGAGCTTCACGCGCCTTCTAGGCACCCGCGCCGCTATTTTTTTTTTTTTTTTTTAAGTAGAGGAGAGGAGGTGATTATGGAATAGTCGGGATATATGGAATACCGAGTTTTCGGCTCTGTTAGTTGCTATTGCCACAAGGGAATACCATGAACAACTCAAGAAAGATTCCCTTCTTACAATGCAGTAAGAGTTGGCCGCTCTCTGTTGCCGTACCACTCGCTACAGAACAAAGTATGTTTTGTGATTTTCAAGAGTTTTTGTAGATAAGTTTTCAAACATTTTAAATTACTAGTAAAAACGTGACATGAACATGGATGTTACGCATAATGTACACTAAGAGAATTGTAGTTTGTTGAACTGTGGTTATTTTTTAGATGACAGTGTTTTGCCAATTAGTTTTAAAGGTTCGTTTTCCGAGATGGCGTGTCGGGTATTATGGAATACTGGGTAATATTGTAATGGGTTTCGTGTCATCCACTAAAGACCTGGAAAACAAAGACGCTGAATGCATCTTTTGTCACGAAAAATTCTCTAATGATCAACGACGATAAGTTTGGATTCAAAGATCCAGCTGTTCTCTGTGGGCTCACCATGACTGTATCGGAGCAAAGAAAGAAAATTATATCTACAACTTTTCTAAATCGACTCGAAGCAGAAATGACTCCAGTATAATGATTTAAACTACAAAACATAAAAATTTGTTTTATAGTAACAAATAACTATATATGAAGCAATATAAATTGCTTTTCATCGGTTTAAACCATCTATTCCATATTACCCGACTATTCCATACTATACTCCATTCGTAACTTTTTTTTAAAATATTTTTTTCTATAACAACAAAATAAATTGTGTATTTCTTTGCAATTGACATTTCATTACGATTAATTATAGCATGTACTCATGCTGTTTTGGGGGATTTTATTTAAAAATCTATGAAGTTACAGTTAGAAATGTAAATGGTATTCCATGATCACCTCCTCTCCTCTACTTTTATTTTTCATATGAATCACTTTTTAAAAATCTGTTTCAAGGAGTATGTTCAATAAAACAGAAATTTTTCACGAGCCCGAGCCCGAACGCAATTGTGAGTTACAGAGCCCGAGCCCGGTTCGGGCCCGGGCTCGGGCTTTCGGGCTCGGGCTGCGCCCGGCTCATCTCTAGTAGCTATCACTATATTTTCAATGCACTGTACACGTCGATATAGAAACGACGCATTTATTTACATTAATTTGCGAATTTTTATTATGGTTCGTATTTCATAGCTTGATTTCAACTGTAGACGGACATTTTTATGAAAGAAACACATTATTTTTAGGTACAGAAAGATACAATAACCACATTTCATTCATAAATTTTACCAATTTTACTACATTTATTAACTCTTATCAGTCTACTGCACACTTGCAAATAGTACAAAGTGATCTTGTGAAGTTTAGTATTATAAATTTTGGAACGATGAACTAACTGAGTGGTAGTTTTAAGTTCTAACACATGTTTACTAGCCCTGCTGCATGCGGTGTTGCTCTGCTTGATGCGATGAAACAAGTCAGTTCTAGGCAAAAAGAGAACTCTGCATAAAGGGAAAACATTTCAAGTTCTCTGTTACAACTAAAAGGTCAGATATCCGAAAACCTCCGATGAGACCACTGTTACTTTTTTAAAATATTTTTTTTTCTATATGCGGAAAGGACCCAATCGTAAGTGACATTATAATATCATCGTTGTCTCAATAAAATTACTCCCCAACTTCAGCAAATGAATAGATGGATTGTAAATAAACTAATGTGAAAAAGCGAGGGTGAGTGAAAAAGCTCTTGATGTTGCTACGCAGCTCAAGAATGCCTTTATCTATATAAATAAAATTAGACTTTTGTCTGTACATTTCTTGGAATTCAAAAATTTTGCGATTTCTATCTGTTTCAAGCACCCGGGAATCCGATGCGACCCTCAAAAAAAAGTTTGTCTGTCTGTCATTCTGTCTTTCTGTCATTCTGTCGTTCTGTCGTTCTGTCATTCTGTCCGTGACGCTTTTTCTGTTTAAGCATCACGTAAAAACGGCTGAAGCGAATGATGTGAAATTGGGTGTCATGATAGGTGGTCACTCAACTTAAAACATAGGCGTCGAATTTTAAAAAAATCTTGATTAGATTTTCAGATTTTGCGAAAATCGTTTCAAACTGCGTAAATTTGTGTTCAAGCATCACGTAAAAACGACTGAAGCGAATGATATGAAATTGGGTGTCATGATAGGTGGTCACTCAACTTAAAACATAGGCGTTTCGTGAATTGTTTTAAACGAAAATCTATGATTGGATTGTGTCGATAGATTCCTTATGCGCGATTAAAAATCTCACTTGGATGCGAAAACTGCGTAAATTTGTGTTCAAGCATCACGTAAAAACGACTGAAGCGAATGATACGAAATTGGGTGTCATGATAGGTGGTCAATCAACTTAAAACATAGGCGTCCAATTTTTAAAAAATCTTTTATTGGATTTTGAGATTTTGCGAAAATCCTGTCAAACTGCGTGAATTTGTGTTCGAGCATCACGTAAAAACGACTGAAGCGAATGATATGAAATTTGGTGTCATGATAGGTGGTCACTCAACTTAAAACATAGGCGTCGAATTTTTAAAAATTTTCATTAGATTTTCAGATTTTGCGAAAATCGTTTCAAACTGCGTAAATTTGTGTTCGCACATCACGTAATAACTGCAAAGGTGAAAAAATGATATTTGGTGAAATGATAGGTGGTCACTCACCTTAAACTATAAGCATCTAATTTTAAAAAATCGATCCGATTTCGAGATTTTGCGAAAATCGTTTAAAACTGAGTGAATCTTTGTTCCCGCATTACGTAATAACGACTAAAGCGAATGATATGAAATTGGGTCACATGATAGATGGTTGCTCAACATAAACTATAGGTATCCAATTTTTTAAACATTTTCATTAGATTTTGAGATTTTGTAAAAATTCTCTCAAAATACGTTTATATTTCTTCAAACATCACGTAATAACAACTAATACGAAAGATACGAAATTTAGTGATAGGATAGGTAGTTGCTAATCTTTATAGGCGTTGAATTTTTAAAATATTTTGATTACATTTGGAGATTTTGCGAAAATCGTTTTAAAATGCTGACATTTTGTTCCAGCATCACGGAATAAAGACTGCAGGGAATGAAACGAAATTGGGTGACATGATAGGTTGTCACTCAACTTAAATTCTAGCCTTCCAATTTTTCAAAGATGTTGATTAGATTTTGAGATTTTGCGAAAATTATTTCTATATTCGTAAATATTCGTTCGCGCATCACATAATTACGACTCAAGCGAATGAAATGATATTACTTAGTAACTCTCTTAACCTGTAATATTTTAACAATACATAAAAATTATAACTTCGCTTTCTTTACTTTGGCAACATACTCCATCCATTCTGTGTACTCCTACAATGCTGACGAAAGTTCTTGCTTTTTGGAAATTTGCATTCACTAACCCGTCAAGGACGGGTACTTCAGCTAGTAGTTAAATAAACTGCATAAATGTTTGTTGCTTTTATGTTTTTTTTGTTGAGAATTTTCTTTTTAACTGTGGAAATTTAGATATTTTGTTTTCCTTACAGCTTTGTTAAAAACTTTTTAGCTTTTTTCATTTTATAAATTTGTTGTTTGATAAATTTGTTAAAAAATAACTGACCATTTAATCAAAACTAAAAAAAGGGGTTGTGGTGGAAAGGGAGTCCAGGGCTTAATTCGCATAGGAGCTCACCGGAGCTCAACCCCTGTAATTCTTTTTTCAGAGTGAATTTTCACATATATTAGGCAGAACCCAACGGAACTCTTGAATAATGCGCTTCGGAGCCCACCAGGATATTAACAGGAAATTTTCCACCTTTTCATACACAAACTGATTTTAGCGGACAGACTAATAAGGAATCATTTCGCAACGTTTCGATCTGAGAGCCCTGAGGCCAACAGATTTTGTGTCTTCTACTGTGTATTGTTTATATTTCTTGATGGGGATTTCAGACTATTTTATTTCATTTCACTGTTCTGTGAAATGATGAAAATATGGGGAAAATATTTGAATTATCATTATTTTAATACAATGTACTACCGACTCCCGTATTGCAAGGGTCGCTGAGCTTTATTCGCTGAGGTTACTCAGTATGAAGCTCTAGGGAATATTAGGGCTCCGGCACTTTTTTGGCTAGAAATTAAGCCCTGTGGTGGTAACCCTCCTTTTACTACGCCTACAACAGCCTACCAGATTGATGTGTGACTCATAGAGATATCACACATTAGCTATCTGAGAGTGAAGCCGAAATTGTAACCGATCCACCATATTACTTAGACAATATTGCAATATGACTGTGTTAGTCTATGATGACAGTTTCAATTTTAAAGAAGTAATGTCGCCAAAATTAGCTCCAAGAATAATTACGCATTTGACATAACTGTAAAACTTTTAACTGCAGAATGCTGAGATTTTGTATTTAGAACTATAGTGCAAACAAGCCTTGTGCAAGTGCACTGCCATGCTGCTCGCCTATTGACATGCAGAAGTCTAACATGGGAAATGACGCTATCAGCGATACAGAAGGAACAGCCTAAACCCCGATTCAAAATTAAAATTATGGGAAGCCAGTGAAAATTTACTTCATTTATTTTATTTATTAATTCAGTTGGTTAAACTGGGCTTCCATTAGAATACCGAAAGTGAAGAAGCACCGGATCCGACTAGTGCTTCGGAAGGGGAACTCTTCTGTCGGGTGAATCTGTTGTGAACTGTGCACGTTAAAGTCCTGAGTTCATTGTCCTCCATGCTCAAACGACATCTCTGGAGTTGCTGGTCCAGGTGCTAGGTCTCTCATCTGGAACTGGTTCAAAATTACGAGACCCTTCATTCAGGGCAACACTGGCCTGCCTCTAACTCCCCCTTGATAAAATTACTAACATCTCCGTCTCTATCAGCGGTCAAGCCTAATAGTCGGCAGCTGACTCGACCATTAGAAAGAAAATAAAATTTTAATTCAGTTTAATTAATTTTTTTATTATTATTATTTTGTTTTGTTGTGACTTAAACTCACCAAGATTTGGTGAAGAAAATTAAAATTATCGATTGATCCAGGGGATCCTCGAGGAATTACAATTGCAGAGCTGCCAAGTCTCCGGCTTTTTCGAGGTGATTTCCCAACCACAGACAGCTTTGTATGTTTTTAGTCAGCTCTGTATTACAATAAATATTTGGACTTATTTTAAGTCTAAATTTGCAAGTAAAAATTAGTGGTGGGAAATATCCCGAAAAAAGCCGGAGACTTGGCAGCTCTGCAATTGTAAGGCTTTCGGACGTTCCCCTTTACAATGTAATTTAACACCGAAATGTTCCAGCTGTGCTGGTCCACACAGCCAAACAGCAATGTGGACCAGCTGGTCCACCACCCATCAAGTTATAGTAGGTGCTCAAAGCATCCTCAGACCAAAAAAAAAAAAAAACCCGCTGGCTCCTGCATATTGATTCATGACCCAAATTGTTGCAAAACAGAATACGAAATTATTTTTCTTACTATTTTGTTTTTTCAGTTTTTATGTACGGAAGATAAATTTTGTACAGTCATTAAAAGTTTACCCTTTGTACTACCCAAAATGATCCTTATTGTTTCATTTTATACCCCAACTTCACCATGGCCGAGTGAATAGACATGAACAGGGTAGATGACTGAAGTGTGAAAGTCGGGAGTTCGGGCCTATCGCGTGGCCAGAGGTCAAACGATCTTGAGTTTTGTGCGGTTTTCGCCAGATGTAACGTGAATACGCGTTAGAACCCCTTAAAAAGTTCTTCACCCAAGGCACCCCTCTAATAGATTTGTCTAAATACACCCATTTCAAAGCCCATAGCCCCTGCTTTAAACAAAGTCCTCTGGTGTTGGATTGTTCGACAACTTTAGCACCGCAGACTTATTGTATTGTTTGCACCCATTGATAATTTTGCAATCCCGCAGACTTATTGTATTGCTGCCAACCTTCCCGATTTTTTCGGGAGATTTTCTACTACAATTGTTAAACAGTTTTATTTTAGATTAAACTTTTGGTGTTATTTCAAACACGCATAGCTAGGTAAAAATTAGTGGTGGAAAGTCTCCCGAAAAAATCGGGAAGGTTGGTAATTATTCGTAGATGATAACTGTCCTTAATATTGATTCCTTATCCCAGCTGTTTCAAAACAGAATATGAAATAATATATTGTAAGTAGACAAACATTAAATGTATTGTGTGAATGTATAACGCTCCTCCCACGAGGGACGAATGAATACTGGCAAGCACAAAGTGGAAGAACAAAAAAGTAGATAAGAGAATTTATATTTTTTTGTTTACTGTTTCGTTCTATCGCTTTCTGTCTTAGAGGAAATAGAAGCTATTTACATCTGGTGAAAAGCTGGCCCATTGTACCCCCAAAACGGTCCGTAATGTTTCAGTTTATACAAATTTGTGTTTTTTACAGACTTCTTTATTGGTTTCAATCTATTAACACCAGTTTTTTGAGTGTCCTCGTAAAATTGTAAGATGTATGCCCAGAAAATGTGAAATTATTAGCATAAATTGAAACAATACAATTCGGTACATTTAAGTAACCTGTTACTTCCTTAAAAGACTTGCTATTTGTAAATGGGGTTGTAACAGGGATACTCTTGCTACTACTTACAAAATGCATTTAAAACCTACCTTCAGTTACTGGAACAAAATTCTTGTGACTCCCTCAGATAACACCATTAAACAACCAGAAATAATACTTTATGCTTTAGGTTAAATGACAAAAACTACGAGTATCCCTACTTCATTCTATAAAGTTACTAAAAAATTTAACTTCGGTAAAACATGATATTCACACAGATACCGGTGTGTGTGCTATTGCAGAAGCTGTTTAGAATCCCAAATAATGAATACTGTAAAAACTACATCTATACTAAACATAGGAATTTAAAAACTCAATATATGGTTTCAACCAGGTCGGTTTTAATGTGATGCGAGACCTCCATGCGGTTCAGCCTCCAGAGTTTTTGACTGGACCATCCTGCCCCCTCGATTTTTGTGACATCCCGGTACACCTTAAACTTGATCTGAAAATTGATAAGAAGGAAATGGAATTGATAAGAATGAAATAAGTGCTGTCGTTCGCGAGACTACTTTCAATAGGTACTCCAAGGAACAGTGAACTCGTGTATAAACTGATGGCTCCTTGACGAATGATGGTACTGTGGCAAGTGCTGGTGTCTATAGAGATCATTTTGCCTTTTATAAAGCTGTTGGAAACAATACTACTAGTTTTGATGGTAAGTTAGAGGCCATCAAATGGCCTTAGAACAGATCGTAGCTCGAAGGCATAGTTTTAACAAAGTGTTTATTCTTTCTGATTCTAGAGCTGCTCTTCAAGCTATCTCTAGCAACTATGTGTGTGAATCAAGACTAATTTTTAACTCTCGAACACTTTTAAATTCTCTATCTGGATCAGTTGTACTGCGGTGGGTTCCTTCTCACTGTAGGTTGGAAGGCAACGAGAGGGCAGACTACTTGGCTAAAAAAGGTACCACAATTCTTCAAAGTACAAGGGCGCTGATGCAACACCTTCTAGATGTAGAAATCCTAAACACTGATGCGTTGGTGTTATCACTGGATCTTTTTAAATGACGTCATCGCAGTTGTATCTTCAAAAAGTAAAACTATTTAAAATTTCTGGTGGATGCTACAGAAGATTAGAAAATATCTTTAAGATAAAAATTAAAATACCATTCCGATACAAAATAGTTCATTGTGATCTACTTCTGTGTGATATTATGCAATTAAGGATGGTCAGAAATTGTCATTTGTAGTAAAATTAATTTTTTTTATCTTAAATCATTAAAAAGTTTTATGAGTGAGAAATTCACCACAAATTTAAGATAGATATATTTTGATAAATTAAACTGTTATAACACGTGCTCCAAAATGTGTGCTATCTTGTCTTACAGGAAGATCTAGCTATGACGTCAAAGCTTCATATGTGGGGCTTTCTATATCTAGAAGGTGTGGTTGATGACCTTCCAAATTGTAAAACGAGTTATAAAATTTGAATTCAATAAAAGACACAAACTTCTGTTAACTACCCATGCTGAAAAAAAGGGCCTGGGAGTGCCTAGCTTCAACTATCCCTCGTTCTTCCGCTATTGCAATGTTTCGCCTTGTAACTGGACATGACTCTCAAGGCCCATTTATGCAAGTTTGGACTCAGCGGCTCTCCGAACTGCTTTTTATGTAATACTGGACCACCTATGAACTGAGAACATTTAGACAAATTCTCTGCATTGTATAGCTTTAATTCTGTTGTTAAAAAGTATTGGGAGGCCAGAAGGCCTGTGGCTTGATTGCCAAATATGTAGGGCATTGGATGTAAATAAATAAATAAGTAAATAATCCTTTTACTTTGTACGAAAAGTAAAAAGGTACTATCTCTAAATTTACTTTGAAGAGCTTTGTGAGACGTCTCAGCATACGCATGCATGAATCTTCATGAAAATGCACGGAATATCTGTTTTGACCAACCGCATCCTTTGATCATTTGACAAGGCCATTTTGACAAGTTTTTTCCTGACGTCTGTACGTGCGTATGTAATGTATGTACGTTGCTTGCATATCTCAAAAACTGGCGGTATAGAAGATCTATGGAAGGTTAAGGTCTATGGACATCTTCAATATGTTATGTCTACAGTTAGTCATTGTTTGGGCCATGCCTAAAATCTCGTCAACTGTCATCGACCTTGGTGACTTCTGAAATATAGCCCAATTTGCGCCAAAAATAATTCCCTGGTCATAATTCTAAATCTTTTGTATTTATAACTATTATAACATATAATTGCGCATCTCTTTCTTTTTATTGCAATCAACTAAGTAAATTTATTTTCAGGATCACTCAAAATATTTTCAGTACATTAAGGTCTATGTATTTCAATTCATTAAAAGTCCGTAGTCAATCACTATTGCAGCTTTGACCGAAATCTCGCAAATTATTGCATGCGTGGCGGCTTTTGGCGAAATGTTGCCAAATTAGGTGGCAAAAGCAAGTTATAAAACTGATCCGAACTTTGCAATATCTCCAACATTTGGCTAGAAATCGCTAAGCCTTCGAATTATTGGAGTATAGTATCACTTTCATATGAAATAAGTTGAGATGAAGTGCACCGAAAATATTTTTGCTAACTGAATATAGTCGCGCAAAGAGGTCATGTGGTGTCCATATGAGATTTTTTTCTATAAATTTTTGTACTATAATGAGCGATCTTGCAGCAATTCACCACTTTCCTCTGTTTAAGAACACTAAAGATTTACGCATTTTCCTGTACATTTTCTTTTAACTAACACACTGAATTTGAAAAGCAGTTTTGATTTTCATACCTTCGATTGTATAAATTAGAAACAAAGTATTGAAATTTCACGATGTTCTTAAAAATTCTCTTTTTTCTTCTTTCTTCACTATTTTTTGCAATCAAGTGAGGCATTAGTTAGGGAAATTATTGAATTGGTCCACGTAATACTTAGTGCTCTGACAGATTCTGTGTAACGCTTACGCAAATGTAACATAAATCTTCTTCCTTCCTTTCATTCTTTTTTTTTTAAACCCTTCTATCTAGATTACCAAAATCTCACAAAATGAGGACCTGCAGCTTGGAGGTTAAGGGCCACGCTAATCATCTAAGTGTACGGTCGTGGATAATTCCCACACATACCCTGGTTGTTTTAACCCTTTGAGGCACAACCCTTTCCCAATGCTGAAAAAAGGGCAGCCGTTGCCATAGCTCGACTTAACTACCAGCAAGATGGCAGACGATTGAAACGTTCATCGCGTGCCACAGATCTAGAGACCCTTTTTTTGACGACCGCTGGCTGTCCAGCTGCTCTCACATTCTTCCATTTTTCAGCAGATGTCAGTGCTGGTAAAACAATAATCGTGACATTTTTTTTTTTTACGGGAAATGACGTGCTAAAAAAATGACGTACTAAAATGTAAAGGATTCTCGTGGAGCTATGTCACCCGCAACTATTTTTATAGAAATCAAATCTATTCTTCGTGACTGGCCACAGCCAAAACGTCAGAGTTTGATGTTCCCAGAGCGGGAATATTGCGCGTTAAAGGGTTAAAACTTCTTTTACCTGCGCCAGTAAATTTTTTCTTTCTGTTGTCCACTTCACTCGACGAGTCCTTATAAGAAGGCTCTTGAAATCAAGCACACAAACCCGAAAATAAATGTTCCGAATGCAGCAAAAGGCTTTCCAAGGAAATTAGCAAATTAATCACAAAACAAAAATCTGGACACTTTCATATTTTAAAATCCGCACAAAAGTGCTATATATTAAAAGCGTGTGCGTTAAGATATGGGTCATACATGCGTCGTCCCTATTCTTCTTCATTATTTCATTAAATTGGAAAGTGCATCATTACTCAGGAGTGAGTTTTATTCTACCAGCAAGATGGCGGACGATTGAAGCGTTCATCGCGTGCCACAGATCTAGAGACCCTTTTTTGACACAGCTGGCGCACAGCCAGCTGCGTCAAAAAAGGGTCTCTAGATCTGTGGCACGCGATGAACGTTTCGATCGTCCGCCATCTTGCTGGTAGTTGAGTCGAGCGATGTCAACGGCCGCCCTTTTTTCAGCATTGGGAAAGGGTTACGCCTCAAAAGGTTAATTTACCATAGGATTGTCTGCAGAATACCTTCTTTTCTTTTGACTATTATTATTTCATATTTATAAAAAAATTTCTACCATGAAAGCAATACATTAAGTTACCAGAAGGCATTACCCTCTAAAAGAATAAATGGTGTGGATAACAGAAAATGACGTTTTGTGTTGAATCACACAGCTACGACGACAAATACGCACACATAAAAAAAAAAAAAAATTGCAAACAGATTACATTAGGGAAATAACAATGCAGTTTCGGAATTGGATAAAGATCCATCACAAGAAATAACTATGACATTTTTCTTTGTTTGCTTTTCCGTCATGAAATTACATGCGGAGTTTAGTACGGGAAACGAAAATATATAGGCATATCTAATAATTTATTTTTCCTACATCAAAAGCAACTGATTATAAAAACATTAGTTAAAAAAACTGTTATCATTTCATTTTATCTTCTCATTTTGAAAATACATATGTAAAGATAACTATTTATAGATAAGTAAAGAAAAATTTAAAAAATATTAAGTTGTGTTGTTATTGAAAAAGTTCCATTTTTAAAAGATATGTGCAGTAGGGCGGAGCGAAAAAAACTTTATTTCAAAATTCACACTGCCTGAGTCATTAAATTTGCGAAATTGCTAAGAACAAATTGTTTCCAAATTTCACCTCAAAATATTGGCATCTTCAGGTTCCACAACTCAAGCGAATATATTTCTAGCTTATTAAAATAATAATTCGATAATTAGTTATGTTTTCATAATTAAATTGCTTTCTTAATACGTTATTATCAAATGCCAGTGCTAGAAATCGTAGATTCATCAGCAAACGTCGACTTAGGTTCTGATTCAGAAATGGAATATGCCCCAGAAAATGATGACGATTTTGTTAGTCAGGAAGCCAAATGGCGTAAAACGAATGACGATGAGATTCCCTTAATTTCCAACACAGACACAATGCCCGAACTAGCCGTTGTTCTTGACAGAGCAGGTGTATCGGAGTATTAATCATTCTATTAATTAATTAAACGTAATTATTTCAATAGAAATTCATAAAAGACTGAAAAAGACACTGGGAATATATTCGCTTGAGGTATGGAAACTGAAGATGGCAATATTTTAGATGAAATTTGGAGACAATTTGTTCTTATCAGTTTCGCACCATTTAATGACTCAGGCAATTTGAATTTCAAGAAAAAGTGTTTTTCGCTCCACCCTATTGTACAGTGCATTGAAAATATTGTGATAGCTACCAGAATATAGAGTACTTTTTAATAAAAAATATGGTCATAATCGCCTGCAGACGGAAGATATTACGATTAGATACACAAAGCATAACACTCCTCGCAAGCCACGGACCACCACAAGTACTTGACCTTGTATGGTATTTATGCGCAGTTTACATTTTATGGTTATATTTTTCTGGTTGGAAAGCGCTTAAGTGAAGTGTCCCAAAGTAGAGTCCTGGAGGTCCTTGTGACTAAAAAGGGGGTCCATGACAAATCAAAACTATGCAGTGCGAGGATATTAAGGGGGTCCATGAAAGGATTAATATGTTTTATATTTATGCTCTTTTGTTTAATTAATTATTATAATCAAATTTTAAAAAACACGTCGCTTTTTTGACTCACTTATTTCCCAAATTTAACGAAGCTAATTTGACGGTACAATGTAATCAGTTAAATTTAATCAAAACTAAATGTATAATATTTTCATTTGCTGAAAAACTCTGCAACACACAAATTCTCTCAGTTTCCAAATCTTTCAAACTACAAAACTTTTGAAGACGTATTATCAACACTTAACGGCTCTTCATTCTGACCTCAGCCAAAGATTTAGACATTTTTAACTTGGCTATCCACGACTGGGTATTCGATTCATCTGCAAGCAGACTTACATATTCACATGGTTTACACATATGATAGCAATTTTTTAATTATCCACTAAAAAGGAGCTGAATCCAAAGTTTGAAGAAGTATATGCCACAAACTCTATTTACAAAAACGGATACTAAATTCTCCATTATGGGTCGCCTTACGGAAGTTGTTGATTGCTTTTCTATCTTTTTACTTAGCTGAGCATGATTTTGTGCAGTTATGAGTCTCATCACTAAAAAGAAAATTCGCTGGAAATTTGTGCTCGTGGAATCGACTGCTGCTTTAACAAGTTGCACATTTTAGTCTCGGAAAATTTCTAAATCCTATTTTACTTTTGAGTATAAAAGATTTCATTCCTGCTCTGATTTCACATGCACACGATATTTTAATTTAAAAAAACTTTACAAATAATCTAAACAAAAAGAATCGTTATTCTCTTATTTTTACTTCAAGAGTCTGAATCATTTAATAAACTTGCCAAATATGGCAACCTAGATATGTTATATTCTCCCTTTTTTCACTGCGGGGTTACAATTGCGAAATGGCTGAGCAAAAATTAGCCTTTTGCGACATGTTTTTTATCGATATCTCCTAAAATAATTCGATTTTCGAAAAAATCGCTTCGAGGTATGTCGTGACCCGTCCTGGAGAATTTCTATATAAAATTTGGTAGGTCTACGATCACCCGTTTCGGAGCTACGCGAGGTGCAGACAAACTAACAAACTAACTAATCAACTAACGGACAGTTTATACTTTGTTTTATATATATAGATTCAATCGTCGATTTCATTCGACAATTTTTCAAGTAACATGCTTCACAGTATTTAAGTCGGTGTTTCTCAAAGTGTGTTAAAAATACATTTATTTAAATAGAAGTAAGCCCCCCCCCCCGTATCTATACCAAAATCAATATTTTACACGTTTGAAGCATGCTTTTAATCAATAAGTTTCAAATGATGCAACTGAACGAAATTGTTTTTTCTTATCCTTTGTAATTCATGTCTTCTGTGTTTTGCGGATGTCACTTGCAAACTGTAACTAACAGCAAAATCTTAATATTGGTGCATTTTTAAAAATAAATAAAATAAAGGTGCATTTTATGATACAGTATTTTCGAATTAAATGGAATGATATTTTTTTCCTCCGTCTCCACTTAAGAGTGAGCCCGCAATAGATTAAACTCCTGTTTCACGCTTAATATTTGCATGAAAGACCCGGTCGTGCTTTTGTGTTGCCCGTCGCTTTACTCCACTGTTCCTATGGCTTTCGATTTCCGATAGAAAAATCCCGTTTCATCCTGAAACGTAGAAAACAAATGACGTGAAAAGGTAATCCACTGGATGAGCGATGTTAGAAATCTGTTCACTTCCATTCAGATATTTCTCGAAGACATTTAAATAGTGTTTAGAGATTTAAATAGTATTTAAGTGTTGTCCATCATTTCGTAAAATCGAACAACAGATAAGCATGAAAATTCCACTGACTGTTTATTTATTTATTTTTTTCATATATTTTAATGAGTAAAATATTCGTATTTCGATACGAAAAATTTCTCTTATTTATTGAATTTCATTGGGGCATTTTTTTTTTGGTAATGGCAGAATAATGAAGTATTCGCTTATATTTGGAGACCTTTTCTTTTAACAATAACCTATCTATAGCCAGCTGACTACTTTCGGACGTATTTTCGAAGAAAACGTGTCAATAATAGTAACTTCATTTCTTCATTTCAGAGAATATGCGGAAATATAAATTAATAATTTTTATCCGTAACAATTCCAGCGGGTGACTTTTACAAAGAAGTATTTAGAATTTAGGTTACACCTCCCCCTACCATGATTGTAGCTCCGGCTTCGAGGTAAAACACACATACATATATAAATAAGCAGTGAAATCTACGAATCTATTGTTTGAATTGCCATTTTAATCATTTCCTGTTTCTTATTTAAATAAACCACCCTCACTTTATTACACCGAACATTTATTTTCGATATTGAATAACTGATTATTTCAATGTGGAACTTACATTCTTATAATGAAGACGGAACTTTCTCATCCCGCGATCTAACATCAGATCGTGAAAAACGTACCACGAGTGATTGCTCATGATGGTGGTTTGTTTTGGTTTTAGCTTATTTGGATCTTGGAGATTATTTGAACTTTTCTCCTAGACATTACTGTAAGTGTAAAAGAAGCTAGAAGATTAGTTGTTAACAAATAATAGCTTTTTATAAATTAAGTATGATTTCATTGTCAGATTTTGTTTCTAATACAGGGTGGTTATAAAACAAGGGACCCTATTCAAAACACGTTCTGCTAATCGGATTTTGATAAAACTCGGTATTTACGTTATATGGATCATGGGGAAAAGATACCTGCAATAAAAAAGTTCTCAAATTTTCACCACCAGGGGAATTGTGGTACCTAAAGAAGGACAAAATATCTACCCGAATTATTAAAATTTATGCAATCACAGAATGTTCTCAAAATATACTCCATTGACATCAATTATGTGTTGAAAGCGCATTATAACGTGCTCAATAGTAACTCGAAGAAACTCAAGGGATTTCAGCAACGCTGCGCGTAATAATGGCTTGCGATTCAAGTAAAGATCTAATTCCTCGACCCTAAACACGCTCTTTTCACAGTCATCGTTCGAGAACGACCGTGCTAAGATGCTTGTAAACGCTGCCTGAAATGATGCTAGAATGGAAGCCACGCAAAAGGAGCAGGAAAAACTCCTCCTTAACACCGAAATCTATGAGACCTATCTTCTTTATTAATCCAGCCAATACCTTTAACCCATTTATTCCTAGTGTCCCTTCTTTGGGACGACATTTTCGCTATTATTCGAAAAGTTATTTATTTTTCCTAGCCTTTATACATGAGTATTGAGCCTCAACTTTACAAAATATTTTAACATGACCAAATAGGATGTTGATATTTCGATTTTTATGCATAATGATTTTAAAAGAAATCATCCCTTGTTCAAGAAGTTGACATCAGAAATTTATCTATTATTTCTGTTATCAGTAAAAATCGAAGAAAGTCACAAAAATATCCAGGCACAAATGGGTTAAATATGCCTTTAAATACTGCTACAGGAATCCCCCCCCCTCTTCCGAAGGAAGGTTTTAAACTAGTAAAAAGAGCTAGACGTAATAGTAACACACCCCCGCCCCCTCTTCTCGTTCGTGTTTTCCTCTCCCTACTTCTAATTCATTTAACGTACTTAACGATTTAGACTCGGAACAAAAATGGAGTTAACAACTGAATCCCGGCGGGAAATCCCCGCCCCCGTTTCGAAAATGAAAGGAATAGTAATTACAGACCAAAACAGCATATTCAAAATTATTGAACTGATAAACATTAACGCTAACAATGATTTTCATGCCTCAGCAAAGGGTAAATTTCCTACCTTGTTTCTACACACACCGATCACGTAGCTAAACTCATCATTAATATACTCACTCATCACAAAATGAACTTTTATACAACACACGACTACCCTAAGATTCTTAAAGTAATTATTTGAGGACGACCTATGACTAACATTAAAGAAGCGCTCAATTGTAACAACTTCAATACACTTAAAGTAAACCAAACAATTTCTCGCAAAAACAATAGAACACTTCCAATTTTTCAAATTCACCTGTTACTTTATGGAAAAAAAAAAGGAAATTTTTCTCGCTAACTTTCTCTTATTATTTAACATTACAATAGAAAAATACAGGCCCATTAAGAAAATAATTAAATGTAATAACTGTAACGGGTTTTCTCACACGGGAAAGTCTTCTCTCACCCAAGCTCGCTGCGCCATCTGTGGAGAATTACACAAAGCAAATTCCTCTCCAAGCAGATATAAAAAAAAAAAAAAAAACATGCTGTAACAAGCAGATATAAAAAAAAATGCTGTAACAAGCAGATATAAAAAAATGCTGTAACAAGCAGATATAAAAAAAACTGCTGTGCCACTTGCTGTAATTGCGGTGGTTCCCACCCCCGCGAGCTACCAGGGATGCTCAAAGTTCCCAAAAATTAACAAGACTATAGCTTATGCAGGCGCAGTTAAAAGCAATTTACTTAAATCTAACCCTACTCAAAATTCTACCAAAGTCCAAACCAGCAAGGAAATATTCCAAAATTATTCCCTGAACTAACATTAATATCAAAGCTATTGAAGAGAAATGTGCTATCTCCATCGGAGAACTTCTTAATAATTCAAATACCTTTCTTTCACAACTCAAGGAGCTTAACTCCAAAGAAGAAAAACTTTTTCCATTTGATAAATTTCATTTTAAACAGTAACTTTAATTTTTCCAAGTCCGAAACTCTCATCTCTGCTAAGAGCGGTAAGACACCCTAGGCATCCCCCCTTCAGGAGCGGGACACCAACTCTCTTTGAGAGGTGACCCCTTTGGCACCTCACCATTTCTCCTTTCTCTATTTAAGTCTTCGTACAGTTAGTATTTTTCAGTCCTCGTGAATATAGCTTTTATGAGCGGAGTTGAGGGAGCTGAGCTCCCAGGCACTCTGGAAATAAAATTCGCAGTCGCAGTCGAAAAACCTCTAGATATTACGCGATTCGACCACAGCAGTCGCTACAATTTCATTAACAACCGGTTTCCGCCCTCCTCCTGGCAGCATACCCAAGTTTATAGTCTTCTCAAAAATTTCCTATTAATTTTCTTCAAAGGCAAGGACCCTTTCCGCAGTTTCTTTAAAGACGATATGCACACAGTGCAGTTAAGCTACTGCCGCTGTTCTGATAAAAAGAATTTTACAAGTAAAGCTCGATCATTCTTCCGTAAGAGCATAGTAAAGGCGAGATTCAAGTGAAACACAATTCGAACGTTTTCCGCGTCGAACAGGAGAAACTTCGAAATATATCAATGTTTCTTATTCAACTGAATTAAACCAATCGTGTTTTGATCACGTGACAGCGCGATAGGTTTGTTCATTGGAAGCATTCTGCCAAAACGTTCGAACTGCGGACTGAAAAACGTTCGATTCGACTTTGATCGTTTCACTCGTTTCACTTGAATCTCGCCCTAAGGATGGCAAAGACACGCAGAATGGTTTTCTAGCTCTGACTGCAAGTCTCTTCATAGGTTTGACTAATTTCATATGGTATCTTTTGAAAAGCGCCATCTCCTGGTCGAAATTTGAACTACGTTTTATTGGAGAAATCTTTTCAACATGGTCCGTATAACGTATTCCAAGTTTCATCAAAATCCAATGGACAGAATGGGTTCTAGAGCGGTCTGAATAGGGTCATTTATTGTATCACGATCTGTATTATTCATTAAATATTAAAAATAATTGAAAAGACCGTACTTTAAAAGATGTGGAAAAATTTTAATATATAGTTTTATTATTCCATACACAGGAAAATTAACCATACGAGGCACTATTTATATAGTGCTCTCAATAGCATAATAGTTTTATAACGTAAAAATTATTTTTATTAACTAACTTTTGAAACGAAATGCGATGTTATTTTTTCTAATCCTCCTATTTAAATATCCATAAAGACAATTACTCAATCCCTGTGGTTTTTACAAAGAAAATATTATTACAAAATGATTACTCGTCGCATCTCATGAGAAATGGCAAGTGTAAATACCGCCAGATATCGAATTTTATTTCAGTCAAAATCTCCAGAACGTCAAACGTCAATTGCTATGTCACACATACAGCTGCAATGAGCCGTGTTCTTGATGATGACTCTAAAGGGTGATCAACGGAAACATAAAATAACAACATAGAATACATTTTGGAACACCTGAGGCAAAGCCTCTTATCTCCGGCAGACAGTAAGTGGTAAAAGACTTGTCACCTCATAAAATTTATTACTGTATGATTACAAGGTACAGTTAATAGTTATTCATATTCTTTGGTTAATAATCAACGAAATATCTCTCTCTTCTCTTCTAATCTGTTAGGAAGTGCCTGGGCCATAACACGGCCCTCAATTTCCACTCATAAGCACTATACTAAGGGAAGCCATGTGGATATAACTGTTACAGTTCAGGAAGATATATAACAAATGGGGGTGGGGTGGGGGGACTCGACAATTGAACTGAACTGAAGTTCTGGGTTTTTCGGAGAACCTTAGCGTAGAGCTTTATCTCCAGTTTGTAGTTATATGTCTTGAGGTACTTTATCATGAGGTGGGGGGGCCGGGGGCCCGGATCAGTTACAGATCAGATTGGTCGTGCAGGAGTTCACTATGAGGGCGCAAAAACGAAGAGGACCGCTTTGGGGCGTTTTCGATTGCAGGGTTCGGAGGGGTCATAGTCCGGGTACTCCGCGGCTATTTCATTGGGAAGCTGGTTCAGCGTACCATAGTACCGAACAGCAAGTCTGTAAATGAACTGTCTAAGAGTTTTGATGTTGAGGTCTCTTCTAATGGCCGCGTTCTTTAGGAAATGATGCCCATTATGGATTGTGCGCAGAATTCCATTCTGCTTGCTTTCTAGTCGGTCAATTGAGGATCTTGCGGCATAAGCCCACACCGGTGCGGCGTACGTAGCAGTTGGTCTTATAAATGTCTTGTAAAGAAGCGCTTTGTTTTGCGGAGAGAGGTTCTTGTTTTTAATGATGGGGGCTAGCTTCCTGTAGGCCAGGGCCATCTTGGCTCTGGCGCTATCAATGTGAGGTCTCCAGGTGAGATTTCTGTCGATGGTGACGCCAAGGTATTTAACCTGTCCTTCCCAGTCAATCGGGGTGTTGTCGATCATAATCCTGGTCGGCTTATTCCGGTTGGAGAGGTACAAGGCCTGGCACTTGGGAATGTTCAGGAGTAGCTTCCAGCCCCTGATCCAGCGGTTGATGGAGTCAAGATGAGTCTGCATGGCAGTGATGAGGGCAGAGCCAGTGTCGGCGTGGCCGACTATTGCCGCGTCATCGGCGTAGAGGGCCAGCATGGTATCTTGGTGGGTCGGAATGTCGTTAATAAAGACATTGAACAGGACGGGTCCGAGGATGGAACCCTGGGGGACTCCACTGGAAATTGGTGACGGGCTAGAGTATGCGTCTTTGACTCTAACTTGAAATCTGCGGTGGACCAGGTAGTTATTTAGTAGCTTCACTAAGGAGTCCGGGAAATGGAGCTTGACGAGTTTGTAAATTAACCCAACGTGCCAGACCTTGTCAAAGGCCTTCTGGAGGTCGAGAAGCAAGATGGCGGAATGTCGTTTCTGCTGATGCTGGATAGACAGGGCCTCGACGACACGATGCACTTGATGGACGGTAGAGTGCCCCGGCCGGAAGCCAAATTGTTCTGGGAGAAGCAGGTTACTGTCCGTGATGTGGTCGTTTACCCTGTTCAGAATCACCCGCTCTGCTATCTTACTCAAGCAGCTTAGGAGGCTAATAGGCCTATATGCAGTCGGGTTTGCCAGGTTCTGTCCAGCTTTGGGTATCGGGACTACGGTGGCAAGTTTCCAGGCCGGAGGAAAGTAACCAGTGTCCAGGATGGCATTTATAATCTTGGTGATGGCAAAGAGAGTGTTTACCGGAATGTTCTGGAGCATTTCATTTGTAATGTGGTCAGGCCCTGGCCTTTTGTTCTTCTTGGTGCGCTTGATGATGTTTATAACTTCACTCGGCGGGGCAGGGCTAATCCGATGCTGCGTAGGCTGCAGCAGGAACTCATAAACAGTCCTGTGCACATGGTAGTCCCAGCCCTGGGAGGAGAGGTTGGCAGTGTTCGTGAATTGTGTCTCGTAGCACGTAGCAAGAACTTCCGCTTTTTTGCTTGTTCTGGTAGTGAAAGCTACCCTGGTGTTTCAGGGGGGGCATGTCCGTGACCCGGCCTGTGATGCGTTTGACGGCTTTCCATATGGAGCCGTCATCAGGTGCGAGGTTAGTGATATAGCTGGTCCACTGTTCATTTCGGTATTTGAGGATTTCCTCTTTCACCGTGGCACAGAGCTGCAGGTAGGACTGCTTGTCCTCCGGGTTTCTGGTTTGATGATACCTTTTCCTGGCCTGATTTCTTTGCCTGATGGTGGATCTGATTCTCCAGGGAAGTTTAAAGTGTTCTCTTCGAGGCACCTGCTTGGAACAGTCCCGATGTGCGGCGATGATATTGTCCGTGAGGCTGGTGATGGCCTCATCAATGTCCTGTTGGGTGCGTATGTTTTTGAAGGAGAAAGGGGAGCACCGAAGGTGCTCTGTGAAGGCTCTCCAGTCAGTAGACAAGTAGGGCCGATCCTTGAAACGTTCATGCAGCAGGCTGAGCTCAAACGTGACCGGGTAGTGATCTGAGGTGAAGCATTGAGTGACGGAGCAGGGAGGAGCAACAGCGAAGTTGTTGCTGATGGCCATGTCGATGGTAGAGAACACCGGTGTGCCTCGATGGTGTTCAACATGCGTATGGCTTGCAGGGAAGGACAGCTTAAGATGGTCTGAGATGATTAACTTCAGGAGGGAGCAGCCTCGCTTGCAGTTTCTTTTGCAATTCCACGCGAAATGGTGGGCGTTCAGATCCCCAGCGATGACGTTTTTCTGGCACTTCTGTAGGATTGTCCTGATGTCTTGGACCGGGAAGGGCTTGGAGCAACTTACGTAGGCAGATGTGATCATGACGTCTTCTGTGAGACCATGCACAAGAACTGAGGTGGCTTCCAGAGAGGTAAGGTTTAAGTTTGTCACCAAGGTGTGGGGGATGTTTCTTCTTATGTATAGGGCCGTGCCACCTGTGATTCTACTACCAGGGCATCTAGGACGGTCAGATCTGTACATAGTATAGTTCGGAATATTATACGTAAGGTTTAAATGATAGAAAGTCTCTTGAAAGAGGATAATGTCGTAGTCTTGATGAGCTAGGAAGTCGCGAAGTTCGTTGATTTTGCAATGCGCGCTTTGCGCATTCCAACTAAGGATCTTCAGATAGGTTGGGCGACCCATGTTGAGATTCGAAATGTCGCCTGTAAACACTGATGAACGCGAACAACCTGTCCAGCGGGTTTGTGTAGTTTCTTACTTCCTCAGTGACAGACTTGATGAAACTGAGGACTTGTTCCAGGTCTATAACTTCTGAGAGCTCTCTAGTGGCTTGGAGAGTCTCTTTTAGCGCAGCAAGGCTACCAAGGGACGTGCCGGGCTGCGTGGTTTGTGCTTTCGGGATGTTGTGCGTAGAGGCAGCAGATCCAGAGTCCTTGCTATATTTCCTGGGTTTAACCTTCTTTTTGGTAGGGTTCTTTGCATCCTTGGGCTTGTTGATGACTAGCTGCTGGAGAGTCTTATCAGTAGCAGGCTTTTTCAGAGTCATAGTATTGTCATCGACGCTGGTCGACGGGATATTAGCGTCCGTCTGATCGTCTTCTTCAGGCTCAAGGTCTTCCGCGTCAGGCGGAAGGGTGTTGAGAATGGTGTTCTTGTTTTTGCCAAGGCCTACCAGGGTCCAGGCATTCTTGGTTGGTTTAGCGGCGGTGTTACTTGCAGTGTTTCTAGACCTGGGAACGACAGGTTTGGGCGTCAAGTGGCTGGTGATGGCCGCGGCCGACTTGTTCCTATTGAGTGGGTTGCGGGGGCAACCACGGTATTTCGCGACATGAGAATTCTCCACAGTTGGCACATAGGACCGGTTCTTGTCCCTTGGGGTGGCAGGCAGCGAAGGTGTGCGGGACGGCACACTTAAGGCACCTCGGCGATAGGGAGCATGCCAACGATGAGTCTCCAAAGGCTTGGCAGTTATAGCACTGTTTTACCTTTGAAGCCGGGTAATTTTCAACTTTGATGGACAGGACTGACTGACTGACTGAGGGGTATACAATGGAGTACCTGCACTCGAGGTGCTTATATCCAGTATGTGGTAGGATCAATGAGTTAATTGATCTTGTGTTTAAATAGAAGCCCTAAGCATGGCGGGCGTTAGTTCAATCAATCAGATAGTCGATGCAGTTGTCAGTGGAGGATGGCGAGAGAGGCCATGTCCCTTTTTCTGTTCATTGGGAGCGTCGGATCGTAATCCGTTAACTCGACCACAGTTTCATTCGGTAAGTTTCTGTTCCTTGAATAGAACCGTTGTGATAGTTTGTGCACAGTTTTTTTGAAGGTTGCGATCTTGAGGTCCCGTCGAATAGTCTGGTTAGACAGGAAATGGTGTCCGTGTCTGATGGATCTAAATATGGTGCTTTGACGTCGTTCAAGAATGCTGAGGTTGGATTTAACCGTGTTTGCCCAGACCGGGGCAGCGTAAGTAGCGGTGGGTCTAATGATGGACTTGTAGAATAGCACTTTATTATGTCTGGAGACTTTGCTGTTGAAAATGAGAGGATGAAGACGGCGGAAGGCGGCCGTCATTTTGTTTCTGGCATCAGTGATATGCGCTTTCCAAGTTAGATTCTTATCTAACGTAACGCCAAGGTATTTGGCTTTACTAGTCCAGTCGATGGGATTATCGTCGATCATGATTCTAGAAGGTGGTACCCTATTTGAAAAGTAGATTTCCTGGCATTTGGCAACATTGAGTTTGATGTGCCATTTGGCAGTCCATTGCAGGATGAGATTAAGGTGGTGTTGAATTGTTTTTTGTAACGTGGTCTTGTAGGGCGATTGGCCGATAATAGCCGTGTCGTCCGCGAATAATGCTAAAGTTGTATGTTCGCTTTATGGGATATCGTTGGCATAAATATTGAATAATGTGGGCCCAAGTATGGATCCTTGGAGGACCCCGCTTAAGATGGGCTGCTCGTCAGACAGGGCATTGTCAACCCGGACGACGAATCTGCGGTTTTGTAAGTAGTTATGAATGAGCTTAATGAGGCTATCGGGAACCGTAGTTCGATAAGTTTGAAAATCAGTCCGTCATGCCAAACCTTGTCGAAGGCTTTGGCAAAGTCCAGTAGTACGATGGCTGTGTGCTCCTTGCTGATGTATGCGTCTGATATATTTTCAATTACCCTGTGCAATTGGTGGACGGTACTATGTTTTGCGCGGAATCTGTACTGTTCGGGGATCATGTTCAGTATTTTGAGTATGACCCTTTCAGTAATCTTCCCAATATTGCTGAGGAGACTGATGGGTCTGTAGGAACTAGCTACAGTATGGTCCTGGCCCGGCTTTGGATTTGGGCACACTATAGAGGTCTTCCAGGCGTCCGGGAAGTGCTGATGTCGGAGTACATCGTTAACTAGCGAAGTGATGGCAAACAGTGTTTTAGCGGGGATGTTGCGGAGCATGGTATTGTTTACCATGTCAATTCCGGGGCATTTTTTAACTTTTAGCTCTTTTATGATAGTGGCAACTTCGGAGAGAAGAGCTGGAGTGATAGTAGACGTTGGAGGTGAAGTGGCAAAATTAGAGACAGTCTTTTGCACTTCAGTTGACCAACTGTTGGTGAGATCAATGTTGACGCTAAATTGGGTCGCGTAGGTTTTAGCGAGGATGTTGGCTTTTTCAGTGTTCTTGAATGCATAAGAGTTACCGTTTTTCAGAGGTGGCATCTCAGATTTTTTAGTGGTAAGTTTTTTGATGGCATGCCACACCGTTTTGTCTTCTGCATTCAGGTTGGTAAGATAGTTCGTCCACTCTTGATTTTTGTGAGCGTGTATAGCTCTTTGACTTGCGCACAGAGCTGGTTGTATCTGGTTCTGTCCCGTGGGTCACGAGATCTTTGGTAATACTTCCTGGCGTTGTTTCGCTGTTTGATAAGGCTTCGGATTTCAGCAGGAAGGTAGGAGGATATATTGCTAATCTTTCTGGAGGACTTGTGGTAAGCTTGAATTATGTTGTCCGTGATTGTCTTGGCTTTCATTTCTATGTCCGTCACACTGGATGCATACGACATAATTATGGGTGCGTCAATGAGTGGCTCCGTATAATTGATCCAGTTGGTGATTGTCCTTTTAGGATAGTTTAAGTCGATGTCAACATTAATTTCAAATGCAATCGGCAGGTGATCCGAGCTAAAGATGTCGAAAGTCCGGCAAGTTGGGGTTCGTGGTAAGTTATGCAGTGCGAAGTCAATAGTCGAATGTCCAGTGATGTGACCGCTGGAATCGGTGATGTAAGACATCCTAAATTTGCAGTCAATGAGCAGCTTGAGGAGCTTGTTCCCGTTTGGGCAGTTCTTTTTGCCATTCCAGGCATAGTGGTGGGCATTAAAGTCTCCGACCACTATGCTGTTCTTGTGGTGAGTAGAGATGGCCAATGATTCGATGAGTCGAATCAGTGATTCGAATCTTGGTACTGAGTGGCTCAGTCATTACACTCACTCTCTACTGATTCGAATCTCAAGCCCTCAAGGGAAATACATTCCAAGTGCGAAAGGAAGAAAAACTTATTTTCCCTTTGCCGTTCCCAGAGATTTTCCCTTACTCTTACAACTCTTTTCGACTCTTTACGACTCTTTTCGACTCTTTACGACTCTGAGTCGATAGATGATTTGAAACAGTAAATGAGTGGGTGTGGGTGAGTTGGTCACTGAGTTGGTGCAGCAACGAATCTTTACTGATTCAGTGTTTCACTCTGTTTCGGTGATTGTATACTATCGTTGAGATTCGTTAGTTTTTCGAATCTTCTATCGACTCAGAGTCGAAAGGAGCCGAAAAGAGTTGAAAGGATGTTTCATTTAATTGGAGGGGTTTTTTCGAATCTTCTATCGACTCAGAGTCGAAAGGAGTCGAAAAGAGTTGAAAGGATGTTTCATTTAATTGAGTTTTTTTTTTTCGAATCTTTGGTGTTTCATTTCTTGGTTGGTGGTCGGATTTAAAGTTTTATCTGTCTGTGGGTGTGGAGTGGGTCGAACATCGTTTGCTTTTGGCGGGGGGCATAGGCGTTACTTCCTAAGGGCAAGAGGGGTCAATCTCCCTCCCCGAAAAAAAAATTAAGAAAATCCCTCCTTCCAACTTGTCTGGCTGATTTAATATTTGTTTAAAATTTAATGAAACATCCCTTTTCTACTTTTAACTTCAATATATGTCCCCCTGCCCCCACCCTCAAAAAAAAAAAAAAAAAACGGAACGTTAAGTTTACATGGTGGCGGATTTTCATGTGAAGGGAAATAGAATGAAATAAAGTTAGGATTGTGCTTGTCACTTTTAATGAAGGATACAGGGGCGGTATTAAGCGCTCTCACAAAAGGACTTTGTAGTAAGCAAAATAACATTTCTCTTTATTGCAGCAGATTTCGTTTTTTTTTTTTTACCTTGTTTTTCGTTTAAGGGGAATGATTTTATTTTCTTTCGTAATTCAGAGGAATACAAAATAGGGCCTAAAGCAGTGGCGTAGTTAGTGTTATTGACAGTGGCGTAGCCAGGATTTTATTTCGGGGTGGGCTGGGTATCAAATTTAAAGATAAAGTTCAATTGTAAGCTAAGTAAAGGGTCCCATTTTTTGGGGGGGGCAGCAGCCCCTCAGTAGGACTGGGCCAAAAATCGACATATCGGTTTTATTTCAACATCAAATATCCGATATTCCCATTTTCATTTCAGTGAAATCTCGAATTCGATAAAGGGCAAAAATACAGGCCGGCCAGGGGCGTAGCCAGAAATTTTTCATGGGGGGGGTTATGACTACTGCAACTCATATATATGTATAATGTATGATAATGTAGTGAAGAATATACATTTTGTATGGCAAAAAATTCCTCATGGGGGCTTATGACCCCCCTAACCCCCCCCTTGGCTACGCCTCTGAGGCCGGCGATAAGAAAATCCTGAGATCAATACCAGCTTGTGATGCTTTTGCTACTGCTTTCTCTCGGAAAGCTTCTTCTTCTCTCATCGCAGAAAAAACAGCTCCATGGTTTATTAGTCTAATTACCATAATTAATTAACGTATATCTCGGAACCTATCCACCGGAGCGCGTTTTTATTGATTCTCGACCCCCCCTAGACGTACACCCCATCGATACATAAAATTTCGAATACTTTGACACCAAACTTAACCTTTTAATCTTACAGGCCCAGGGGGTCATACGAAGCTCCCCTATATTTTCAATTTGGGCATTTTAAACACTAGCCTCCTCCGGCGGCAACTCCAAAGTCTGGAAACCATCCCAGAGCCAATTTCTACATGTTTGCAGTCCTTTTAAGCCTCAATCATGGTTAATTAGTCTAATTACCATAATTAATTAACGTATATCTCGGAAACTATCCATCGGAGCGTGTTTCTATTGATTCTCGACCCCCCCTAGACGTACACCGCTTTCGATACATAAAATTTCGAATACTTTGACACCAAACTTAACCTTTTAATCTTACAGGCCCAGGGGGTCATACGAAGCTCCCCTGTATTTTCATTTCTTGCAGTTTAAACACTAGTTTTACTGGAGCAAGGAGAGAGAGATGCTAACTGCCCGAGAACTCAGCGGAGAAGAAACCCGATGAATGGGTGAAGGGTGTTTAAATAGTACGGCTTTCGGCGCAAAGAGAGCGAAAATTTCTTTAGTTGTTTTATTGATTCAAGATTCGAATCACTGATTAGAATCATCGAAGTAGTGAGTGAGTCGAGATTCGAATCAGTAAAATGAGTCGAACCGCCCATCTCTAGTGGTGAGTAAGGAGAGCCCGTAGGTCGCTCTCGGGAAATTATTTACCATGTCTTCTTTAAGCCGACGTAAGTAATATGTCAGTACCGTGACTGACTGACTGACTGAAAATTCAATTAAAGGAGTACCTGAACTAAAAAGTCTAACCTCCAGTAGGGCGCAATGTGCATTGTCCGCACATTGATGAGAAGTAAGGTAACAAGATGTAGCGGTTGCTACAGTATGGGGCACGAAGACCCCGTGGAATTCAGTGCATGTCAGTGTGTGCAGAGAGGACTGATCTCGATGGTCGACCCAGAGTCCCCTCATCGTCAAGCGATGATCTTCCTCTGGGTTGCTCGACTGAGATCAGTCCGTGGGGAGGCAAAGTATGGCTTTGGGGCGCTTTCTAAAGGTGGGATTCGAGGGATCGAAGTCCGGCAGTTCGTATACGATCTCACTAGGGAGACGGCTAAGCTGCTCGTGGAAACGTCTCGTCATTTTCTTGGCTTGTGACAGCAGAGGCTTGATCCTCAGATCTTTCCTGATTGCTTTATTGAATATGTGAGTGGGACCATTACGTATGATCCTTAGTATTCTCATTTCGCGTGAGGTGAGGTTCTTGATGTGGGTGGGGGCTGCGTAAGCCCATGCAGGGGCCGCGTAAAGGGCAATTGGTCGTATTAAGGCTTTGTATAGGAGACTTTTGACACTAAGTTTTAGTTTCCTATTGAAGAAGATCTTGCTAATGGCCCCGAAGGCATTCATCATTTTTGTTCTCGTTCTGTTGGCGTGGTGCTTCCAGGAGAGATTTCGGTCTAGCGTGAGCCCCAGGTATGTTGCAGTGGGTACCCACTCGATTGGCGTGGTGCCAATAGTAATTCTACTTGGTGGAGCCTTTCTTCCCATTGACATGGCAGTGCATTTATTGGCGTTCAGTTTAATCTTCCAATTGCGCATCCACATGTCAATGGCGTCAATGTGCGCTTGTAGTGCATTTTTGAGGAATCTTGGGTTTTGGTGCTTGGCGACAATTGCCGTGTCATCAGCGTATAAAGCAATGCTGGTGGCGTCATGTTTAGGGATGTCGTTAACAAAGATGTTAAAGAGCGTGGGACCTAGGATGGAACCTTGTGGTACCCCGCTTCGAATGACGTGTCTGTTAGAGTGGGTGCTGCCCATTCTAACTGTGTAGCTACGCTCCTCAAGGTAACTTTTCATGAGCCTGATGAGGGGCTCAGGGATGCCAATGTTGATCATTTTGTAGAGAAGCCCAGTGTGCCACACTTTGTCGAACGCTTTTGACACGTCCAACATGATGATGGCAGTATGTTGTTTGTGCTGCAGGCCCTCAGCGAGTTGGTCGACGACGCGGTAGAGCTTCTGTGTGGTACTGTGCTTCCTCCTAAACCCGAATTGTTCGGGTATAATGGCATTGGAGTCGTCAAGGGCTGCTTGGAGTCTTCGCTGTATGATGCGTTCAACCACCTTGCCGATACTACTTAGAAGACTGATTGGCCGGTACGATTCAGGCAGCGAGAGATTTTGATGTGGCTTTGGAATCGGGCAGATCATGGCGTCTTTCCAGCAGAGTGGAAAGTGCTGCTGCTCTAGTATTGCGTTGGTTATGGCCGTGATCTTGAAGATGGTGATCGCAGGTAGATGTTTTAGCATGGAATTGCTTATTTGATCCCGACCAGGGCATTTGTTGGTAGGTAGCTTCTCTATGATCTTGTTCACCTCCGAGGGTAACGTAGGAGTGATGCGTGTGTCGGTATGGCGGTCAAGGAACTCCTGTACCGTTGGTTCGATATTGAGCTGGGTGGGTTCCGTGTTTTGGAACTGTTGTTCGTGTTTCTCTGCGATTGCGTTGAGTTTGTCTACGTCTTTGATAAGGTAATTGTCCCCGTGCTTGATGGGTGGGATGGATATGGCCTGGTTTTTCAGCCTCTTAATGGCACGCCATACAGAGTTATCCTCAGGACCAAGGGACTCCATGTAGGCGGCCCATTGTGATGTTTGGTGCTGGCGGATTTCTCTTCTTACTTGAGCGTTGAGATTGTTGTAGCGTAACTTGTCCGACTCACTGCGTGTGTTTTGGTACAACCTTCTTGCTCGGTTTCGTTTCCCAATGAGGGACCGGATGTCGTGCGGTAAGGAGATGGTTTGGCCGCGGACAGGTTTGGAGGATCTTAGATGCGCGTTTTTGATTAACTCGCTAAGCTTGCGGGCCTCATTGTCTATTTCGGTAGGGTTGCGGCAGGTTGGTAAGCATTGATCCGCGTCCAGGAGGTGTCCAACAAATTCGTGCCAGTCCGTCTTCAGTCTTGGTTTGCTCGGTAGTAGGTGTGGTTTGAGAGGGACTTCAGTGTGGATTGGCATGTGGTCCGAAGTAAATCTGTCCATAGTACAAACATCACTAGCGTCTAGCCCCTGACGGCAACTACTGCGGCGGGCGATGACGTCATTTCATGGTAGGAGTGGTATAAGATCTTCAAGCTGAGAGCTCTGAGGGCGCGCATGCGCATTAACACATTAAGGAACTTATTCATTTTCGGCGAAACCTGACGTGACGAGCAAGCGCGGACGCAGCAACACTTCAATGGAACAAAATCTGATATTGTTTGTCATACTGGTATTCAATGTGATGATAAATAAATTTAAAAATAAAATATTCAAAAAAATTAACCGCTATTAACGTTTAAATATTATTATTGACAGAGCATTCAAATGAATTACTGTAATAAATTTTTTAAATGAATTAAATAAAATTTGGTCATTATATAAAAACAATACTAAATAATTAGATTAATTTGTATTAGTTAATTACGTTAATTTAAAAAATATTTGTTTATTATTTATGATTTATTTTTGTTCTTTTATTAAAGAAACAGTGTAGAACGCAACTGAGATAATAAACAAAAACATTTTTCAAAATAAATGGTTTAATTTATAGTTATTATGGTAAATGGTTATTTGTTTAATTTATAGTTGTTCAATTCAATTAATTATTTAATACACGAGTAAAACTTAATACATATATGCAATAAGCTAATTAATTGGATTAAGCCATACAAATTAATTATATGAATTAACAATGTATGGCTCATCAATTATTTATTATGTTTTTATTAAAATAATGGTAATTTAGGATGCAATTGATAAATAAGAAAACTGTACCTACTAATTTGTTGTCTTTTGTCTTTTGATTTTGAAGAATAAAGTAATAAAAGGCAACAGATATCGTAACAAGGCGTAGTAAGCAGTAAACTAATATTGTTTTCGTTTCGGATTTTAAATAAGATCGTTACTCTGATTGTAAAATAATGTTAAATGTAAAAAGCACTCTCATTGGTTGAAATCTGCTCGTCACTCTCGCATCCTATCCTAACTAAGGCTACTATAGGGGGCTAACTACAACATACTAAGGCTACTAAAGGGGTTCTAATCCTAACTAGAACCCCTTAATAGTAGCCTTAATCCTAACTAAGGCTACTAACCACTCCTACCATGAAACGTCATCGCCGCCGCAATAGTTGCCGTCAGGGGCTAGACGCTAGTCAAACATCCGGGGTGCATGCCAAGTTGTGCAATGCGTAGTCCAAGGTTGAGTGTTTTGTTCTATCATCATTCACGTAGTGTGTCAGTACCGTAACTAGACGTTGGAAATACATAGGGGTCATCTTGATCAGAGCCAATAGGGAACCGCAAAGGAGATGAAGTCACAGATCCTTCCAGGGCTAATGTAGGCTAACGTGATGGCTATAGAAATGCGCCAATTTCCTTGGCGAGATTCACGATGTGAGTTTCTGGCGGCCACATTGACCGATAGCGTTTTGTTTACATCAAAAGTCTGAGATAAGCATATAACCTCCTCGAGATTGCAGTCAGAAACCTCAAGAACAATTCTCAATTCAAACAAACAAGCATATAACCTTTTGTGCTGTTTTGTTTACTGTGCCGATCCAGAGTATTCAATCAGCCTAAGCTTTTTTTTTTTTTTTTTTGTGCCGATCCGTCCAATAATCTACACCCGTTGCGAAAATAGCGATATCTGTATGACATAACATAACTTGTTTTAATTTACTTATTGTGTACTCCTAAGTGTAATTTACTTATTCATACTTTTAGAAATATTTTTTAAATACTAGTTATTTATATTAAAATTTATTAAAAGTATTTTTATTTTGCACTCTCCTAATTAAACTTCTACTATCTACTAATGAAATATCTGTATTTTACCCTTTAATATTCTTTTTTACTATAGGTAATATACAATCCAAAGTACAATGTTAAGGTTTTTCTTTCTTTCTTTCTTTTTAAACTTTTCGCTAACAAATCAAAAAATATTTTGCTTAATGTGACTTTAAAAGTAGTTTTGTGAATTTAAATTTAAATTTTTAACAAATATGTAAGAATAACCAAGCAGTTAAAATCGTGTCTTCTCAGGAAATTTTGAAACTGTTTGAGAAATTAGGAAATTTTTAACACTGTGCCATATATATAACTGCAAAGCCCAGAATTTTTTCTAACATATTTATTAGATCCACGATTATCTGACCCGCATTCAACTGAATCCCTCTGTTAACCTACCTCGGTTATTAGATTTCCTTTTCAGTATCTATTATCAAAATTCTTTCTGTTGAAGTACAGGAATTAAGTCCAAGGGAGTTATTCAGAACTCATTATTTGCATATCTGCAGAAAACTGGGTACTTACGTATTATCCCAGCGGTCATTCCCACCAAATTATTTTTTCATGAAATGTGCCGGCAAACCGTTGCCATTCGTATTCGGAACCATCAATAATTTAATTTGTCTGGCATTTATCTTGGCTAAAAATCGCTCGTCTCGGCGGACTACTGGGATAATATGTAAGTACCCAAAACTGCAGATTAAAAATCATCAACAAAACTGATAATTATTTAACCAGATAACTTTTTTAATTTAATGCAAATTGTCATAAAAATGGTTGAATGTAAATATACGACATGCAGATACATGATTATTTAAAGATATGCAATATTAACTTATAAGAAAACTTACAAAATACACAAAATGAAAATGTACAAGTGAAAAATATTCATAGTTATTGTTTAAAAAAATTTTTCACCAGTTTTAGATCATTTAATAAAAAAATCAGAAATTTTTTTGGGATTGTTTTTATGAAATTATGCCTGTTTTACTCCAATTAAAGTTGATGCAGACAACACTGCTTGAAA
This sequence comes from Cheiracanthium punctorium, assembly GCA_038373885.1. NCBI lineage: Eukaryota > Metazoa > Arthropoda > Arachnida > Araneae > Cheiracanthiidae > Cheiracanthium > Cheiracanthium punctorium. The sequence continues at coordinate 4,681 of JAWZYV010012404.1, read as the reverse complement.
ATCAATGCAACTTTGATATTCATTGTACATTGATAAATTTCCTTACTTTCAAAATAATTTTTAAAAAAAGAAAACTTTTCTCACCAGACAACAGTATATACGAGAGGCTGTATTCTCAGAAACACTGTTAATTCTTGAAAAAAGCAATAAAAATTTACCAAAGAATGAAGAACAGTTATTATCTTTAACAAGAACACTCAGCTAAAGACTGATGTTGAAATTTAAAATAATTAAAAGCATTGTATATAGCTGGATATAGCACACGTAAAAATTGCTACGTATCAAGATGATTGTTTCAGGTGGTACAAAAGATTCACCCTTCTTCAGCTACAAAAATGTTCCTCTGCATCAGAATTTACCATCTCAAAAAAAGCTATAAGTGCTTAAGGTGTTTCCTGTTTTCTTAGCGTGATAAAAATGCAATTTGGAAAATCATTAAAAGTGAAATATTTTGATTTAAAAATTACATTTGTTGTTTTAGAATTTATTATGTATATGTAATTTCACAGTACGAAATTTGAGGCTGGATATTTGTAATATCTGGCTACTGCCAATATCTGGCACATTAGCCGAATGCAGTATGTTTGCCTGAGAACATTGCATTCCTAAATTTTACTAGTAAAAACAAAATAACTAAACTTACTACAAAGCAACTCAAAAAAAAAAAAAAAAGAAAAGAAAAATCTTTAACCGTAATTTAATATAAATCTAAAAACATTTCTGCAAATTCCAGAACTTACTATACAGCAATTAAAATGATTGACAATCAGTGGCCCATTTTTAACCTAAAGTAACTGCAATGGATATTTGTGGCATAGCTACAAATCTTCAATCAGTCTTCATCAAAAATCTTCAATCAGTCTATACACAAAATAAAACCATTTAATTAAACAAAAGCACTTACCTTAACTTTCACAGGCGTATCACTAATAGGTTATTCCATTTACAAACCATGAAAAGTTTTCTATTTTCCACAAAATTCATTGCAGTACCAATTCACAATCAAGTTTAATACATAACAACACAAAGTAAGATAATTTACAATCAGCGGTAGATCTAGAATAGAATTCTGTATTCCCAAGAGGTAAATGCTGCACCTAGAATCAGCTGGTTGGGATAAAGCAGTCTTCTTTTCGATGCGACTTCACAGCAAGAGCATCATCATTCATTTTTTATTTTAAAAAGAACGGTAGCTTATATTTCCAGCAAAATAGCAAGTGTGAAGCAGAATTACATTTATATCTGCCCCACATGCCTGCTATTCAGCTAGTAAAAGCTCATATAGATACAAGAAATTAACCCATGCCTTTAAAAGAAATTCTATGTTATCATCAAAGTATTTGAGTATTACTATATTGACAGAAATAAACACCCAGGTGGTTTTGTGTACTATGCTAATTATAAACAAGGCAAATTATAATATTTTAAAATCTTTAGTACATGTAGCACATTTTGTAAAGCATGCATAACTTAAAAGATAGTGAACATTAAGATGTACACAGAAAATAAACACTGTAAACTGATGAACATTGAGCATTTTAACATGTACTAATTAGATACGACAACTTATAATAGTATATTTGAAGTACTAATATAGTAAACGTAAAGAATCTAAATAAAAACAAAGAAATCGTATGAATAAAAAAAATACTGTGTAACCTGTATTAATCCGAAGTATTAGAAAGATATGATTTAATGTATTACAAAAGTAGAGTATGATCAATAGTACATAAAGACGAAAGATAACGAAACTTTAAACGTACTTACAACGAAACAGTAGCATCCCAACTCTAACGAAAACAAATAACCGTAACTCGGATTAGATATCTATCAAGTCACAGAGCACATAATCCTTCAAAAGCAAATTTCTTCTTTAATCTGTATACATTTGTATTTGTACAAAAGATTAGCATTTTTACAAAATAACTACTAAAATCAGCTATTTGTGCTGGCGAAAATGCATGGCCAAACTATCAAAGACAATTTCGCCAAATCTGGTACACCCCTTGGAGACCTGGAAGGATTGACATTAGAGATGGCCAATGATTCGATGAGTCAAATCAGTGATTCGAATCTTGGTACTGAGTGGCTCAGTCTTTACACTCACTCTCTACTGATTCGAATCTCAAGCTCTCAAGGGAAATACATTCCAAGTGCGAAGGGAAGAAAAACTTATTTTCCCTTTGCCGTTCCCAGGGATTTTCCTTTACTTTTTCGACTCTTTACGACTCCTTTCGGCTCTTTTCGACTCTTTACGACTCTGAGTCGATAGATGATTTGAAACAGTAAATGAGTGGGTGTGGGTGAGTTGGTCACTGAGTTGGTGCAGCAACGAATCTTTACTGATTCAGTGTTTCGCTCTGTTTCGGTGATTGTATACTATCGTTGAGATTCGTTAGTTTTTCGAATCTTCTATCGACTCAGAGTCGAAAGGAGCCGAAAAGAGTTGAAAGGATGTTTCATTTAATTGAAGTTTTTTTTTCGAATCTTTGGTGTTTCATTTCTTGGTTGGTGGTCGGATTTTAAAGTTTTATCTGTCTGTGGGTGTGGAGTGGGTCGAACATCGTTTGCTTTTGGCGGGGGGCATAGGCGTTACTTCCTAAGGGCAAGAGGGGTCAATCTCCCCCCCGAAAAAAAAATTAAGAAAATCCCTCCTTCCAACTTGTCTGACTGATTTAATATTTGTTTCAAATTTAATGAAACATCCCTTTTCTACTTTTAACTTCAATATATGCCCCCCTGCCCCCACCCTCAAAAAAAAAAAAAAAAAAAAAAAACAGAACGTTAAGTTTACATGGTGGCGGATTTTCATGTGAAGGGAAATAGAATGAAATAAAGTTAGGATTGTGCTTGTCACTTTTAATGAAGGATACAGGGGCGGTATTAAGCGCTCTCACAAAAGGACTTTGTAGTAAGCAAAATAACATTTCTCTTTATTGCAGCAGATTTCGTTTTTTTTTTTTTACCTTGTTTTTCGTTTAAGGGGAATGATTTTATTTTCTTTCGTAATTCAGAGGAATACAAAATAGGGCCTAAAGCAGTGGCGTAGTTAGTGTTATTGACAGTGGCGTAGCCAGGATTTTATTTCGGGGTGGGCTGGGTATCAAATTTAAAGATAAAGTTCAATTGTAAGCTAAGTAAAGGGTCCCATTTTTTGGGGGGGGCAGCAGCCCCTCAGTAGGACTGGGCCAAAAATCGACATATCGGTTTTATTTCAACATCAAATATCCGATATTCCCATTTTCATTTCAGTGAAATCTCGAATTCGATAAAGGGCAAAAATACAGGCCGGCCAGGGGCGTAGCCAGAATTTTTTTATGGGGGGGGGGTTATGACTACTGCAACTCATATATATGTATACGTGTGTATGATAATGTAGTGAAGAATATACATTTTGTATGGCAAAAAATTCCTCATGGGGGGTTATGACCCCCCTAACCCCCCCCCCTTGGCTACGCCTCTGAGGCCGGCGATAAGAAAATCCTGAGATCAATACCAGCTTGTGATGCTTTTGCTACTGCTTTCTCTCGGAAAGCTTCTTCTTCTCTCATCGCAGAAAAAACAGCTCCATGGTTTATTAGTCTAATTACCATAATTAATTAACGTATATCTCGGAACCTATCCACCGGAACGCGTTTTTATTGATTCTCGACCCCCCCTAGACTCAACACCCCACCGATACTTAAAATTTCGAATGCTTTGACACCAAACTTAACCTTTTAATCTTACAGGCCCAGGGGGTCATACGAAGCTCCCCTATATTTTCAATTTGGGCATTTTAAACACTAGCCTCCTCCGACGGCATCTCCAAAGTCTGGAAACCATCCCAGAGCTAATTTCTACATGTTTGCAGTCCTTTTAAGCCTCAATCATGGTTAATTAGTCTAATTACCATAATTAATTAACGTATATCTCTGAAACTATCCATCGGAGCGCGTTTTTATTGATTCTCGACCCCCCCTCTGGGACCCCCATCGATACATAAAATTTCGAATACTTTGACACCAAACTTAACCTTTTAATCTTACAGGCCCAGGGGGTCATACGAAGCTCCCCTGTATTTTCATTTCGGGCAGTTTAAACACTAGTTTTACTGGAGCAAGGAGAGAGAGATGCTAAGTGCCCGAGAACTCAGCGGAGAAGAACCCCGATGATAGAGACCCACCAATCTCCCCCGAAGCCAACCGCATCGCGTACCCGTCAAATACCGGCTTCCGCGGTATATCCCCGTAGAGATCGAAGCTCAGTTAGTCCCCTCCCCGGCTGACACTCCCAATTACTTAGTTTATACACATACAGCTACGATGAGCCGTGTTCTCGAGGTATGAGGAAAGATTTTTGACACGTGAACATACTTCTCCAAACAATGATTCCAAATTTACTGTTTTCGTTTTCTGGTGGTTTAAAGCAATCACTCTCTCTATGTGTGTACCTATATGTATTATGTAACAAACTATTCCACATTAATTCAGTAAACATAAATGCTTATAACCCCCTTGTAGGAATTTTTTTCATTCATTTAAATGAAAGAGAATCACTATAAAAGAAGATCTATACTAAAATTCAAATTCGTAGAGAAAGGCCCTTTTAGTTGACTAGTATATACACGTAAATTCTGTTCGAGAACGACAGTTGGGGCGGGGTGTCCTGTAATTAACATCACTCGGCAGATGGTAAAAGT